>OX336393.1:489507133-489982697 GCA_946902985.2 Meconema thalassinum
TTTGTGATCAATGTTGGCCAGGTATAAGTGGGCCGTTCCTTCTTGACCGGTACATATTACGTGCGCAATGGTGTCTCCGCGAACAATGAGACTTCATACCTTTGTGATCAATGTTGGCCAGGTATAAGTGGGCCGTTCCTTCTTGACCGGTACATATTACATGCGCAGTGGTGTCTCCGCGAACAATGAGCCTTCATACCTTTGTGATCAATGTTGGCCAGGTATAAGTGGGCCGTTCCTTCTTGACCGGCACATATTACATGCGCAAAGGTGTCTCCACGAACAGTGAGCCTTCATACCTTCGTGATCAATGTTGGCCAGGTATAAGTGGGCCGTTCCTTCTTGACCGGCACATATTACATGCGCAATGGTGTCTCCGCGAACAGTGAGCCTTCATACCTTTGTGATCAATGCTGGCCAGGTATAAGTGGGCCGTTCCTTCTTGACCGGCACATATTACATGCGCAGTGGTGTCTCCGCGAACGGTGAGCCTTCATACCTTTGTGATCAATGTTGGCCAGGTATATGTGGGCCGTTCCTTCTTGACCGGTACATATTACATGCGCAATGGAGTCTTCGCGAACAGTGAGCCTTCATACCTTCGTGATCAATGTTGGCCAGGTATAAGTGGGCCGTTCCTTCTTGACCAGCACATATTACATGCGCAGTGGTGTCTCCGCGAACAATGAGCCTTCATACCTTTGTGATCAATGTTGGCCAGGTATAAGTGGGCCGTTCCTTCTTGACCGGCACATATTATATGCGCAATAGTGTCTCCGCGAACAGTGAGCCTTCATACCTTCGTGATCAATGTTGGCCAGGTATAAGTGGGCCGTTCCTTCTTGACCGGTACATATTACATGCGCAGAGGTGTCTCCGCGAACAGTGAGCCTTCATACCTTTGTGATCAATGTTGGCCAGGTATAAGTGGGCCGTTCCTTCTTGACCGGTACATATTACATGCCCAATGGTGTTTCCGCGAACAGTGAGCCTTCATACCTTTGTGATCAATGTTGGCCAGGTATATGTGGGCCGTTCCTTCTTGACCGGTACATATTACATGCGCAATGGTATCTCCGCGAACAGTGAGCCTTCATACCTTTGTGATCGATGTTGGCCAGGTATAAGTGGGCCGTTCCTTCTTGACCGGTACATATTACATGCGCAGTGGTGTTTCCGCGAACAGTGAGCCTTCATACCTTTGTGATCAATGTTGGCCAGGTATATGTGGGCCGTTCCTTCTTGACCGGTAAATATTACATGCGCAATGGTGTCTCCGCGAACAGTGAACCTTCATACCTTTGTGATCAATGTTGGCCAGGTATAAGTGGGCCGTTCCTTCTTGACCGGTACATATTACATGCCCAGTGGTGTCTCCGCGAACAGTGAGCCTTCATACCTTTGTGATCAATGTTGGCCAGGTATATGTGGGCCGTTCCTTCTTGACCGGTACATATTACATGCGCAGTGGTGTCTCCGCGAACACTGAGCCTTCATACCTTTGTGATCAATATTGGCCAGGTATAAGTGGGCTGTTCCTTCTTGACCGGTAAATATTACATGCGCAATGGTGTCTCCGCGAACAGTGAGCCTTCATACCTTTGTGATCGATGTTGGCCAGGTATAAGTGGGCCGTTCCTTCTTGACCGGTACATATTACATGCGCAGTGGTGTTTCCGCGAACAGTGAGCCTTCATACCTTTGTGATCAATGTTGGCCAGGTATATGTGGGCCGTTCCTTCTTGACCGGTAAATATTACATGCGCAATGGTGTCTCCGCGAACAGTGAACCTTCATACCTTTGTGATCAATGTTGGCCAGGTATAAGTGGGCCGTTCCTTCTTGACCGGTACATATTACATGCCCAGTGGTGTCTCCGCGAACAGTGAGCCTTCATACCTTTGTGATCAATGTTGGCCAGGTATATGTGGGCCGTTCCTTCTTGACCGGTACATATTACATGCGCAGTGGTGTCTCCGCGAACACTGAGCCTTCATACATTTGTGATCAATATTGGCCAGGTATAAGTGGGCTGTTCCTTCTTGACCGGTAAATATTACATGCGCAATGGTGTCTCCGCGAACAGTGAGCCTTCATACCTTCGTGATCAATGTTGGCCAGGTATAAGTGGGCCGTTCCTTCTTGACCGGCACATATTACATGCGCAGTGGTGTCTCCAGGCACAGCGAGCCTTCATACCTTTGTGATCAATGTTGGCCAGGAATAAGTGGGCCGTTCCTTCTTGACCGGCACATATTACATGCGCAATGGTGTCTCCGCGATCAGTGAGCCTTCATACCTTCGTGATCAATGTTGGCCAGGTATAAGTGGGCCGTTCCTTCTTGACCGGCACATATTACATGCGCAGTGGTGTCTCCGCAAACAGTGAGCCTTCATACCTTTGTGATCAATGTTGGCCAGGTATAAGTGGGCTGTTCCTTCTTGACCGGTACATATTACATGCGCAGTGGTGTCTCCGCGAACAGTGAGCCTTCATACCTTTGTGATCAATATTGGCCAGGTGTAAGTGGGCCGTTCCTTCTTGACCGGTACATATTACTTGCGCAGTGGTGTCTCCAGGCACAGTGAGCCTTCATACCTTTGTGATCAATATTGGCCAGGTGTAAGTGGGCCGTTCCTTCTTGACCGGTACATATTACATGCGCAGAGGTGTCTCCGCGAACAGCGAGCCTTCATACCTTTGTGATCAATGCAAATAAAGTACGCAATGTGTCCTCGATAGCGCATGTGAATATTCAGTGGTCTCAGCGTTCCTATCGGGCTTTAACAAGAATTCTCACGCACTTCCGTCCGGCCACGAATGACTGGCCATCTATGCATGCGTAAGAAACAAGTGATTCCCTGAAGAACTATACAGCCTATTTTCAGATATCCTACTTATGTTAATTGCCTCTATCAACATATAAAATTTCATTTTTATTGCTGTAATAGATTCGTAGATATTGACAACCGTCTAAATATATCGGTTGGTCGCCTTGTTGGATTTTAATATATGTAGGGCAAAATGTTATTTACTATTAGTTGACGATTTTTGCATAGGTTCATTTTTCAAACGTTGTCATCGATCACATGATTAATAAAATCTTAATTTAAAAATGGCGCACAGCCGCCATCTTGAGGTTATGTAAACAATTGAACTAAATTAGATGCCAGTGCATTACAATCTGTATAAACATTTCCTGTACCAAGCTTCATTGCGTCTGGATGGTTAAATAACGAGAAATGTCTATTTATAAGTTTGAAATTCGCTTGACCGCCATGTTCGTCTTGTAGTTAACAGATTTTTGAAAGTCTCAAAGGTGAACTTCTAGTAGTACCCTTTGTCACCGCACAAAATTTCAGGGTGATATCAGTAATAGTTTCGGAGATATGGAATGCCGGTGATATATTTCGCACAGCCGCCATGTTGGATTGGTGAGACGTAAAAAAAAATTGAAGGGAGTGGTCGGCCCGGCAAAAATGGTGCTATGACCTTACCGAGTTTTATTGAAATCGCTCCTGCCGTTGAGAAGTTATCAGGAACACACACACATACGCACACACGCGGGCCAAAGGTGATCTCATAAGCATATTTTTGTATAAAAAGAAAATAAGCTAAATAGGAAGGGGCTGTGTTTGTTGACAGTTTTAGTGAACGCATTAAATAGTTTCTCCTACTCCAATTCACCTCCTCCCCGCTATTTTACCTTCGTCTGCAGCGTACGAGTCGAATGTTCGTATGGCCAGTAAATACTACAATCCTCAATAAAGCTCTCAGAAACCTTGCGACATGAAGCCTAGATTATAACAAGCGTTCGCCAAGTTAAACGTTCTTACACATTGAACCTCTCTCCTCCAATATCCTCTCTTGAAATGACCGTTCATTATGACAACGGCAGAGGGCTATCGAACCACAACAACTCGAAATAGATCTATTATCTGCTAATTGGGCAGAATTATTGCTGATGAAATACGATCTGTCACTGTGAACTGTATTGTGAAGGCACTGGAACATGTCCAATCACCAGCCAAAGCTTCTATATTGTCATGACTGCTGTCAGAAGTAAATGCCATGACTATAAGTGCAATCCAAATTGTTTACCTTGGCGTCACACAATGTCTGTACTTTATCATATTCAAGAAATATACAGGACTTTGTTGCTGTAATTAATTGTAACTTTCTATCCAATCTAAATGGGTACACTCGTGTAGACCGACTGAATAACATTCACCAATAGATTACTAAGGCAAAACTGAAATTTGGCTTTTATTAGGCCTATGTCAATTGGAGGGAGTATAAAAATCTGGGGAATAAGCTCATTGACGATGGCCACTGTGAGCACCAGGATTCGAACCTCTGATCTTTGGACTCGCTGCACCTCCTTAATGAGATCGAGGTGAACTAGTTAAAACACACGGATACGCCGGTGTCCTGCCGGATGCGACCGTGCAGGTTGCGACCCGAGCCACAAGCGACCCACCAATTTGCCATCGTGCCACTAGCGACCCAAGCACTGATGTATCGGTGGAATCTGTGAATATCTAACACATCTTTCTGGGGGAGGAGGGTTTACCCCTTCATGTAGACTGATTGGAAGACACTATGACCCCTTATTTATCTCGTGACTTGTAACCAGTCAACATCTGTGTCAAGTTTGCTTTACAAGTGATTTGTGCAATGGAAAAATCCTATGTTATTACAACTAAAAAAGGAAAGCCATCTTTAGTGTTTGATTGTTTTATCCCGTACAAATACAAACCAATATAAAATATGTACATTCATTTACGTATTTCACAGTCCTACAGCATAGCCTTTTAATATATAAGGATTACAACGCGACCAAGAACCACCCCGAGCCGAGAAAAAGTTACCTTACGAAAGTGATAACTTTGTTCCTTGGACACACAACATTTTGAAATTATTAAACCAGTTACAAAACATTCCAATGTACATTGTGTTAAAACTTGGATTTGATCTGATGACGGGTGTTTGTGAAACTAATTCTTAAACACGCTTAAAATCGAGCACGCTTTATGTTCCAGCTGCGATCAGAAATATTAGAATATAAATGAAAAACTCCAAACTTACATGACTTAACATAAAATATAACGACAAAAATGATAATGTTATTGGATTTTATGTAGGCCAATTGGTTACTTCACAAACAACTTTCAAACTCGAGTGTACATAATATTTTGGTCGACAGTAGGAGCAAATTAAGTTAAAACGGCGCACCGTAAAAATTCTTCTCTCGAACAATGGGTCGCATGCGGCACGGTCGCACCAGGCACGTAACCGATACGCCACGGGGTAGATTCAGGAATGCAATGATAATTAGACGTATAATAAGAAGGAGAATAAGAAGCGGAAGAAACGGCGGGATACAGAAAGTGGAAGAATAATAAGAAGGAAAGGAAGCTTGTAGTTTAACGTGACCGTTAATCTTGAGATCATGAGCCACGGGACCTCCTTTTTACGTGGAATCCGAACCACAGGACATGGCATTTCACTTCGAAAATCTCATAAGCATTGACCGGGAATCGAACCCGGACCGCCTTACTGAGAGGCATACAGCTAGACCGCTGAGCCACCACGTCCCCAGAATAATAAGAAGGAGAAGAAAAAGAGGATGAATAATAATAAGAGGAAGAATGTGAAGAAGCAGAGTAAGAACAAGAAGAATATGATGAAGAACATGAAGAAGATAAGTGGACGAATAAGAAGAAGTGTGAGAAGTGGAAGCAGAAGAAGAAGAATACGAATAAAAGAAGAGAGCCAAGGGACCTCCTTTTTACGTGGAATCCGAACCACAGGACATGGCATTTCACTTCGAAAATCTCACATGCATTGACCGGGAATCGAACCCGGACCGCCTTGGTGAGAGGCATACAGCTAGACCGCTGAGCCACCACGCCCCCAGAATAATAAGAAGGAGAAGAAAAAGATGAATAATAATAAGGGGAAGAATGTGAAGAAGCAGAGCAAGAACAAGAAGAATATGATGAAGAACATGAAGAAGATAAGTGGACGAATAAGAAGAAGTGTGAGAAGTGGAAGAAGAAGAAGAAGAATACGAATAAAAGAAGAGAGCCAAGGGACCTCCTTTTTACGTGGAATCCGAACCACAGGACATGGCATTTCACTTCGAAAATCTCACATGCATTGACCGGGAATCGAACCCGGACCGCCTTGGTGAGAGGCATACAGCTAGACCGCTGAGCCACCACGCCCCCAGAATAATAAGATGGAGAAGAAAAGGAGGATGAATAATAAGAGGAAGAATGTGAAGAAGCAGAGCAAGAACAAGAAGAATATGAAGAAGAACATGAAGAAGATAAGTGGACGAATAAGAAGAAGTGTGAGAAGAGGAGGAAGAAGAAGAAGAAGAATACGAATAAAAAGAAGAGGAGGAAGAATATGAAGAAGAAGAATCAGAAGAAGAATAAGTAGAAGAATTAGAAGGCGAAGAAGAGGAAGGAGAATAAGAATGAAAATAAGATCGATAATAGGAAGAAGAGTAAGAAGAAGAGGAAGAATAAGATGGAGATGAGGAAGAAGAATCATAAGAAGAATAGGAATGATGAGAAGTATGAGCAGGTGAAGAAGAGGAGAAAGAGGAAGAAGAAGGAGTAGAAGAAGACAAGGCAGAAGAAGAATAATAAGGTGAAGAGAGGGGAACAGGATAGCAAGTGTGCATAAACCTCGTCGAAGTTCGGCGTAAGTTTGCTTACATTTGGCTTGTCATACGGTAGTGATTGATGGTTGTGCCTGTAGAGGCGGGCATACCTAGACCTTGGTAGGAGCTCTTCTCGGTTCTTTCTTCTCGTTCGAGAGAATCGATAAGTTAAGTACTTCACCGCGAGACAGTGTATGGCAACGCCTTCACAACAGCAGTTCGCCAAGATTGGATTTAGAGCCGGTTCAATCTGCCTTCGTTTCCTCGGTCTGCTTAGTTTATTCCCATGTCTGCTCACTGTCTTCGCATTCAATTTCTTTCTTTGATCAGAGAAGCAAAGACAAGAATAATTTCCGTTTACCGTTTGGCATTCGATTTTATTCTGAAGACTCTGAAGTCACAGCGTAGACCGTCAATTCTGTATCACAGATATACTGTAGGCCAAAGAAATTGAACTTGTCTGGATGTAAGGATACTTTGGTCGGTTTGATTCCCGGTACTAGGACGTTCATAAGTTACGAAAACCCACCGTTTGTGACGTCTTCATAATTCATAGTTACGTAGCGATATGGACTTAATCATATTTATGTTCGACGATGTCGAAATGTGAATATTATACGTCAGAAAACTGTATCATAATGGTGGTCATTATAGTACTGTTTTTCATTATGATACAGTTTCTCCAGCCAATCTGAGCTCATTCATTGACCAATTAGGTAAGGATACCTTCGCGCATGCGCTCCAAATCCAACATGTTGGACATGAACACAGCATCCTTCTATATAAATTACCGACATGGAAAGTGCACCGACCATATGCTAGCGTTAATAAACTGGCGAATATGGGACAAGAAATAGCACTGTACATTCATCATCATCATCATCATCATCTTGTACAGTTTCCAGCCCCAGGCTGGGTCTGTTTGGAACATAAGCCTCGCCACTTAGTCCTTTCTTCCCACCACCTCTCCGCTGTCACTCTGGTCCAGTCCTCGCCTCTCTTCTTGACACATTCCTCCACTCCTTTCAGCCATCTATCTCTAGGTCTTCCCCTTGGTCGTTTCTTCTGCATCTGCATCTCATGTATCCTCTTGGGAATCCTCTTCTCATCCATTCTCTTTAAGTGTCCATACCACCTCAGTCTTGACGTCTGAATCCTACCTTGCAAGGGCTCCTCTTTCACCATTTCCCTGACCTTTTCATTCCTCAACCTGTCTCTTCTTGTTACTCCGATCCTACTTCGCAGGAACTTCATTTCACCTGCCTGTATTCTGCTTATGTCTCTTTTCTTCATTGTCCACGTTTCTGAAGCATAGGTCAGTATCGGGATATAGTAGCTTCTGTATAACACTTCCTTGCTTTTTTGTGGGACATCTTTATTCCACACTAAGCTCCTAATGCTTCTCAGAAATGCTTCTGCCTGTCTGCCACGTTCCGTAATCTCTTTGTCATTTCTCCCATTTTCCTCCACTAGACTTCCCAAGTACTTGAGACTTTCCACCTTCTTCAGCTGTCCACCTCCAAGTGTTATCCCACTCATTGGTCTGTCCTTTTTCCTGGTCGTTAACAGGATCTCACATTTACTGATGTTGAACTTCCATCCGTACTCTCCCACTGTTTCTTCCCAAGCCTTCAGTTGCTCCTGAATTTCCTCCTCCTTGTTTCCCCAGACCATGAGATCATCTGCAAACACCATTGCTTTCATCTAATCTTCTCCTATCTTTCCTGCAATCCGTGTCATTACCTCGTCCATAACCACAATAAAGAGAAGGGGTGACAGCGCACTACCCTGATTCAGGTCACTCATTTGTCTGAACCAGTCTGTTCTTTCCCCTCCAACTTTCACACAACTCACACTTCCACAATACATCTCCTTCACTCTGCCTACAGTCCCTTTTTCCACTCCCATGTTTTCCATTGCTTCCCAAACCTTCTCCCTACACACACTATCATAGGCCTTTTCGATGTCCAGGAAGGCCATCAACAGATCCTCTCCAAATTCATAGTGGTGTTCCTGGAGCTGTCTCACTGAAAATATGAGAACCACTGTTGATCTCCCAGGTCTGAATCCATACTGCTCCTCTCTCAATTTTCTCTCCACTTTGGCTCGTATTCTACTTTCTAATATCTTTTCATATATCTTGGCACAGTGAGATATGAGTGTGACTCCCCTGTAATTTCTGCACTCCTTTCTGCTTCCTTTCTTAAATATTGGGACAATTAATCCTTGCTTCCAATCTTCTGGGGTATTTTTCTCCTTCTATATCACCCTCATCACACGGTACAGCCACTGTTTCCCAACCTCCCCTGCTGCCTTCACCATTTCAACACTCACTTCATCCACACCCGGTGCCCTTCCTCCTTTCATCTTGTCTATAGCCATCTCCAGTTCTCTCCAAGTCAGGTCCTTTTCCATTCCTGTGTTGTCTTCTCCATCTTCCAATGCATTGTCTTCCTCCCTATGACCATTTGGATTCAGCAAATCCTCAAAGTACTCTTTCCACACTCTCTTGAGTGTCTCTTTGTTGTGTACCTCATTTCCGTTTTTGTCCATAAATACCACATCCACTCGCAGACCTCTTCTCTTACTTTTGACCATCCCATAAAGTACTTTCTTATTTCCTCTACTGTCTTCCTCCATCATCTCTGTCCACTTTACCATCCACTTCTTCCTCTCCTCTGCGACAATCTTGTTTGTTTCTGTACATTAATATTCCCAATTCCAATTTCTACACAGCGCATAGCTCTCAAACGACTTCGGTGACAGTTTGACTGAATGCTAGAACACATCAGAAGGCTGTAAACATAATTATGGCATTGCCAAGCATACAGAACGAATGCGTCGGTCGGTCAGAGAACTTGGAAAACAGAGATATCAAACCCAGCGCTTGCACTCCGTTCACAAAATTCAAGTGACTGAATCTCAACAGATATTTACGAATATTTATGTTAAAACATATAATAAAGATATAATTATCGTCGAACATAAACAGTCGTATGCAACTTGCCTATAATGGTAAACAAGACACTCGTATGGAAATTATAAAACTCGCTTACGCTCGTTTAATAAACATACTCGTGTCTTAATTATTGCCATAATAGGCTCGTTGGATAATGTACTATTATGAGATTCCTTCTAGACGTTTCATGTGAATGAAATACCAATGGGTATAATAATAATAATAATAATAATTAATATACAATGACATAAAAATGACCATATAGCCCGATTCCTTATTGACGTGTTAATTATAATAAACTATTTATTACCTTAAGTCAATATATTGTACATTAAAACCGTACTGGTTATGGTCATATTGTGACCTTCCCCAGCAGGTATATGATGAGTTACTGAGTAGTACCAAGTACCAAAAGTTCACAGAGTGCAATTTAAAAAAAACAGATTTGTTACAAAAATTTTGTTAATAAAGCATAAAAATATGTCTTGAAAAACAGCGTAGAAATGGGGAGATGTGTGTGTGAAAATATGTACTCTATGTTGAATAAGTTAGGTTATAACAAGATGTTCAGTAAAGAACATATAGCCTACTTTCTCCTAAATGCATGATTATTGTTATAACTCGTTGTCCATTTCAAGGAGTATAATTGAACGTTGGTTGTAGTAGCTTGTTGAAATACAACGTGTTATACGGATATTAAACATGAATATGTGCCCTTTGCTGGTATACCTCTGTACAAAATTTCATTCAATTCGGTTTCTCCGTGTTTGAATTGCTATGGTGAATCGATTTGCAAACATACATGGCCGCTATCTGAAAACTATTGGGCTGATGACCTTGTAGTTCAGTCAAAAGATGCTTCCCACAAAAAGGTATGGTGTTGCAAAATTTGGTAGAGATCAAATAATTAGGTTAGTAGTAATTTAATTTAAGCTTTTAAAATTTAGGTGGCCACCATTCCGTTTTCGTCAAGATGGCGGCAATATAAAACATGACACTGAGGTGCCCTATGCTAGTGCTACCACTGTACCAAACTTCGTTCAATTCGGATTCATCGTGTGCGAATTGATAGGGGGGGATAAACATTCAGAATACACACACACACAGACTCCCAGACACACAGACAGACACACATTTTTTTCGCCCTGTGTTGATCTCATAAGTCTAGTTTAATTTTTGGAAAAATCGAAAGAAGGCTAAATAAAAATGATGCTTGATATGTATTTGCCAGAAACTTTCTTGGAAACTACACAACCGATACATTTCTCAACATGTCTTAATAACTTCGCCACACATATTCCAAAGTTATTTCTGTACAATACCTGGCAAATACACATCAAGCATAATTTTATAACCGGGTACCCTAATACCGTCAAGATGGCGGCAATATAAAACATGACACTGAGGTGCCCTTTACTAGTGCTACCTCTGTACCAAATTTCGTTCAATTCGGTTTCACAGTGTTTGAATAGATAGGGGGAATCGATTTGCAGACATACACGGACGCCATCCGCAAATTATTGGGCTCATGACCTTGTAGTTTGGTCAAAAGATTCTTCAACGTCGCAAAAATTGGTAGAAATCAGATGATTTGGTTGTTCGCAATTTGATTTAGGCTTTTAACATTTGGGTGTCCGCCATTACGTTTTCGTCAAGATGGCGGCGATATAAAACATGACACTGAGGTGCCCTATGCTAGTGCTACCTCTGTACCAAACTTCGTTCAATTCGGATTCATGGTGTGCGAATTGAATGGGGGGGGGGGGGGGGTAGACATTCAGAATACACACACACACAGACTCCCAGACACACAGACAGACACACAATTTTTTCGCCCTGTGTTGATCTCATAAGTCTAGTTAAATTTTTGGAAAAATCGAAAGAAGGCTAAATAAAAATGATGCTTGATGTGTATTTGCCAGAAACTTTCTTGGAAACTACACAACCGATACATTTCTCAACATGTCTTAATAACTTCGCCACACATATTCCAAAGTTATTTCTGTACAATACCTGGCAAATACACATCAAGCATAATTTTATAACCGGGTACCCTAATACCGTCGGGGTCGGAGGAGAACTAGGGTTGACAAAGTGAGTTTGACAGGAAATGGGACTGAAAAGATGGTTGTTTCCTCAGTTTAGGGGCTGAGACAACGCGGTCATGTAGCCCCGTGTACTTTGGGTGTGTGTAGAATATGTCTGATGACTGGCGTTACTTGTGATGGATGTATTTGTGTGTGATATCTGTTTTTAATTCATGTAAGGACTGAAAAAAAATCGATTTTGAAGTAGTTCGAACTTTTCCTACCAATCGCCACCGTCAACGACCAACTAGTTCTAAGATTGGTTACTAGATGCCACCGCAGTCAGCTCCTGGTGACGAGCGTTGTATTCTAAGAGCGTTAATCAAATCTAACCTATAATTTAGATTCACAAATGTATAATTAGTGGAAGGTTCTTTATCATGCCACAAATCTATGACATGGGACCACCAGCCTTACATCCCCTCCGAATGAAGACATACTGAGGGATTTTTAACGCTCTAAACAATCCGACGACTTAGGCTGGGTTTGAACCCGCGATCTTGGGCAGAGAAGCCACCGAAGCCGCCGGACTGAAAGGAGCATGGCTCAAGTAAATGGAAGCATTGCCGGACTCAGCTGGGGTCCCGTGGTCACCAATCCACTAGTGGTGAGCCCCTGTGGGGCGGATAAATGAGAATGTGAGCCCTTTCTAAGGCGCTGCTGCAGCCCCCATTGGCACGCTGGCGCTGATACGGCCTCGAGCTCCATTAGACCTGGTGGAAGCATTGCCGGACCCAGCTGGGGTCCCGTGGTCGCCAATCCACTAGTGGTGAGCCCCTGTGGGGCGGATAAATGAGAATGTGAGCCCTTTCTAAGGCGCTGTTGCAGCCCCCATTGGCACGCTAGCGCTGATACGGCCTCGAGCTCCATTAGACCTGATGGAAGCATTGCCGGACCCAGCTGGGGTCCCGTGGTCGCCAATCCACTAGTGGTGAGCCCATGTGGGGCGGATAAATGAGAATGTGAGCCCTTCCTATGACGCTGTTGCAGCCTCGAGCTCCATTACACCTGGTGGAAGCATTACCGGACTCAGCTCGGGTCCCGTGGTCGCCAATCCACTAGTGGTGAGCCCCTGTGGGGCGGATAAATGAGAATGTGAGTCCTTTCTAAGGCGCTGTTGCAGCCCCCATTGGCATGCTGGCGCTGATACGGCCTGGAGCTCCATTAGACCTGATGGAAGCATTGCCGGACTCAGCTGGGGTCCCGTGGTCGCCAATCCACTAGTGGTGAGCCCCTGTGGAGCGGATAAATGAGAATGTGAGTCCTTTCTAAGGCGCTGTTGCAGCCCCCATTGGCATGCTGGCGCTGATACGGCCTGGAGCTCCATTAGACCTGATGGAAGCATTGCCGGACTCAGCTGGGGTCCCGTGGTCACCAATCCACTAGTGGTGAGCCCCTGTGGGGAGGACAAATGAGAATGTGAGCCCTTTCTAAGGCGCTGTTGCAGCCCCCATTGGCACGCTAGCGCTGATACGGCCTCGAGCTCCATTAGACCTGATGGAAGCATTGAAGTGACAGTTCACAAGACGCCAGGATAAAATGAGTGTGAAGACGCGACAGCTGGAAAATGAGGGCAGCTCTTTGAACATCAAGCTGCTACGCTGTAGTCTCACAGGTGGATGAAGCCAGCAACGGAGCTCACATTTTCTGAGGTCCTAACACCAGTGCTGGAATCTCATGTTATAATAGCCGCCTTGTCAAACACTTAAAAAAAGTTTAATATTTAAATTAATACGTACATGTTTCGGTATACAATGATACCCTTGTCAGTGGGAATTGAAATGATAGAAGAATCTTAATAACTATGTTAACAAATACCAAAGTGAAAATTACAGGGAACACATTAAAATTTAAACAAAATTAACTCTTTCAGAAAACAATAAACATAAGTTACATAAAAGAAACAAGACTAAAGTTGATAAATCTACCTTAATAGATTTTCTAAATTATACTTCTTCATTATGGTTCAATATTGATGATCTATTAAGTTAGGTTTATATTAACTTAAGCCTTATTTCTTTTTTGTATTTTTCTTGTTTTTTTGTGACCTTTCATTTTATTTAAATTTTAATGTGTTCTTTGTAAGGATATCCACCTTTACTTCGGTATTTGAGTCATGAATCAAGATCATGTCGTAAAATTATTTATTTAATTATTTTATTTTATTAAATTTAATTTTACTTTATTTTATTTTACTTTATTTTATTTTATTTTGTTCTTCTTTGTTAAATTTAATTTCTTTAAATTGTTTTGTTTATTTTTGTTAGCGGTTTTTTGTTTTGTTTTTATTTTGATTTTGTTTTGTTTATTATCTATTTTATTTTGTTTTATTTTGATTTTCCAGAAAACGAACACAAAACCAAAGAAAAAACACGAAGCAAAAAGCAAAATTCAAAAACAAAAGCAGAAAACAAAAATCAAGGGTCACAAAGCAAAAAGCAAAATTCAAAAAAGCAAAAGCAGAAAACAAACACAAAACCAAGAGAGAAAAGCAAAAAGTAAAATTCAAAAGCAAAAGCACAAAGCAAACACAAAACCAAAAACACAAAGCAAAAAGTAGAAAACAGCAAACACAAAAGATACGTGAGGCAAAGTCCAGAGAAATGTTTCCCATGAAAATGATTCTTATTCACAAGTGGATTAAACGAGTTTTGCAACTGGACGACTCATTTGTTAACATAGTTTTTAGGATTATTTTATTATTTCAATCCACGCTGACGAAGGTATCATTGTATACCGAAACATGTACGTATTAATTTAATAATTAAACGATTTATAAGTGTTTGACAAGGTGGCTATTATAACTTGAGAATAATATCAGTCAACGTGGATAATATTTAATACCATATTCATAATGGTTAATGTCCAAGCAGGAGCCATAATACGATACGAAATCGAAGTATTGTATTTCACATTGTTATAGACAGAACGGACCTTATACCTGGCTGCAGCGGTAACGCTCTCGCCTGCTGAGAGCGCGGTTGTAGGCGCAGTAAGTTTTCAATTAAGGATGCTTAGATGCTAGGGTGCTGGGTCAGTAGATTTTATTTACTTATTTAGCGTATGGCTTTTCACGCCGACAGGATTTTGATATCACTGTTAGTATTGACGGACATGCGTTTGAAGGAGTGGGGAAATTTAAATACTTGGGCTCGATTTTATCTAGTAAAAGTGAGATTGAAAAAGAGATCCAACAGAGGACAATTAGTGCCAATAGTACCTTTTTTAGTCTCAATAACTTATTTAAGTCACGCTTAATTTCACAAAACAGCAAGGTTAAGTTATACATGACTCCAGTGGAACTGGTTCTGTTATATGGATGCGAGTCATGGGCGACCTCACAACCACTGGAGGAGCGCATTTTTGCATTTGAGAAGGATATATGGACCTATTTACAATAGGGAAGAAGGAAGATGGGAAAGGAGAGAAAAGGAGGACTTATACCATCGTTTCGGGAAAGCTGGTGTGGGTAGGATCATCAGAGGAAGACGACTCCAGTGGTTGGGACATATTGTAAGAGCTGTGGAATCTATATCTAACAGAGTGTTCAATGCTCAGCTGATCAGGAAACGTCCAAGGGGACGCCCAAGGACGAGAGGAAGGATTGGGTGATGAGAACGTTGTAGCAGGTGGAACCAACATCAGTACTGGATGATGCAATGGATAGAGGAAAATGGAACGGCATTATTTGTAACAAATGCTTGAGATTGTGATCGGGATAATGCCTCCTGTGTGATTGATTAGGATAGTGTTCTGTAATATTGTATATTTGATGTGTTTGTTATGCCTTAATGGCCTGATATGTAGGTCTACAATAATGATGATGATGATGGATTTTCAGATACAGTAGGCAATTTTCCATAGAATACATAGTATACACAAATATCTCTTTTGAATTTCCCCTTTTCCAACAGCTGACAAAGTATTCCAAATTATGCTATGAATTTGGTTTTACACATTTTAAAGCAACAAAACAAACATATATCGCTTAAATTTATATTTAAAGATCATTAATTCACACAAGGGCACTTCAATAAGTATAACCTCCCACTTGAAGTTTTGGCATCTTGCTGCTTTAAAAAGCCAAACAGATGCAGAGATTTAAATTGATAAACTTCTTACGGCGTTGTTACTGGCGGTACTTTGGTTATATTCCATGTACATTGTTGTAGCTTGACCGGGAGAGAGCGCCTGTTCGCTGTTGCTCGCTTAGCACCACCCAGGGGTCACGCGTAGGGTACTTTCAGGTGAAACCGACGGACGAGAGGAACAATAAACCCCCGGGTCAGTAGATTTATTGGCACGTTAAAGATCTCCTTCGGGACAAAATTCCGGCATCTCCAAATTCCGAAGTAGTTGAAATGAACGTAAAACCAATAACATCAGTTTTTTACATTATTTTGAATTGAGCCTCAATTATAAAAATTTCATTTGTACCTAGATCTTATTCTTTTACATCCTCCTACTAGTTCTTGAGTCCATCGATCAGTGCCTTCTTACGTGCTTCCGGTAGAGGCCCTCTCTGTCTCCTGGGTTTAGATTCCACTTTCAAACCCTGTTAGTCTTTAATCACAAAATAAACTTGTGCGAAGCAAAATTTGTAGGTTAGGCTTGATTAATGCTCTTAGGTTCCAACTTTCGTTACCAGGCGATGGTTGCAATGGCATTTAGTAGCAGCTAAATTCACAGCTAGGTGTCGTGGACAGTAGCATTTGTTAGCGAAAGTAGGAACTACAGGGCGCCAGGAAATGGTCTCCGCAGTGGCTACGTGCAGCTGCGAGAGGTAGCGTCATCAGTTTAGTTGGCAGCACGGTGTTCTTGATAGGGTGAAGGCCACATGTGTGGGCTGTCGAAATCGTCAGTGCGTATCGTTAGATTATTGGAAGAGTGCAGCAGTATGTTATGAAAGGTTGTGGTGAATACAAAGTTGACTGTTTGTTTGTTATGATACAAGCGACATCCGTGCTGCCAAAGTAACTGGTGACGTAATCTCTCGCAGCAGCTTATGGGCACTGCGGAGAACATTCCCTGGCGGCCTGTAATTCCTACTTTCGCTAACAAATGCTACTTGAAATTATCGTCTGCAGTCCTTACTTGAATTACAAACAGACTAGCAGACCCGTGCAAGAAATCTCGTATGTTCATAAACCACACTTCCCCCAATAGGATTATAATGAGAGACATAAGGAGAAAGGTTGTAATGTTTTTAATTTCAACCAAACGATTATAGAACACTATCTACATTCCAGTTAGAATTCCAAGTTCTACGTTCCCTAAATTAAGAAGGCAATCACTGAAAATTGGATCATCATAACACTCACCGGTTATTCAATATTTATGAAATTATACGATTTGGGTACTCATTCTTTTGATTTACTGTTTCTGAAATCCATGATAAATGATGAAGGAAATACCTCAGAATGTTAAAATGACATGAAACATGCGTCACAGCGGCCAAAATATGAAGTGGACAGCAATTATTATGGAGCGTACATTTATAATCATATTTTTTAAATTCTAATATTTATTAACATAATTTATTTGTTCACTCGTTATTAGCCTACTTTTCACAGTTTGCAAAAATGAGGGAAAGGTGAACTTATGAGATCGATCCAGGCAAATGTGTGTCTGTCTGTCTGTCTTTCTGTCTGTCTGTCTGTGTGTGTCCCCCTATCAACTCCTAAACGGCTGCAGCAATCGAAACAAAATTTGGTAGGAGTAAAGACCTATACCTGAATATCTCAATGCCGTATTTGAAAATGATGGCAGTGTTGCCAAACTGATTATAAGCCTGATGATATGTCCAATTATTAATTGCATATAACGTCTACACTATCAATTGGAATTCAAACAAATTTTGTATGTGCAATATGTACAATGTACATAAACAGATATGACTGAGCGTATTCTTAAGAGCCACCAGGGCTGCCAACTGTTAATAAATGCTCTCAATATATTTTATCCAAATACCAATATATCAGAAAGTATGCAAGGCGACAGCTTCATACTCGGCACACGTATTGTACCTGACATTTTACATTAATTTTGAGTAACTTATATACGTCAGTGCTACAAACATGATTCTAAGCCTGCTGAGAGGTCAAACTTTAAATACATGCAACTTCTATACTATCATTTGGATTTCATCCAAATTTCGTATGTGCTATGAGTACCATAACAGATATGGCTATGCGTATTCTTAAGAGCAACCGGGGATGCGAACTGATAATAAATGCTGTCTCTATTTTAGTTTCCTAATATCAATATATCAGAAAGTATGCAAGCCAATAGCTCTAAACATTGCACACGTATAGTACCTGGCATTCTAGATTAATTTGGAGTAACTAATATAGGGCAACGCCAGTGCTGCTGACATGATTCAAAACCTACTGATAGGTCCAATTTTAAAATGCATGTAACTTCTATACTAACTAATGGATTTCATTCAAAATTGGCACAACAATAGATCGTATTATTACAGATTATTTCTGACCAACACCTGCATGACATTGTTGCCAACATGATTTTAAGCGCGCTGTTAAATCCAATGTTTAACTGCATGTAACGTCCATGCTACTCATTGGACTTGAACAATTTTTGTGTTCTGTAGCCTACCTTAAGAGATAGAACTAAGAATATTCAGTCACCAGGGCTGCCAACTCTAATGCTCTATTAGGCTACATTATGCCAGGTATACAGTATTTCGAACTAATTAGAAATGTCGATATTACCAACTTAATTTCGTCATTATTCTAGATAGGTCCATATAGAATAATCATCGGCATGAATCTTAAATTTTAAGAAAAGTAGGCTCTTTAGTTCGTCACGGAACTTCTTGTTTTTAAATGTTATTAATAAAAATAATTTTACCAAGCAACTTAGATATAATATTTGGTTTTCAGGAATATTAGCACATAATAATAATAAGTTTATTGTATCCAATGGCCATACAGAAGCTCACAGAATTATATAATAATAATAATAATAATAATAATAATAATAATAATAATAATAATAATAATAACTAGCATTACCCATCGCGGCTTCGCCCGCGAATATTCTAGTTGTAAAGAGTACACTTAGCAAAATCTCAATCATGAATGCTATGACTGATTTATCCTTGGTATGAATGATCAGACTTTATCAATTCTGCTACTGGTGCAGTGGTTAGGGGTTTGTCAATCCTTCATAGGTATATCAGAGCGAAGTTAGTTTTCTGGGAATATCACAGACACTGTTAATTTAAGGGCCTTTAATTGTGGTTTTCGGATACCATTTATAGTCTGGTGAAAAAGACCTTCGTACCACACTCACACATGAAAATTGCGTGAAATAATTCTAGAGTGCCCCTTGACCCACTTAAGCGCATTATACTGTATGTATTGATGAATTTTACAGCTTAATTTCTTTCCGTGATAACCTTATAACCGTCCGGAAACTTTCAGAGTAATGAAATATTTGGAATTGCATTGCGTCTTACAGAAATAGATGGACCTGCGAGATTCTGTTACCATGGTTACCGTGTTGCATTCTTTCATTTTTTCATTGTAAATATACTTGTTTTAAGGTATTTATTTAAATGTGAGGCATTTAAAGAGTAAATAAGTGCGTTTCGCTTGCGCATTTGGTTATACTGAACCTGGAGGTACCCCCTATGTGTAGGTTGGTGTTAATGGGACCTTATTTTCGGTACAAAACTGGAATGGGACCTTAGCAGAAGAATATAGCGAGCGATGTGTCAGAAACTGTATCATAATAAGGCTCATTATAACACTATTTTTCATTATGAAATAGTTTCTCCCACCGATCAGAGCTCAAGAAACAGTTGTTTGGCCAATTAGGTAAGGATACCTTCGCGCATGCGCTCAAAATTCGACATGTCTATGTAAATTACTGAAAGTGCACCGTGCATATGTTCGCGTAAATAAACTGGCAAATATGAGACTAGAAATAGCACTGTATATACCTTAATATCCCCAACTCCAATTTCAATACAGCGCATTGCTTTCAAACGATTTCAGTGACAGTTTGACTGAATACAGATGCACATCGGCAGGCTGTAAACATTGCCAAGCACACAGAGCGCATGCGTAGGTCAGTCAGAGCACATGGAAAACAGAGATATCCTACCCAGAGATATCCTACTCTGATCACAAAATTCTAGTGACTGAATCTCAACAGATATTTATGAAAATTTAGGTTAAAACATATAATAAAGTTATAATTATCGTCGAACATTAACAGTCGTATGCAACTCGCCATAATGGTAACTAAGACACTCGTATGGAAATTATAAAGCTCGCTTACGCTCGGTTTATAAACATACTCGTGTCTTTATTATTGCCATTATAGGCTCGTTGCATAATGTACTATTACTCCAGTAAGGCATGAAGAGTAAACAATTATAAGTTGCAAAACTGACATCCAGTCCAATAATTTGCATACCTCTGTATATGAGTACGAGCCTATAATGGCAATAATTAAGCCACGAGTACGAGCCGAGTTGCATACGACTGTCTATGTTCGACGATAATTATAACTTTTATATGAGGCATCCATTTCCAAAGGGATCCTTGTCCACCTATATGAAAAATTCATGTTTTGGTATCAATGGCTTCGTCTGTGCATCATCTACTGATTTATATTTGCCTTACAGTACCAAAACGACCCAAAAGCCTCGAAAATTGCATTTGAATATCCTATGCAGTTCCTAGGTGCCCTCGTCCAATGCCAGAAATCCAATATGGTAGACATAATAATATACAATAACAAACGGTTGCTTGTCCCATTGCGAGGGTAAGCAAGCTGTACTACTGAGTTCCAAAGTGACCCTTGTCCATGGGTAATCTATTTTCCAGTTTTATGAATAAATTAGCTAACATCACATTAATAGTTATTCTTATTCTTATCTAAAAAAAAGAGTTTTAATTCATACCAAAACTAAACCTTCCTTGTCCATTTGATACAGTTCCAAAATGATCCTTGTCAATCTTGCAGTTCCAAAAGGGACCTTGTCCAAGTTATATTTTTTATTTTACGAAGAATCATTGGGTTTTATAAGCTGTGATTCCTCCAAAAGTCTTCGATGATTAATAGTAATAAGTGTGCAAAATATTATTAGCATACGATAAGCAGTAAGTCTGATAACAGTTTTCCGCGTTTTCCCAACAATTTCACTTCCTGGACAAGGAACCCTTTGGAAATGGATGCCTCATATGTTCTAATATAAATATTCATAAATGTCTGTCGAGATTCTGTCAGTTAAATTCTTCTTCTTGGAAATTGTGTGGGCTCAGCATTTGATCTCTACCCAATAACGATCCCCAAAGTTTTGAAACATCGTTTATCCAGGAGTAGGCTCCGACAGATAGCGCACAGGTACTATGTTGGATCATTTTCTTATTTTGGTCAAATAACACAAAATAGGATGTTAAAACGCTTTAAAATTAAAATGTATCGTATTATCAACTAGTTGTTCTTCAAATTCGCTGCGTATAGAATGTCAACGGAAGGCATATCAATATTGAGTCCCAAATAGAACAGTTATAACATCTGGCGGAAAGGTTTCGCATATGAAATCCATTTAGCCTGCTGAAGAGAGAGCTGGATTATAATTTCCGTGGAACTAATGTCACAGGCCTGCTTCCTCCATGACGTTCTGGTGTTTTTATATCATCAACAGCATTTACCAAAACTGTGGGCGAAATCTTACGATTATGTAGAAAATGGAGTTGCAGATATTAAGGTACAGCGCTATTTCTTTTGCAATATTGCCCAGTTTGTGTATGCATTTTAACTGCAATGGTTGATCCAATATAGGCTCTATTGTCAACTTTCAAATCATGTAATTCATGTCTGACATGTTGGATTTTGGGTGCATGTGAGAAGCTATCCTTACCTAATTGGTCATGAATGAAAATATTGAGCCCTGATTGGTTGGAGAAAATGTGTTATAATGAAAAATAGTACTTCAATGACCCCCATTATGAAACAGATTTCTGACATATAATATTTACATATCGACATCGTCAAACATAAACAATTATAAGTTGCAAAACTGTCATCCAGTCTAATAACTTGCACACCTCTGTATGTGATCATATGGATCTAAACAGCTATTTTGCTATCGGTAAGGGTTTGGCACTATTCCGACTCGTCTCGCATTCTGGAAGTAATGAAGGCCACCTGTTCTATCACCCACGCAGGGTCGCAAGGCTCAAGCTTGTGGCACTCAAAGTAATAATTACAGCCTCGACTTAATTAGAAGAGATGAGTTTTTCATCGTCTTGTTATGAAAGCAATTTACATGGCTAATGCCTTTACAATTACTTCATAGAATTAAATTGCATAATTGACGTCTCGCAATTAGAGACCATGCCAAGTGTCCAGTACTTCAGCTTTAAGAGCGGGCCTTGGGCGAAGGCCGTTGTACGAAAAGTTTTGACTCCTCGTTGCTTGGTTGTTTCCGTTGCTGCCTCAATTAGCATGTTGTTGTTGTTGTTGTTTGATTTGAGGGGCTTTGGTCTCCTGTAAATTTGAACGTGCATATATATAGAGTTTGTCTTATAACCTGTGTTACTCTATGTCTTATAACTAGAGCCCTCCATTGCAACTCCTGCCCTCTCATTTGCACTATGCAGGATGTAGTTCAGGCCACACCAAATGGACGAGATCTTGCCAAATTTTGGTGCGATGTAATTTAATTGTTATTTTGAAAGTACCTTTAGTGTGTTTTTTATTTTAAAAAAGTTATCTATGCTAATTTTACATGATGTATTGCTTCTGATACGAATAAATAAATAAATAAAACTAGAGCCCTGCGTGGATGCAGATATCCGCAAATTTTTTCGCCATGCGGATATAGTTTGCATGCCTGTGCGGATAGCGAATAAAGTGCGAATAATGTTTGAAGAAAAATGCGGATAGTTTTTAGAATACAATCCGAACTTGTTTAATATCATTACTAGGATGTTAGCGGCTTCGGTGGCGTAGTTGGTAGCATGCTGAACTGCTGTGCCCAAGATAGCGGGTTCAAACCCGGCCGAAGTCGTCGGATTTTTTAAGAGCGTTAAAGTCCTTCAGTATGCCTTCCTTCGGAGGGGATGTAAAACCGGCGGTCCCATGTCATAGATTTATGGCATGTAAAAGAGCCTTCCACAGACTAAACATGTGTGAAGCTAAATAGTTAGGTTAGATTTCAACGGAACGCTCTATTTAAGTTCCAACGTTGACCACTAGGTATCATTGATATCTGGTAGCGAAAGTTGGAACTGCTTGAAATTGAACGGAACTTGTAGCACACCCTAGGGGTGTCCGCTGGAAGCAGCTACAGACTCAGGCGAGCCGAACATGTCCTCGGACATTCCCGGCACTAAAAGCCATACGTTAAATAAATACTAGGATCTGTATATTAAGGCTTTCACGGCCCGGATACGATATAAATAATTCATGTTTTTTTGTGCTAAAGCTGTGTGAAATAAAATAAAATTAGAGAAAGTATATCAATGAGATTACAATTAGATTTCTGGCAGCTGCTCTCTGGTGACGAAGAGAGGAATTTATCTATATATTTTTTTTGTAATCTCATTGATATACTTTCTTTGGCCACATTGTTCGATTCCATTGAAAAAGAAGGCAAGTTTTTTCAACGTATGGTTCTAATTTAATTTCACAAGGCATTAGCCCAAAAAACATGAATTATTTATAAATACTATGATGATTATGAATTATCATATTTTTCCGTTATGCTTTATTCATGACTAGGGCTCGGATCGATATGCTCGATAAAATCTCCAGATATGCTCGAAATCCATGCGTTTTATGCTCGATAGATATGCCCGAAAAAAACATTATATGATCGAAAAACCCATTATAAACCCATTATATGCTCGATAGATATGCTCGAAATCCCCATTATATGCGGTTAAATATGCAGAATATGCTCGAAAAACACCGTTAAAAAGTATAGAAAGGAAAGTGAAACGAAAAAACCAATAACATACCTTTATATACGAGCTTTATTTTCTAATTATATGTATGATACACTGCAATATACTCGCATTCAAGTTTTACAAGTATATATAAGAGAAGTGCTCTTATAAAAGACACAGTTTAAAAGTTCATTTACAAAATGTTCAGAATTAGGCGAGTCAATGAAGTAGATCTGCATTGGTCTGTACAACAAGAAATTTTCTATGTTTTCAGTTTTGAATGATTTTCTTAAATCAGTCAATAAAAGTTTCAATGATGAGAACGACCTCACAAAATGTTAAAAGCCTGCGGTTCTATTATTCGCACCAGATAGGCTATTCAATAATTATTTCTGTTTTCGAACCTTAAGGATTGTCAGGGACCGAATTCGGGGGAGAATTCGAAGAAAAACAAACTATTTAGACGAAAACCACAAGAATATGCATTTATATGCTTGTATTCTGAAAACCGCGGTTTTATGCATTTATATGGTCGATAAATTTCAATTGTGTTGGTCCCAGAGAGGTGAAAATACCACCGAAAGGCTTCTTTCAATGTGTACTATTCAGAAAAAAATATGCAAATATGCTCGAATCCGAGCCCTATTCATGAAAAATGAAAGATGATATCATTCAATTAATGTCATTAAGCTCAATTAACACTCCGAACTGAAAAGGGTTCAATTTTGGCTATAAAACATTCATTTTAAACACAGCACATGGGGAACGACTTTCTCCGCAAATGTCTAAATGTTTGGCTTTAGTATTTTATCTAATTACAATATTATTGTGATGTCAGTAGATTTGGATAACAAACGTGCGGATTCGGATAATGTTTTGTTTATCCGCGCAGGGCTCTACTTATAACCTGTGTTACTCTGTGTGTATATTTCTAATTCAGGTGAAGATTGGGAAGGAGGCTGCCGTGGCGTTGAGTTAGTAACCATCCTGGCGTTTGCCTGGAGTAGAAGTGGGTAATCACGGAAAGACCACTTCCAAGAAGGCTGATATGAGAATTGAACCCACCTCTTCTCCGTTTTTGCCTCACATGTTTGAGTGTACTCCGTTCTAGCCCTCAGACTAGAATTAAATTTGTTGGCATAGCCGGGAATCGAACCCAAACCTCAGGAGTGACAGCCATGGATGCTAGCCACTGCAATACGAGACAGCTGCACCGTGGTGTAGTGTATAGTGTTATTGGCTAGCATCCCTTAGGCCCCTGGTTCGATTCCCGTGAATCTTGTGATTATGAGCCACGGGATCTCCTTTTTACGTGTAATCTGAACCACAGGACATGGCAATTCACTTCAAAAATCTCACAGGCATTGACCGGGAATCCAACCCAGTCCACCTTGGTGAGAGGCCAGCAGCTTGACAACTGCGCCACCACGCCCCTAAATTCCCGACTCTGATCTGAAGGCTGGAAACGGGGCTCACTCAGCCTTGAGAGTACTAATGAGAAGAGTTGGGTTCGAGTCCCATCTCTGTCATACTACAGTAGTGCTTTTCGATAGTTTTGCACTTCTTCCACAGGCAAATGTCGGGATGGTTTCTAATGTTTCATGGCCGTGGCTGCTTCCCATATTCGGGGGCGTGGTGGTGGAATGATCAAGCTGGTTGCCTCTCAACACGGTGGACCGGGTTCGACTCCTGATCGATGCATATAAGATTTTTGAAGTAAATATCACGTCCTGTGGTTCAGAATGCTCGTAAAACAGGAGACCCCGTGGTTCGTGATTGCGAGATTGTTGTTGTTTGAGTCTTGAGTCTTTTGACTAGTTTGATGCAGCCCTCCATGCCCCCTGTCCTGAGTTAATCGTTTCATCTCTACATAGCTACAACACCCTACATCCGAGGCAATCTATTTAACATTTTCTAACCTTAGTCTACCCCGACAGTTCTTGTCCTCAACCCTTCCTTCCATAACTAAGCTTGCTATTCCTGGGTATCTTAGTATGTGTCCTACCAACCTATCTCTTTTCTGCTTTAGCATTCGCCAGAAAAATCTCTCCTCTCCCACTCGTCTTAATACCTCTTCGTTTGTCACCCTATATACCCACCTGATTTTCATCATTCTCCTGTAACACCACATTTCAAACGCTTCAATTCTCCTCTTTTCTGCGAGATTAACGGTGACGAAAGATTATTAGACTCTTTCCTTTTTTCCTTTCTTCCATCCTCCCTTCCTATCTTCTATCTCTCTATCCTTCCTCCCTTCTTTCGTTTCTATCGTACTTTCTTACTTAATTTTTTCTTTCCGTACTTTCATCATTCGTATCTTCCGTTCTCCCTTCTTTCTTCCATCCTTCCGTTCCTTCCTCCTTGCCTGTTTCCTTTCTTCCTTCCTTCCATCCTTCCGTCTCTCCTTGTTCTGTTCGTCCTTCCTTTCTTCCATCCTTTTGCCTTCCTTCCTCCTTTTCTTCCTTTGCTCCATCCTCCCCTCCTTCCTTCCTTCCCTTCTTCGTTCCTTCCTTCCTTCATTCCTTCCCTACCAATGTTAGTCCCAGTTAACTACACACACATATAAAAGTAACACAAAAGATGGGGACCAGAAGAGGCGAAGTGCACTCGCGAGATCATGTTACAAAGCAACGATGTGCCATAATCGTCACAAACCAATAATCGGTCACTCTGTGGTACCATCGTAAATAAACCTTCACATTTAAGCTGTTTCAAGCTGAATGCACCCACTTAGAGGTCTGGTATCTATGCTAGATGACAGGTGAAACACGGGACCTTTCCCCTGTGATTTGTTAATGGTTATTTGAAGAGCAAGACGTAACGGTT
Source organism: Meconema thalassinum (assembly GCA_946902985.2). NCBI lineage: Eukaryota > Metazoa > Arthropoda > Insecta > Orthoptera > Tettigoniidae > Meconema > Meconema thalassinum. Next base: position 489,533,613 of record OX336393.1, read on the forward strand.
GTGATTCTGTTGATTCCGATGATTCTGGTGATAACGTTATTTAATAGTGCTATCTATTGAACTAAAATAGAAAAACTGAAAAGATATCTACTATCGGTGAATACAGTTAACTGCAACGATCGAAACACCATTTAGTTTCGCGAATAAATGACTATTTTAGGAAAATGAAGTACGTAATGAAATAAATGATATTTTTCTAGTAATTCTTTTGATGTATAGATCATAGGAATAAAATTGGTATTGCAGTTTTCTCACAATGATTTGATACTCGTTCAATTTATATACTCAGCTATACTTAATTACGATGGTGGACACAAAATAAACCGGACTGAGATCACGCTGCCATTCATGGACGCAGTAGAGAGTTCTCTTGCTAGATGGGGTTAATAGAGACCTTCATGTAACAACTGTCCAGATGGCGTCAGTTTGTATGCAACCGTTTGATCGTAGTATTGATTTCTCTTACTGTTCTCGTGTCTGCCTGCGAAGTCGTTATGGCTGGATCAAGACAAAAACAACAGTGTATTTGAAGTTGTATTTCCTGCTTTAAAATTCGGAAACAGAAGCTTTCAAACTGCTTCACAAACGTTTTTGAGTGGTTTGGGCGCTTTAAACATGGTGAGATGACTCGGTCTCACGTCTAACGCCGTGGTGTTAGGCAACCTCTTTATCACTTGAGCTAAGAAGCAATAAACACAACTACCATAATGTAGTCATTATGGCAAGCATGTTGAAGAGGTTGCCTATCACCACGGCATTCTTTTAATTGTGCCATAACGACTTCGAGAGCAGTAGGCTAAGAGATAAACAACAGTATGATCAAATTGTCACATACAAACGGACGCCGTCTGGATAGTTGTTTCGTGAAGGTCTCTATTAACCCCATCTAGCGGGAGAACACTCTACTACGTCCACGAATGGCAGCGTGCTCTCAGTAAGGTTTCTTTTGGGTCCACCCTCGTACATGATTTTTTATCAGGTTGTTGACCGACTGAAAAGTTGCAATATCAATTGTGAATAAGGCAACAATGGAAAATGGCTTCAGAGCTCTCTACACTTAGAGATTTTATTGTAGGCAGAAATCTCGTACATGGTGAAGCTCAACCGAAGAAGAGCAGCGGAGTGGAGTGTCAAACACCATTAGCACAGGATACGTCTACATTAGGAGCAATTTCCGGCAGCGCATTAGCTGCACCGTTAAGCAAATACTCCAAGTGTCACCAAGGCAACGGCGACTTGGAGCTTACTAGTGGTGTGACTGTACAGATTTAGGTGGGAGCATCTAGGTCATTTACTTCCACATAAGGCGGATATTTTCCCGATTTTTAGCACCTGAAAATCCGAGCCCTTGTCACTACTCAGCACCACCCGTACCTCAGTAGCTTCCACATAATCACAGCCATGAGTGAGACTGAGACATCGGTGGAAAGCCACATTTTTCTCTAACTTGTGCCAACAGACCAATGCAAATTTACTGAATTCATCAAGAATCAATTTATTCTATGTCTCATTGACTGCTGAAGAATTACAATACACACTGAGATACATCTTCAGGTTGTCCATCACAAATGACCGACGATTATCGCGAAACACTTCTTCCGAAGGAGTGAAACTGAGGCAATATGTTTCTTGCCCTCAAGGTGTTGTGTAACTTGAGATAGCTGTTCACCCTTGATTGCTTTCCCACATGGTTGGCAGAACAGAACGGCCCCATCAGAAGTAAAATTATCTTTAAATTCTGCAACAGACGATAACTTGTAATTGTCTTTACTTTAGGCATTGTAGAACTGCCTTACACTTCAGTGCCTGAAATGAACTGCATGTGAGTGACACTGGTTCCAGGTAGCTGGGGGAGGGGGAGGTCTAGCACGTGGTGCAATATGGCTATGGACAAGGAAACCCCCGACTTCCACAGTGAGTGACACGGGGCGACAAGTTAAGAATAACACAGTTGCAACCTGACTTACGCACTGCAGAAAGATTAGATAGCTCACAGGTTCTTTCCCGTTGAAGTATAACAGAACTAAAATGCAATAAACTAAAAGATCTAGTATACTGACTTAAAAAATGTAAATATTATGTATTTTATATATTAGATAAGTGAAAAGCAGGAATTAATGTATTTATAGAAAAAAATCTTTAAAGTTGTATTTACATAAAAAGAAAATTTACCTAAAAATCCGAGCCCTAGTAATGACATTCAGGGAACAGTCAGTGCCTGTGGATGCTGTGAAAGGTTCTACTCATAGGGTTAGTACGGCTGTTCTGACTCAGTGAGGAAAGCAATGGCAAACTACTTCACTCCTCATCTTTCCTGGTACGCCTCAATATAGCGCTGCCTTGGGTTTTTGTGGGTATCTACCCACATAACCTAACGGCCGTGCCTATTGAGGATCCAACCAGCCTTCGGGCTGACTACCTAACAGACAACAGAGTTATGGGTGGTGCTGAGTAATGGCTTCAGGGCACAGTCAGAGCCTATGGAGGTTGTGAAAGGTTCTACTCATAGGGATAGTACAGCTGCACTGACTCAGTGAGGAAAGCATTGGCAAACTACCTCACTCCTCACCTTGCCTAGTACGCATCATTATAGTGCTGCCTCGGTTTGGAGGGTTTCTACCACATAACCTATGGTGGTGCTTTTTGAGGATCCAACCAGCCTCCAAGCTGACAACCTAACAGACAGACATATTCCACTATACATATTATTATAATTCTTATTCTTATTATTATTATTATTATTATTCCATCAATCTTCTTAGATTTCCCCCCAGGGGCTCACATCTAGTGGGACGTGGGTTGGCGACCACAGGGCCCCAGCTGAGTCCGGCATTGCTTCCACTTACTTGTTCCGGGCTCCTCTCCGTCTCCTTTCCTGTCAACCTCACTTGGTCAACTCTTGTTCTCTTCCGACCCCGACGGGATTAGGGTATCCGAGGCCTAGGGAGTCTCTTCCTTTCCCGCCTTCATTGGCCCTTGTCTCATCTTTTCTGATACCCTCCTTCAGCGAGGGGTCAGCCTTCTTTTTCTTTTCCTGTTATCTCCTGCCTTCTGCTCAAGGCCCTCAAGGGGACGGGGTGTATGTAGCCCCACCATTTCTTGTGAACCCTGGATATTGATACACCCTCAGGGGCTCACGGCAGGTGAGTTCGGGAGTTGGCGACCCCGAGGTATTCCTGAGCTGGGTCCGGTTTCCCCCTTTTGTCCCTTACCTGTGGGGATGACCCTCTCCTCTTTCACTTTCTTATCTGCTTTTCATGGCTCTCCTTCCTTCCAAGTCCCTCAATCCGTATTCTTGAAGGGTTGAGGGCATTTATTTTCCTCCTGTCCTTTATTTGCCCAATTCTCCTCTTGATTTCCATTTCTTCTTCTAGTATATAAGTTAGTAGTTAGTTTACAGTTATAGTTTGCATTTCATTTTCATCTTCACGATCACCCAAACCATTAGAGGCCGATAACCTAGATGTTAGGCCTCTTAAAACAACAATTAATTATCATCATCATCCTTTTAGATTTCAGCCACGTCTGTTGCGAGGTTTCGCCTAAGTGCACCAATCAGACTCTTCAGCGCGCTCATGGCAAACCCTGCCCAGACCACCACTAGGGCAGCTCATGTTGAACTACGTCCCATACATACAGCACTCCCCTGTGCTACTTTGAAGCGGGTACCAAGAGCTCCCACAGCATTTCTTCTCCCTATACAGGCTTCCAAAAAAAAGATGGCGTATTTTCTTTCACGGCAATTAATTACCCTTAAGCAGAGCCAATATGCCATTATTATGATGATGATTCTTTTTCTAGGGGCAGATGACCTCGTAGTTCGGCCCCTTAATACAACAATAACTAGCTAACTAAACTATTCTTTCTCTCTTTCTTTGTTTGTTTCTTTCTATCATTCTTCGTTTAGGCCAGATATGAACCACGTCATTTTTCAACTGCATCCGTCATTGGGCCTTGATCTTAGCCCAGTGTTCACGTAGTCTCTGCCTGTGAGACTCCTTTCTTTCATAAGACCACTTCTTGCCGGTTTTTAATTTCGCCTTTTATTGGTGTGCTCCAAGCTTTTCCTTCATAAGATCATGTTCCATAATGTCTGCGTGGGTGATCCCTACTTCTTGCAAATCCTTGTCTACCTCACAAAACTAGGAGCCCTTGGTTTTCTTGTTAAGAATATGGGTAAACTTCCGATTGGTGATTCACTCGGGTTTCACACGAGTTAAGTGGCCATAGAAAATATTCTTCTCTTCCGAATTACTTGAGATATCCTTTCTACATGATGGTACAGCTCATTGTTATGCTGTCTCCTGTATTCACCTTCGTCTCTCAACGGCCCTAAGTTCTTCCTCAGGATCTTCCTTTCCTTGGCTTCCAATTTCTCAACCAGACCCTTCCTATTCACTGCCAGGCATTCTGTTCCGTACAGCGCCTCAAGTCGGATAACTGTACGATAGACTTAGTTTGGCACTGCGCGACATTGTTCGCTTGTTGTACACTCCTTTCGTTAGCTGGTAGGCCACTTCCATCTAGTTTATTCTTGATGTGAAGGCTTCCTTCTCTGATATTATTATTATCTTTATTTTTAGCCTACTTTTCACATTTTGCAAAAATGAGGAAAAGTAGACTGATGAGATCGATCCGGGAAAATGTGTGTCTGTCTGTCTGTCCTTCTGTCTGTCTGTCTGTCTCCTAAACTGCTGCAGAAGTAGAAACCAAATTAATTTGGTATGAGTCCAGATCTATAGCTGCGCATCTCTAGGCCATATTTGAAAATGATGTCAGTGCTACCAACTGCTGAAAAATCGCAATTGAAATGTGAGCTCCATGTGGATATCATGGAAGGTATGCATGGGAGCTATTCCAAAATTGGCACACCTATATATAATAATATTTCAGTTTAAATGCCAGGAGTTCGTACATGACAGTGCTGCCAAAAAGATTTTAAGCCTGCTTGTAGGTCCAATATTTAAATGCATATACTTCTACACTATTAATTGGATTTCAACCAAATTTCGTATGTGCTATGTGTACGATAAGATATATGACTATGCGTGTTCTTTGGAGACCCCAGGGCTGCTAACTGTTAATAAATGCTCTCTCTATATTTTTATCCAAAGATCAATATATCAGAAAGTATGCAAGCCAACAGCTCTAAACTTTGCACACGTATAGTATCTGACATTCTAGGTTAATCTGGAGTAATTAATACACGGCAGTGCTGCCAAAATGATTCTAAGCCTGCTGATAGATAAATTTTAAAATGCATGTAACTTCTATACTAACAAATGGATCTTATCCAAAATTGGCACAACAATAGATCATAACATTTCAGATTATTTCTGACCAACACATACATGGCATTGTTGCCAACATGATTTTACGCGTGCTGATAGATCCAATGTCTCACTGCATGTAACGTCCATGCTATACATTGGACGTCAACCAAATTTTGTATTCTTTGCCTTAAGAGATGGAACTAAGAATATACTCAGTCACCAGGGCTGCCAACTGTAGAGCTCTATTATGCTGCATTATGCCAGGTATATTTCTAACTCATTAGAAATTTCTATATTACCAACTTAATTTTGTCATTATTCTAGATAGGACCATATATATTAACCATTGGCATGAATCTTAAATTTTAAGAAAAGTAGGCTCATTAGTTCGTCACGGAACTTCTTGTTATTTATGCGAAATCGAGATGTTACAAACAGTAGTCATGCCGAAAGTCCTATAGCATGTGCTGAACATTCAATTCTTTGCCAATATTTTTCTTATGATTATTCACGCCTCTCAACCGTATGTGGATGTAACGTCCAGCAGAACGAAATTCACGTAAGGTTCGTTTTCCTGTGCAAAAAATATGATGCAATTTAAGAGTGCATAACTACACGGAAATATACTTCTTCTCTGCCGTCGCAAGGACGGTGATGTATTCTTCGGAATACACGGTCAGTCAGAGGTAGCCTTAGCTGCTCTTTGATTTATATATTTTATTTTATTTCTATCTTTGCAGACACCAACAGTGATCCCCTATTTATTTCTTCTTTCCATTAAACGGGGATTCATTTTGTCTTTGAGTCTGTTCTAGATGTATAACTTCTATGGAAACCCTAGCGGCATCTTTCAGCAATCCACTGAAGTTCCTCAATATTTCTAAGCTCAAGATGACTTCCTCACCAATCCACCAGGCGTCGCCCTCGTCGTCAGATGACATCTCTATGAAGACTGCTCCATGAAGAAAATGTATATTTGTAAAGGGTTTTTATTTTTGTATGTTGTACATTCTGTTATAAACTCTTTTGTTTCCCTCCCCTCTCCCTTTGCCTACCTATCTCTGTCGTGTGCGGATTCGCTCGTCCTCTCTTCTCCTAGTTCAGTCGTCAAGTACAGTTCGGAGCCCTCCCAAGGGTCAGTCTCATGTTTTCAGGAGCTAACGGTCGCCAAGATCATCTACTTTCTTCAGCCATGAAAAAGCTAAGTACAAATCTCCAATGATCTTAGACTTGTTTTAATGGTTTTAATACGCTGAACGCTTTTAATACAATTGCTCACTATTTTCTCTCTTATCATCTTCCCATAGGTAGTGTTAATCCTCAGCAAAAACCTACCAGACGGTGTCTGGGTGATGAACACATTTTGTATCAGATAGAACTGGGGATGGTGACCGGCCGATCGCCCAGGCGACCGCTAACATTCGTCTTGTTAAGGAAGGGACAAGGAAGGGATTTTGGAAAGTAGTCGACCATGGACCTGTTGAAAAGAAACGTACCGGCATTTGACTGGTGGTGAACATGGGAAACCATGAAAACCATTTTTGGGACGGCCGAGGTGAGTTTCGAACGCACGCTCTTCCGCTAGCACTCTCAGCCACTTGACCGGTAATAATAATAATAATAATTATTATTATTATTATAATAATAAATTGCTGGCACCGGGAGAGCGTGGGTTCGAATTACGCCTCAGCCATTCTGAATATGAATTTGAATTTATTGTTTCTCTTATACAGGCCACTGTGGCTACAAAGCCTCTTTATCCACGAAGCTTAAGACGAAGAAGAAATGAAATTGTAGCGTGCTCCTCAGTGGTCTATTCCCAAATAATATTTAATTTAATTTTTAATTTAATTATTTATTAAACACTATTTATGTTACATTATTGTGATATGTCTCACGAATCTGATGACAGTACAGATTATCTGTGAGACATATTAATTATTATTTACAACATATATATAGATTATATTTCAGTACAAGAGTGCATGCATTTTTTTTTGTAATGTTAAATAATTAAAGATACAAAAAATTACACTATGGTAGTTATATTAATAAATGTATGTTATGAGTTAATGTTTGGTTAAGTAATATTTTTAATGCGACTTATAGCTAGTTGTTTGCTGTTAATGTTTGTCAGTCCAGGTGGTAGTTCATTAAGTAGTGATGGTATAATATAATTTAGTCTCTTGAAACCATAGCTATTTATACATAAAGGTTTAACATGTTTAGTACTTGTTATGGCTCTTGTTTGTATGTTGTGAGAGACCTTATGCCTGAATCTTGGATCATGGTAGTAGAGATTCAGTACAGTAATTTGAAACAACTCTTTAATATTAAAATAAGGGATATCAGTGAAATATTTAAAGAACCTGTTTTGGCTATCTTGAAGATTATTAATTAAAGTTGTGTTTTGATTTCCCCAAGCTGCTATAGCATATCTTAATTTGCTTTCAATCAGAGCACTGTAAATTGTTTTGTAAGTTTTCCTATCTACATAAAATCGGAGATTGTAGAAGATGTAGAGGTTTGCTCTTAGGTTTTTTATTATGTTTACTGTGTGTGTGTTCATTTTAAAGTGTTCATCAAGGGTAATTCCTAGGTATTTTTGTGTCGAAGTACTATTTATGAAGGTGTTACATTTGCAACCTGCCAGGATGTTTTGGTGTATGCATGATAAGCTGTGGTGCGTTAGTTTGTATTTTTCTTGTGTGAAGTGATCAACTCTGATGTGCATTATTTTAGATTTGGTTGTATTTATACTGCTCAAAAAAATTAAAGCACCACTTTTTTCAAAGGCCACCAAATTTTGAAAAGTTGACCTACAAGCTCGAAATCTCAGTATGACGTTTTTCCTGACGCCTACCAAGCATATGCTTCAGCACAACTCCCCAACTTGAGTAGTTTCGGGGTAGCACCCCGAAAACCAGCCCATTTTCGAAAACCGGAAATTGAAGTTTGCGAAAAACGCTGCAGGACTTGTCGCAGGTTGCCAAAGCAGTCGAAAATGAATGCGTCTTGCTCTTAAAGGTTCCACAAACACGTTGAAATCGTTACATTTGACGTTTGGGCATTTTCAACCCCCGTCATCATCCCCTAAACATGAACTACCATTGGGGGCGTCTGAGAAGGTACCGGGTGTGTTTAACCACCCCTAAACCTGTACACCGTCCTCAGTTGCTGATTGCAGTAAGTTCTTAAGGCCTCCGGCAATGTCCACACCCCCTAACGCCCTCAACTGACATTGGACCAAACCACCCCTTCTCGATTCACCCCTAAGGAAGGTTTTAATCGAGATGTTTATCAGTGCTGCTAATGGGGGGGTCTTCCCCTAACGTTTCAAAAAAGGAACTGTGCCTTTGTCACCACCCCTTCCCCTGCAACCCCCGTTTGTATGATTTTTCGAATCGGGCCCTTTTTAAGGGCTGAAACGACGTCTTAATCGCTGAAAGGGCTGTAAAGGTCCTTAGAAGTAGTGGTGACACGAAATCAACCCCTTCCGATCGATGATTGACATTCCGTCCCCCAAATTCGAAATTTTTGCACCCCCAACCCTCCCTGTCTGGACGCGTAATTCGTCATGGCAGAGTTTTCAGAGTTGGATGAAAATGAAGCTTATGGCCTGCAATGGAGCCCAAAACAGCAGGCTGGATAGAAATTCATCGGTAGGTTGGGAAACGGGACCAAACTTTTTCTAAAAAGTGTACAGCCTACAGTAAGTACGCCCATGCATAGGCAACCCACATCACGTCCGTGCGTGTGGGTTGCCTATGATCGGCAATAGGTTACAAAGTTTGGCAATGGGAGAAAAATGACGTGATGTGGGTTGCCTATGCATTGGTGTGCTTATTAGAGGCTGTTAACTTTTTTGAAAAATTTTGGTCCCGTTTCCCACCCTACCGATGAATTTCCATCCAACCTGCTGTTTTGAGCTCCATTTAAGGCCATAAGGTTCATTTTGATCCAACTCGGAAAACTCTGCCATGACGCGTTACGCGTCCAGACAGGGAGGGTTGAGGGTGCAAAAATTTCAACTTTGGGGGATGGAATGTCAATCAAACATCGGAAGGGGTTGATTTCGTGTCACCACTACTTCTAAGGACCTTTACAGCCCTTTCAGCGATTAAGACCTCATTTCAGCCCTTAAAAAGGGCCTGATTCGAAAAATCATACAAACGGGGGTTGCAGGGGAAGGGGTGGCGACACAGGCGCAGGTCCTCTTTTGAAACGTTAGGGGAAGACCCCCCCCCATCAGGAGCACTGATAAAAATCTCGATTTAAACCTTCCTTAGGGGTGAATCAAGACGGGGTGGTTTGGTCCCTTGCCAGTTGAGGGTGTTAGGAGGGGTGAACATTGCCGGAGGCCTTAAGAACTTACTGCAATCAGCATCTGAGGACGGTGTGCAGGTTTTCAGGTGGTTAAACACATCCGGTACCTTCTCAGACGCCCCCAATGGTAGTCCATGGTTAGGGGATGATGAAAGGGGTTGAAAATGCCCAAACGTCAAATGTAACGATTTCAACGTGTTCGTGGAACCTTAAGAGCAAGACTCATTCATTTTCGACTGCTTTGGCAACCTGCGACAAGTCCTACAGCGTTTTTCGCAAACTTCAATTTACGGTTTTCAAAAATGGGCAGGTTTTGGGGGCGCTATCCCGAAACTACACAAGTTGGGGAGTTGTGCTGAAGCATGTGCTTGGTAGGCGTCGGGGCATACGTCATACTGAGATTTCGACCTTGTGCAGTCAACTTTCCAAATTTGGTGGCCATTGAAAAAAGTGGTGCTTTAATTTTTTTGAGCAGTATATATACAAATTATTGTCATGACACCATCTTGTGATGTTATTGAAGTCTTGCTTTCAAATAGTTTGTAAGTCGTGCCTCTTATTCCAATATCGTGTAATTTAGCAAGTAGTTTATTGTGATTTATTGTGTCAAATGCTTTAGAAAAGTCAAGAAAAAGTACCATTATGTGAATGTTCTTATTTAAGGCATTATTTATTACATTGGCAAATTCAGCCAGGAGTAGTTCAGTACTTTTCCCCTTCCTAAAACCGTATAGGTGTCCCTTTAAAATATCATATTTATTTAGGAAATTCTTCAATCTCTTATCCAAGCATTTTTCCATTATTTTGTGGAGGATTGATGAAATGCATATTGGTCTGTAGTTGCCAAAGTCTAAGTGATCGCCATTCTTATATATTGGTTTAATAATTGTGTATTTCAGATATTTTGGTATTATGCCTGATTCGAATATCTTGTTTATGAGATGTGTTATGATTGGTATAGTTTTTTTGGATGTTGCCTTTATGTCTTTCAAGCGTATATTGTCTACCCCAGGCGATTTGTCTGTTTTTAATTCCTTAATTATGTTTTCTATTTCATATTCATCAGTTTCAAGTAATGTAAAGGAATTCATTAATGTGTTTCTATTTGATTGCCATATGTTGATACTACAGTTATGTGCTAGGCTGTTTATTTTTTCACTAAAGTATTGATGAATTTATTGACTATCACTTCGTTAGTATAATGTAATATTAAATGTTTGTTTATGACTTCATTGACAGTTTGTGTTTTCCGACCTGTTATATCATTAATGACTTTCCACATTCCTTTATTATCGTTTTTGGAACTATTTATCTTATTTTTAAAATATTGATGTTTTGTTTTGTTTATTAGCTTATTTAATTTGTTTCTGAAAGCTTTGTATTCATTTTTTATTGTAATATTATCCTTGTTTCTGAGCATTGTTTTGTAAAGTCTGTATCTTTCCTTACATTGTATTTTTAGGTCATAAGTGAACCATTGTTTGCTTTTCCTGTGTTTACGAGTTGTTATGTAAGATGCTTTTTGGTAGATTTCCTTAAATTTGGTTGTTATATTGTTATATATGTCATTAGGATTTTTTAATTCAAGGCAATCTGTCCAGTCTGTGTTGTTAAGGCTTGTGTGTATTATAGTATCGTTCATTAGTGTAATGTACGATTCATTATCTTGTAATTGTGTCTTATCATTTTTTGGCCAAATACCTGCATATGTTATGTAGTGGTCAGAGATATCTGATTGTATGACTGCAGAAGTATATTGATCTAGTCTGCTACGATAGTTTATGTGATCAATACATGTTCTCGAGTCTAAATTTGGATCATAACGAGTACATTGAGTGATAAGTGGTAGGAAACCATGAGTTGCCATAATATTTGTATATTTGATAGCTGATAGACTGATGTCATTAGATAAAGTATCAATGTTGATATCTCCTAAAATGGCGTATTCGCTGTACTTACTAGTGTGTTGTGTTATATGTGTCTCCAGTTCATCAAGAAAGTCATTTATGTTAGTGCTAGGTGGTCTGTAAATGCATGTTAATCCAATCTTTTTGTTCATGTGAAGTATTTCTATTACCATTGATTCATGAGTATTGGAAATGTATGAATTGTGTGTTCTAATAGCCATGTTGTTCTTTACATATATGGCTATGCCTCCTCCTTTACGATTTGTTCTATTACAAAATACAACATTAAAGTTATCCAAAGTAAATAGGTAATTATTAGATTCAAGTATGTTAATTTCTGTTAAGCAAATAATATCCAGATCATTAATTTTCTTGCCTAAGGTTATGGTTAAATAATCCCAGTTTTCTGATATAGATTGAATATTTAGAGAGAGGATATTGATTTCAGCATTATTTCTAGTCTTATTACCATTTTCGACGAAATCGGGTATATTGAGAAATGTGAGTTCATTTTGTATTCCAGAAACATTTATATAATAATAATAATAATAATAATAATAATAATAATAATAATAATGATAATAATAATAATAATAATATTTTTTTTTTACGAGGGACTGTGGAAAATCTTCAAAAGACACTTGTGAAGGGTCCGCACTCCACAGTAGTGTGGGATTCTTACCCACTAAAAACCACCTCCCTTTTCCCACGATGTGTTCATCACCCCGGAACCGCTCTCGCATTACTTCAGGGTGATGTCGTGCTTACTTAGTCATTCAGACTTCTTCTTTCTTCATTTTTAGCCTATTTTAAATTTTGAAAAAATAGGCTTATGAGATCACCTTTTGTCCGTGTGTGTGTGCGTGTGTGTGTGTGTGTGTGTGCGTGTGTGTGTGATTCGTGTGTGTGTCCCCCCCTAATAAAATCGAAACGGCTGGAGCGATTTCAATTAAACTCGGGAAGTTCATAGCACTATTCCCGGCGACCTCGACCGTGCCCTTCAAATTTTGTTACGTCTCTCCAATCCAACATGGCGGCTGTGCGAAATATTTCACTAGCATTCAATATCTCCGAAACTATTACCGATATCGCCCTGAAATTGTGTGCGGTGATAAAGGGCACTACTAGAAGTTCACCTATGAGACTTTCAAAAACTTGGTGACTACAAAACCAACATGGCGGCCAAGCGAAGTTGAGACATTTAAATAGACTTTTCTCGCGATTTAACTATCTAAATGTAATGAAACTTGGTACAGCAAATGTTTATACACATTGTAATGCACTGGAGTCTAATTTAGTTCAATTGTTTACATAACCTCAAAATGGCGGCTGTGCGAAATATTTCACTGACATTCTATATCTCCGAAACTATTACAGATATCACCCTGCAATTTTGTACGGTGATAAAGGGTACTGATACAGGTGTACCTATGTATATTTCATAAACCTGTAAAGTACGAAACGAACATGGCGACCAAGCGAATTTAAAATATTTTAATAGACTTTTCTCGTGATTTAACTCTCTGAGCGCAGTGAAATGTGGTACAGTAATTGATTTTTCAGATTGTAATGCACTGCCATCTAATTTAATTCAATTGCTTACATAACCTCAAGATGGCGGCTGTGCGAAATTTTAAATTTAAGTTTTAATTTCTTGTGTCGTAATCATGCGATCGAAGTGAAAGTTTGAATAATGAACCTAGGCAATAATTGTCCTTGAATGGTACATAACTCTATGGCCTATACACATAACACTCCTAAATGGTGAGCTCCCGAAATATTTAGACGGTTCTCAATATCTATGAATCTTTTACAGCAACCAAACTGAATTTTTTTATGTTCATAGAGACTATGAACATATGTTCACCTATAGGACTTTCAGGAACCTGGTGAGCACAAATCCAACATGGCGGCGACGCGAAGTATAAATATTTAAATGGACGTTTCTCGCGAATTAACTATCCGAGTGCCGTGAAACGTTGCACGTTAAATGCTTATACAAATGTTGATCCACTGGCATCTAATTTATTTCAATGGTTTGCATTATCACAAGATGGCTGCTGTGCGTAATTTTAAAATCTCGTTTTTACTTCTTGTTGTCTAATCATGCGATTGAAGTTTGAATACCACTCGTACACAATAATCTTAATGTAATAGTACAAAAATAAAAATCCAACCTGGCGACCATCTGAAATATTTAGACGGTTCTCAATATCTACGAATCTGTTACAGCAATTAAACTGAAATTTTGTATGTTGATTGTGGCAGTTAACATAAGTAGGATATATGAAAATAGGCTGTATAGTTCTTCACGGAACTACTTGTTTCTTAAGGATGTTCGAACGCATACATTTCCCTCTTCTTCTGGCGCAGGACACATTCTATGAAAATAGCTATCTGATTCCATGTTTGATCATTTCGGAACATCATCTGTAGGATGTTGTCCGGCGTGATTACCCCTATAGAAGCTTGCAGATCTCTTCTATGTGTTGACCAACGTTCACACACAAAGAATGTGTGGAGCGCATCATCCTCTTCATTACAATAATGACACAAAGGACTATTAGCCACGCCTATGTGATGCAGGAATCTCCGATAATAATTGACCTCTCCGTGGTTTCGATCAACCCAGTCAGCCAGACGCGGAATAAGTTTCTTTGTCCATCGACCTCGTGTCTCATCATCCCACTTCTGTTGCCATCGTTCCATACAATGGTTGTGTGCAGACGTCTTTGCCTGGTGTATGTCCAGTTCTTCTTTGGTGCGCCAAACTTCCTGACGCTCTAAGGCAAGTAAATCAATTGGTGCTACTCCCGCTACCGCTAGAACAGCAGGCTCTGAAACAGTGCGATATGCACATGAGATCCTCAGTGCTCCTCTTCGTTGTACTGCTGCTATCCTTTTACGATATTTCTCGAACCGTAAGGACTCAGCCCAGATCTCAGCTCCATAGAGTAATATGGACTGGACTGTTGTCATCAGGATACGTCGTTTGCTAGGCTTCGGGCCTTTAATATTACCCATTAATCGGCTCAAAGCTGTCAAGATATTTGCTGCTTTATCCGTCACTCTTTGAATATGGGCCCAGAATGTGAGCTTAGTATCTAGCGTCACACCCAAGTACTTCGTACTCCTTGATGAATTAATCATCGTCTCTCCCACTTGCATTGGTACAAGAGTGTTGATTCTCCTTCTCGTCAGCATAGGCCTAACAATCTCCGTTTTATGGTCTGCTAATGACAGCTTATGTTCCGTCATCCAATCTGTGACACGTCGCATTACCTGATTTAGTTTCAGTTGCGCCAGCTCTATATCACGAGCCACAATCAGAGCAGCAACATCATCAGCATATCCTACCAATTTTGCATCTTCGGGCATCTTCAGCCGAAGCAGGCCATCGTATGCAATATTCCAGAGATCTGGCCCAAGAATAGATCCTTGAGCTGCCCCAGCGGTTAATCTTTTAGTCCTATGTCCTTCCTCGGTATCGTACTGCAAAATACGGTCCTTTAGATAATCCCTCACTATCCGCATGAGGTATCTCGGTAGTCTAAATTTATCTTGAAGTGCCACCAAAATGTCACTCCACTGGTCAGAGTTAAAGGCATTCTTCACATCTAGAGTCACAAGTAGCGTAACTTTACGTGAGTAATGGTTACCCATCTGAGCTCTGTTTGCAGTCTCTACAACTACCCGCACAGCATCAATAGTCGAGTGCCCTTTCCGAAAGCCGTATTGTTGGGCAGATAGATCTCCAGCTGATTGAACTGCCATCAATATTCTAGGCTGTAATAGTTTTTCTAATCCTTTTCCAGCCGTATCCAGCATACATAATGGCCTGTATGATGAAGGCAAATTCCCTCCCAATTTTTCTTTGCTAATAAGAACTAGTCTGGCCTTCTTCCAGCAGGCACTAAAAACGCCTGCCTTCAGTCATAATAATAATAATAATAATAATAATAATAATAATAATAATATGGTAATAATATGAAGTAAAGGACAGTCTATCACCACAGCTTTTCAATTTGGTCTTCGATAAAGTCATGAGGACGTTTTGGGAGAAGAACGATTCAAGTGCTAAAATTGGTACAAAGAATCACAACCTCAAAGTGAAAGGTTTAGCATTTGCCGACGACGTAGCGTTGTTTGCTAAATCAGAACAAGAAGCTATTAACCAAATTGATCAGTAAAAAGAAATGGCGGGAAAAGCGGGCTTACAGGTTTCGTTGGTAAAAACAGAGATGATGTCAAGTGATCAGAAATACACTAAGAAAATGATAAAAAATTATGAGAGCATCAGGGTCATTGACCGATTTAATTATCTTGGAGAAATAATTAGTAGCAATGGGACGGATAAATCGGCAATTGAGAACAAAAAAAGGGCAATTGGAAAGATTACATTTTTGTACAAAAAATATATACAATAAAAAGAACCTGTCTATTAATGCAAAATTACGACATTTTAATACAGTTGTTAGACCAGTCATCTTGTACGGCATGGAAACTACAAATATAACCGGAATGGAGAATTTGCTCAAGATAGAAAGAAGAATTTTAAGAAGGATTTATGGTCCTAGGAAAACACATGAAGGTTATAGACTGAGATTCAATGCAGAAATTTAGAGTAAAATCGACAACCTTGAAGTGATGATCAGAAAACGGCGACTTCAGTTCTACGGACATATGGTCCGCATGGATTGCTCAAGGTTAAACAAACATTTTTTTTATAAAATCTGGAACTATGAAGGGCAAGGAGGCTATGTAAATCAAATGAAAGAAGAACTTCAAAAATTCAAAATTACTGAAGAAGATTGTCTAAATCGAATTGAGTACAGAAAAAAAAATTGGCCTCACAATTGTTGTCGGGGAGAAGAAGAATCCCAACAGAGGAGAATGGACTGCTGAAAGAAGAGCTGCGCAGTCGACCAGGATGAAAGACTTCTGGAAGAGAAAGAAAGAAACTAGACCTATAAAGAAGTGATATTTGCGTGGTCCTTGTTGGCCTGTCCGCGGTGTACATATAATATGAAGAAGAAAACATTTCAGTCATCAGCCCTGTGTAATTTGGTCTGTGTAAAAATGTTCAAGTAACTTAACCCATTTAAATCTTTAGTAGCGTGTATACAGTATTTGTAATTGAGCCTAGGATTGGAAGTTCCTGCTGTGTGCTTCTTTAGGAACCATCCCGGCATTAGCATGGAGTATTCATGGGAAAATTTCGGGTGTCCTTATGGGCCTAGATGGACTCCGCTCCAGCTTGCAGAGATGAATTACATTTCTTGACACAGCTCCGAATCGAACCAGGGCTACAGCGATGGCAACCAACTCTGATGGTCATCACTCAACGCGGGGATCACAGTTTAATTATTTTCATGAAATAGTAAGATGAACTCTGAAGGACACCGGTAAAACATACGAAGAAAATGATGCGTTAGATCTTTATCTCGACCTAGCGTTGTTAATCATCTCTCAACAATGCTGTGAATAAATAATTGTTGCTCGTTGCCTGGTTACGTCGAATCAGAAACATACAATGTATGGTATCATTAAAGCAAAATTAAGTGAAAGAATTACAACACAACACTAATCTTGAACAGAATCTCGCTACTTCAATTGCACTCGGTGTCGCACGCAGAAGATCATATGTGCAAGATGCAGGGCATAGCTGACAATCCAGTAGGTGTTCCATGGTCTGTGGTTCTCCGCAATCACAGTTGATAGAATCCACAGCGAAGTGCCACTTCTGGAGATTACATCTGGATCTTCCAACTCCGGAACTAAGCCGATTGAGTGCCCTCCACACGATACAATTCTGTTCATGCCCAGGTGGGAGGGTTTCCAAAGGGGGAGGCCGGGCAGAGTTATTTTTAAGTCAAGAGATCCACAATTGTTTCTTTGCTGTAGCTGGAGTTGTTTGCAAGACTGAAGTGGTCTTGAGGAAGCTTCTTCAGGACTTCAACTTTGGGGCTGCTGGAACGTGCCCATGTAATGGGTGGTTTTTCTGATTTGTTCTCTCCACGTCGGCAGCTACTTTATGATGGATACCTGGCGGCGCTTTGCCAGCGAGTTGGTACAGTTTTGCAAGTGGCGTAGGTTTAAAACAACCAGTAATAAGCCTACACGTTCCATTCAGAGCCTGATCAACTATGTTTGCATGGGTGGATTTGTACCAAATAGGGCACGCCTACTCGGCAGCATGTTGCAAGTGCCGTCGATCGCGGGGTTTGTGGTCGAGAGCCCCACGTACTACCAGTGATCTTGCGAAGGATATTATTTCTGTCTTCCATCTTTATTCTCGTATTCTAGCAATGCTACTTGTAGGTCAGAGTACGATCCAGAATAACTCCCAGATAATTTGGATGGGTCGTATTTACTAACGGTACACCTTGCCATGTGATGTTCAGTTTACGACGTGCCTGGTTGTGCTTAAGACGAAACGCACACAGATGTGTTTTAGCTGCGTTTGGACGAAGTTGATTTTTAGAGTAATAGGTAGCCAGCTGGCACAATACCGGAAAGAAGCTGGCACAATGCATCTCTCAGGTGTGCTTCAACATCTTCAAAAGATTTCCCTTGACTCGCTAATGCCGGATCATCGGCATAAAGGAAACTCCTTGTGTTCGCTGGAAGTGGTTGGGCATTGGTATAGATATTAAATAGAATTGGTGAAAAAGAACACTTCCCTGTGGTAAGCCATTTCTTTGACATCTCCATCGACTATGCTGACCCTGGAAGTCCACATAAAATCTCCTGTTTTGAAATAAACTTTGTATAAGTTTGGTGAAACCATAATCTTTTGTTATCTCGTAGGTCTTCTGTGACAATGCACGATGATTGACAGTGTCATAAGCAGCTGTTAGGTCGATAAAAGCTACACCTGTAATTTTCCTGGTTTCAAAACCATCTTCAATGAACTGTGTGAGATTGAGGTTCTGAGATGTACAACTTTTTCAGGTCTGAAACCTACTTGTTCTTGTATTAGAATGGGCTCTTCAACATGAATCAAACGATTCAGCAACATTCGCTCGAAGATTTTGAATAGATGGCGTAGCAAGGATATTGGCCTGTAGTTTTCTGGCTCAGCTGCCGATTTTTCAGGTTTTAAAATAGGAATCACACGTGATTTCCTCCAGGTTTTGAGGAAATTACAGGTTTTTATACAGTTGTTGAAAAGTGCCAAAATCCACTCTCTTGCTTGATCACCATCTGCTCCATTCTGATGTCGTCTACCCCTGCTGGCTTACCGGCTTTATCACTGTTAATGGCTGCATTCAGTTTTTCCATACGAAAAGGCTGTAGAAGCTCACTACTCTCCTGTTCTTCTGTCCGTACAATTTTGTGATCTGACTTAGGCCTACGTGTAGAATGGTCTGATATGCCATTATTTGCAAGCGGATGAGCAATCTGGTTAGCTGTTACATTTGCATGTCCCTGTCTAGCAGTTGGATCACAACTCAGACGCTTAAGAAGCCTCCAGGCATTTTGGCTACACTTACTCATATCTATCTCCTCCATCAATTTACACCATGCATCTTCCTTGTTCTTGGATATCGCTGTTAGTAGATTTTCACCAGCCAGCAAGGTCTCTTCGATAAAAGGATCATTATTGAAAAGTTCAAGATAGTTTCTCAAACGATCCTGAGTTTCTGTAGTCAGACCCTGATCTGCAACCTCGTGGGATTGAGGTACGTGAATAGCGCTTTACAATGTTTACGAAGTCATTAAACGATTCTGGAACTGGATCAATACTAACAATGCTCTCATCCAACGCAGAGGTGAATTTCTCTGAGTCGGCTTTCATAAAATTATACCTTCTCCGAAAATGGACTGTCAGGGCTCGGATTGCAGAGTATATCTGGCAAATAACAGGACGATCGATGTTGCGTGCGTGGGGTGACCTGCCCCATAGATTTCATTGATAACTGAGATATTGGTTCACTCACAAGGATGAGATCAGGATTATAACCACGCCCCCATCTTGCACTGTTGAATGATGCTGGAAGTTTGTTATCATTTAGTCGGCTGAGGTCACATGAGTCTGCCCATTCTACCACAACTTCTCCATTTTTGTAAGTATTTGAGTAGCCCCATATAGTATTACGGCTATTAAAGTCGCCAACCACGAACTTGATATGTTGGTTCTGGAAGTTACTGGAATCCACAAACCTAAATTCTGTGCCCTGTTTGTTTATAAACAGATGTTACAGAACAATTACTCAGCTCAACTGTGAGAAATTCCATATCATCTTCCACGGAAAATCCCCTGGAGAGAACCTTAATATTATGTTCGACAAATATGGCACTGCCGTAATGTCAGTTAGGATGTTCAATCACTAGGATCATCACTTTGATTTTGGGACGACGAAGATTCAAGTCTCTGTGAGTTTCCTGAATGCATATTAAATCACAATAATTCTGGTCATGACACATCTACAGGTGAGCTCCATAATTCTACAAAATTTCAACAGCGATAATACGCAAGAATATCTTCGCCTTTTTCATTTTATCATCTTCAAGCTGGCGAGTCTTTAAGAGCACAAATTCAAAACTTCACTCAATAGAGGACAAATGAACATAGATCATGCCCACATATACTACTATAGTGTTTACATTACTTTATTTCAGTTCTCCTCTTAGCCACGTGATTGAAAAGTTACATACCACACACTAAAATTTCATAATTCACAGTAATTCATCCATCGTTTGTTCTTCACTTCTCACAATTGACAACATTTGTTTTCATAATATTCGATCTGATGTCACACTCTACCACAAACTTAGTTCTTACGCGGGTGGTGTGAATTAGGTGACGGTTCAATATAGGCAACCTTTCCCTAAGTCGTGGTCAAAAACAAGGTTGGTGGGTGGGTTATAGACAGCGGACGAGAAAACGTCTATTACCACATCATTTACAAAAATATTATTCATCATTACAACAGGGATTTTGACTCGTTTCAGTAGAGTTTAGAACTTAAAAGGTCCATTCTGGATCCGTATTGATAAACTAATTGAGTAATAGACAGGTTAAAAGTTCCACCTAATCAATACTTTCATTAAATAAAGATCATTGTGTGGACATTGGGATATGTTTAAGGCCTAATTGTTTTTGGCCCCTTCATCAGCCGATATGAATAAATAAATGTCGAAGACACAACAAAATGTGTAGCGTTATACACTAAAAAGTCCCTTGTTAAACCGTATATGGTGCACTATAAAGACGGATGGGAAATTGAATGCCCAAAACAACACAATATGATGTGGAAAAACGTGGCTAAAGTCTTGAAAACAAACACACGCTCTGGTTTTCATTGTGTTCACAACTATTGCTGCCGTGCACAGGGAATACATTTAATGTTTCATTGGCGTCTGTTGACCATAGTGAAGCGTGTGTTTTTTTTTTTTTTCAAGACTTTAGCCACGTTATTTTCCTCATCATATCGTGTTGTTTTGGGCATTCAATTTCCCATCCTTCTTTATGGTGCACCATATAAGGTTTAACAAGGGACCTTTTAGTGTGTTACGCTAAACATTTTGTTGTGTCTTTGACATTTATTTATTCATATCGACTGATGAAGGGGCCAAAATCAATAGGCCTTGAAACATGTCCCTCCAATGACCACACAGTGACCTATATTTTATAAAAGTATTGTTTAGGTGGAACTTTCAACCTACTGCATTTATTACTCATTTCAGCGGTGTAGAAAAATTTACAGTTTTACGTCTCCTATAGTGTTGCTATATGTCTGCTTTATGGTAAATTTTTAATCCTCTTTGGTTTGCCAACCAATGCTTTCCAAATAGCAAAATAACAATAATTTAATCTCTGTTGCAGAGGGAGGAATGCACATAAAATCAGGAAGGGAAAGGCCCCTTCCTGATCGGGGCCCCCGTACATACCCGTGGTACGAGCAACTCAAAGAACCCCCTCCTTCACCCTAAAGGAGTGGGGTCTGGAAGAAGATACTGGATGCAGTAGTGTTTCTTGCCGACATGCTGTACGTCATTGGGATTGCCCCTTTTGGGACGCCCCATCCATATAACTCCCATCAAGCTTTCAATGCGGGAACCGCAAATGGATGATAGGAGAGTACAAGGATAGCTTATGACTCAAGCCCATAGCTGACAGCCCAGATGTTGAACAAATTTGAACAGTGTCACAAATTCCCAATGATCAGCTGAAGACAAGGACAGAGTTTAAAGTTGTGTTTGCTTCGAATAGTTGCAATACCCCGACATCATCACTCGTTTTCGTTTTTTTTGTTTTAAGCTACTGTAGGCCTATGTGTATTTTTTAGCCTACTTTCGATTTTTGAAAAAAATGAAAGTAGACTTATGAGATCAACACAGGGCGAAAAAAGTGTGTCTGTCTGTGTGTATGTGTGTGTGTGAGTCTGTGTGTGTGTGTATGTGTGTGTGTGAGTCTGTGTGTGTGTGTGTGTGTGTCTGTGTGTGTGTACTCTGAATGTCTGTCCCCCCCTATCAATTCGAACACGGTGAATGCGAATTGAACGAAATTTGGTACAAAGGTAGCACTAGCAAAGGACACCTCAGTGTCATGTTTTATATCGCCGCCATCTTTACTAAAACTGAATGGCGGCCACTCAAACGTTCAAAACGTAAAATCAAATAACGACTAACCAAATCATCCGATCTCTACCAAATTTGGTAACAACATACCTCCGTATAGGATGCGTCTTGTGACCAAACTACAAGGTCGTCCGCCATACCATTTCAGGATGGTGGCCGTGCGAATTATGCAAACTTTATAATCCATATCATGGGACCCACCAGTTCCGATTATCGAGCCGAGAATCGTTTTAACTGTTCTAAAGGAAGAGGCACGTTAGAAATTAAAAGTTTATTTTGTAATACTATAGTGCAGACGTGATTTTATAAAGCTGAGCCGATTCAGTAATAAGACAAGATGGCAGCGGATATCTTGTGCCTGACTTATATTTCACTAATTTGAGTATTGCATGCAATATAGCGTACTGATACAAAGTAAATAAACTTTGTATGAAATGCTTTATATATAAATAATATATTCCAGTGATGAAATCGTTTAGTATAAATCATTATTTGCTAACAAGTTCTATGTAAGTCATTTTATATAGAACGATATTCGTTGACACAATTAGCTCAGTGGTAGAGCGTTAGCCTATCGCTCAAATGCCTATGGTTCAAACCCGATCAGAGCTAGGTTTTTGCTTGAAATGTTATATGTTTATTGTTTTGTAATGACTCAGATGTTTTAAAATTAAGCGTTATACTGTGCATATTATGGTATATAATATATATTTAATTAAAACATAATTCGCCAGCAGATTTACTCGAGACATCTAGCTGCCAAAAAGGTAACTGCACGACGACCTACTTATTAACTTCCAGATTTTATTGAAAAGTTTCTTCTTCTGGCCGCTAGAATGCACTCGCTCTGTTAGGATTATATTGTTCGATATTTCACCACTAGATGTCACGACTAGTCTACGTGGGGCTCCATTGATTACTATACCATTGGCATTCTATGCGCATCGAATTTGAAGAATGACAAGATGATACTACGATAAATTTTTACTTTTTATTTTAAAGGGTTTGTAACAGCCTATTGTGCGTTACTTGAAAATGTTAATTGAAGTAAAGAACAAAACGATTTCACATAGTAGCCTATCTGAACTCGACCGTTGGTGCTAGTTCAGGATATTAATTAATACTTTTATTTCAGCCAAATAGCAATCGAAAATATCCACATAGTTTGTATACACACGTCTCTGTAGGGTCATGGAAAGATTTGTTAATTTAATTAGGGTTGTGAAAGTCATACGCAGCCAGCCGTGTAAAGACATGCCTCAACTCAAAGTTGGATGTTGCCCGCGTCAGGCCGATTATGTAATAATAATAATATTTTTTATTTTTTTTTTAGTTTTTCGAGGGAAACCGTGGGGAAATCTTCAAAAGACAGATTGCAAGCTTCCGGACCTACAACTGTGCAGGATTCTTACCTACTAAAAACCCACAAACCCTATACTTGGCTTAAGGCCACCCCGGAACTGCCTGTTCAGCCTTACTTCAGGGTGGAGCCACTGTTACGACCAGAGGTCTCAGTCAATTTCATTTAACATGATGATAATGAAATTACTCACCATCATCTTCACTGTCTTCAGCAACCAATCTTCTCGGTTCCTCCTCTTTTTTTGTTTTCAGCAGCTCAGAGATGTAGACTGCAATCTGTGCCCAACTTTCTCTGCTGCTGAGCATTTTATCCACCACATTGTCTGGTGTAATGACTCCAACTTTTGTCTCCAGAAGCCTTCGAAGATTTCTCCACCTCAAGCATGCAAAGAATGTGTGCTGAACATCGTCCCATTGATCATCACAATAACGACACCGTGAACTCGGTGAAATTCCCATTCGATGGAGGTATGCATCATAATAACCATGGCCAGAGAGAAACATGGTAATGTAATAGTTAACCTCACCATGTTCCCTCGACAACCATGGCTTCAGTTGCTTGATGAGCCTAGCGGTCCACCTGCCACGATGTTCACGTTCCCATTCTTCCTGCCATTCCAGAAGAGATCTGTTTCTTTCCTCCATCTTCACGCGTATCTTAGAATGCTCGTCTTTGCGCAAGTATATACGGCGCCTTTCCTTGGCCAGGATGTAAATGGGTATCGCCCCAGCTATTACTAGCACTGCCGGTCCAGACACTGTACGATAGGCAGAAGTTATTCTGAGGGCAGCTCTTCTGTGAACAGAGGTTATCCGCTTCCTATACATCTCAGAGCCAAGAGCTACTGACCAAATCTCTGCACCATAAATAATAACTGATTCCGCCACTCTCATCAGCAGTTTCCTCTTCAATGGTGAAGGGCCGCCAATATTAGCCATGAGCCGCGACAAGTTGTTATCAATCCTTGCAGCCCTATCAGCAATCTTGCTGATATGATTCCAGAATGTTAACTTGCTGTCAATCATAACACCTAAGTAACGAACAGCAGGAGCTGTTTCTATCACTTGATTATCTACTAGCATTGGTACAACTCGTGGAACTCTCTTCTTAGTAGCAAGGACTAGTTCTGTTTTATGAACTGCTAGTTGGAGACCATGTTCATTCATCCAGGTGGAAACTCTCCGCATTACCTGATTAAGTTTAAGTTGCAGACCCTCCATGGAGCGCTCCATAATGAGCACAACAAGATCATCAGCATATCCCACCAAAGATGTGTCTTCTGGCATCTCCATCCGTAAAATGCTGTCATAATTTACGTTCCATAAATCAGGACCTAACACGGAGCCTTGAGCCGCCCCCGCTGTTACCTTGCGACACTTGACTCCTTCATCTGTGTCATACTGTATCCAACGATCACAAAGATAATTCCTCAGAACAGACGCCAAGTAGCGAGGAATGTTGAATGTTGTTTCAAGTGCAGCTATTATGTCAATCCACCGGGCAGAATTGAAGGCATTTTTCACATCCAGAGTAACCAGTAAGCACATTTTCCTAGAGAAATGGTTGCCCTGCTCAATGGATCTGACAGCCATCACCACTTCTTCAATGGCGCTGATGGTGGACTTACCCTTCACAAAACCGTATTGTTTGGGGGACAGACCTCCTGCAGCAACAATCGCTGCCTGAAGCCTTCCTTTAATCATCTTCTCAAACAGTTTGCCAGCCATGTCCAACATGCATAGAGGTCTCTGACCTGAAGCAGTAGTGGGATCTCCTTTGCCTTTAGGCATGAGCACAAGCCTGGACACTTTCCACGGGGTCGCAAAGACTCCCTGCAGTAAACAACAATTATACATGTTCAGCAAAACATCTGGTTCCTCTTCGGATATCATCTTTATCACTTCAGCAGGAATTCCATCCGGCCCTGGTGCCTTCTTATTCTGAAAAGATCGTGCTGTAGTTTGTAATTCCTCTCTAGTGAATAGCGGAATATCATCAAGCATCACCGGAATGTGATCGGGAATTCTCTCTGGATGATTAGGAAATAGCTCATCTATAATAGCTTCCTTCTGGGATGCCGTCATAGCAGCAGTAGACACCATAATGCCGCCGAGCTTCTTATTGACAACTTTGTAGCCCAGACCCCATGGGTCCTGATCCAGATCGTTAATGAGCTCGTTCCATTTATGTGCCTTACTTTGAGCTATGGCCCGTTTTAGAGCCCTCCTCGCTACTCTACACTCTTCTATCGCATTTGCAAACTCTAGAGAATCTCTGCAGAGCCTTTGTGCCCTTCTCCTTAATCGAAAACACAATCGTCGAGCCTCTGCTATTTCAACATTCCACCAATAGGCTGGCCGTTTGTTCGAAAAAATCTTCTTTTTGGGCATGGATGCTCCGCAAGCCTTAACAATGAGATCAATGGTCGACCTAACCAGGGTTTCTGCAGAATTCGCGGGGCTATGTCGATACAAATCCTCCAGAACTTGTTTCCCTTGTGCTATTACTGCAAGAAGAATTGCACCATCCATGTGATCAACATTCCATCTAAACGGTATTGGAATTTCATGGACTAGGCCTCCTCGAGGCCTAGTATTAAAAAGGATGTATCTATGATCACTGTTGTTATAATCTAGCATTACATGCCAGTCTGTAATGCAAGCAGCAAGATCTGCAGAGACAAACGTTAGGTCTGGTGTGGTTCCGTTTTGCCCAGGCCGACAAAATGTTGGAACATCACCGCTATTTAGCAGCACCAAGTCCAACCTAGCAGTCATCTCCAAAATCCTATGGCCTCTCCCGTTTGTATGAGCCAAGCCCCACTCAACTGCTCGACCATTAAAATCACCGGCCACCAGAATACCCCCAGTTACTGTACCTAGGAAATCCTCAAGGGCAGATAGTCGGGTCTCAAACTGCCGAATTGATTCATTGGGTGTTAAGTAACAGCTTACATAAGAAATATTTCTGCTCTTGACCCAGACAAAGCCATTTCCAGCACCAAACTTTTCAATAAAAACTCTGCTTGGATCCGCTACCCATATAGCAGCCGTCCCACTTTCATCAGAGTACCAAGATGGAATATCCCTGTTCTTATATTGTTCGCTAATAAGCACAACATCAATATTATTTTCCGCGGCAAACTGAACTAGGAGATCGTTAGCCACCCTGCTACGATGAATGTTGCCTTGTAGAAATCTTAGCATTTTGACTGTTGAGCACTCTCCAATGCACGTCGAAATACAGCACACATACCTGACCCGATCACATGGTCGTCATTTTTGCCTTCACACGCGCAGATCGAGCATTTTGGGGCAGTCGTGCAGTGAGCAGCTTTATGCTCCTTTCCCCCGCATCTGTAGCACAACTTAGACCTGTCAGGACCTGTACATTGTCTTGCCATGTGACCATAGCCCATACATCGAAAGCATTTCAGCACATTGGTCCTTTTCCGAATACGGCAGCTAACCATGCCTATCTTAATGTGCTGATCAAGGAGCAACTCATTTGCCGCATTGGAGTTTACCACAACTATGGCCATACGCTGTTCTCTGGAATTGGGCTTGGTAATAGTAACTTTTATTTCACCCATGTTATCCTTAAGCCGGTCCTCTAATATTGCCTGGACTTCCTCTGTTGTTGTAAGACAGTCCAAATCCCTAATTTCCAAGGTTATGGTAGGAGCCAACATTTTGACTTCACCCAAACCCTCAGCGGCTTTGTAAATCATCTCCCTGAACTTAGATTTATCTCCATTTTTCCCTCTCATTTCAAGGAGCACCGCACCAGTCGACGTTCTGCGAATCGATTTAAGGTTTACGCCACTGCAATCAGTTGTTGCTTGCTGACGCAATGATTGAAGAACTTCTGAATATGTCTTCCCCTCAGTAGGCTTGATAACCATTGCCTCGTTGCGTCTCCTATCCTTCGTTTTATTTCCCTTCTGATGTAGAGAATGATTACTTCTAAGTTCTCCCTTTTCGTCCTCCAGAATAACTTTACCGCTATGACCCCTGTGTTTCCTTGTTCGAACTGTTTGCCAGGCATTTTCTGCTAACTTCTCCACGGGAGGTTCAATGACCACAATTTCATTTGCAGATATGTTTTCGGAATTGACACTGCTCTCAATAACAGTAATCATTGTTTCTCCTTGACTTGCAGCCTTCTCGCATATGGGAGTTCTAGGTCGAGTGATAGTAGTGACCTCTGTTGCCAATCTAGTTTTGCGGCAGTGATCGAGGACATCAAAAACCTCTACTAACTGCGCTAGGCTATTCTTGATATTATTACTCACATTTCTTTGAGTTTTGGTAGCTGCCATCATGATCTTCAGTAATCCAATTCCTTTCAGAATCTCTGACTCTTCTTTTATGTCTATTTCATTTCGACATTTACCTTTGTCCGCAGTGAATCTCAATTCATCTGAACCTCCATTCTCACCCGAGAGTATTGTACTCTGCCCCGCCATGACATTAGATACAACGTCCAGCTCCCTAGATGAAGTAGTTCTTGTAGACGCCACACATCGCCCGCCATTGGAATCTCCCACTTGGGCCTGAGCGCTGGTATCTGCGCGGCTTACAATCTCGGTGGATTCCACACACAATCTCTCCATGACACCAATCTCTTCTCTACTGTTGGACATAACCTTACTTTCCACAAGCGACGGGGACACAATTCCTGAACAGATGGAAGAATTACTCACCCAGCCACCCCTCAGGTAGAGAAATCACTTCGTCGTGCGGAAGAGGCACTGCCACACAAAACCCAACCCTTTCAACTAATATAGTCACTGAAATATACCGTCAAACTCACTTAAACCACGAAAGCCAAGACGCACCAACCGCTCAGTACGACAACAATAATAATAATCCCAATAATAATAATAATAATAATAATAATAATAATAATGTTATTGGTTTTACGTCCCTTTTAACTACTGTTGCTTTTAGAGACGCCGGGGTGCCAGAATTTTGTCCCGAAGGGGATCTTTAACGTGCCAGTAAATCTACTAACACGGCTCCCTCGCATTTTTGCACCCTCAAACGCCAGCTGACTGCGCCAGGATACGAACCTGAAACATACGGTCCAGCAAGCGAGAACGTTACCGCTGAGCCACGCCGCCAGTCCGGTCGATTATATCTCCAGATCCATAACATTCTTTAGATACTTCTTATCTTTCTTTCTTCAATGATGGTAGCAGTTTTTATCTAGGTTGTGACGTTTGGTGGAGGTAAATCGTTTCTAAGGTCTTCAACAAAGAATAGTTCTATTATACTCTTTGATAATAACAACGAGTTATAACTATACTCATACATTTAGGAGAAAGTAGGCTATATGTTCTTTACTGAACATCTTGTTAAAATCTAAAGTTTGTTTGACATGTATTTCATCAAGCTGCAAATTTACAACCCTTTCTAAATTTGATAAATCTTTAACAATGTGACTTAGAAAGTTACTGTTCTCTTCATCAGCTTTCGGGGGTATGGCGAAGGAAGTTGTTAACTTTTGTAAAACTCGGGGATGAGGTAGGGATAAAATATGGTTAAATCTAATTGCGTTATAACACTTTGTAGACTGCATATAACTGAGGAATGCATTTAGAGTTGTAGTGACGTTATATCTAGGTTTCTTTAAAAAAGTAAGTGTAAACTGATCTTGCAGAAACATTAATTTTTTAACAGAATCTCTGAAGTTTCGTCTCCCTGGTTTTCAAGGTCAGTTTTTAGCCTACTTTCGATTTTTGCAAAAAATGAAAGTAGACTTATGAGATCACTACAGGGCGAAAAAAAAGTGTGTCTGTCTGTGTGTGTGTATGTGTGTGAGTCTGTGTGTGTGTGTGTGTGTGTGTGAGTGTGTGTACTCTGAATGTCTATCCCCCCCCCCCCTATCAATTCGAACACGGTTAAACCGAATTGAACGAAATTTGGTACAGAGGTAACACTGGCAAAGGGCACCTCAGTGTAATGTTTTATATTGCCGTCATCTTTACCAAAAGGTAATGGCGGCCAATCGAATGGTCAAAACTTAATAATGCATTACGACCAAACTATTCATCGGATCTTTACCAAATTTGGTAACAACCTACCTTCATATGGGACGCGTCTTGTGCCCAAACTACAAGGTCATCAAACGTACCATTTCAGGATGGCGGCCGTGTGAATTATGCAAAATTTATAATCCATAACATGGGACCCACCAGTTCCGATTATCGAACCAAGAATCGTTTAATCTGTTCTAAGCGACGTGGTTCGTTCGAAATTAAAAGTTTATATTGTAATATTATAATCTAGAAGTGACTTTAAAAATCTGAATCGTCTCGGCTATTTGACAAGATGGCAGCTGATCTCTCGTTCTGACCTACATTTTACTAATTTCAGTATGTTGCATGCAATATAACCTACTGATAAAAATTATATGAACTTAATATGAAATGAACTCGGTTTGAAATACACTCCAGTGAAGAAATCTTCAGTCCAAGTGATTATTTGCTAATACAGTACGTTATATGTATTTGATCGATAACGCGTGAATTATGAGTGTACGATTGGCTGTGTGGTTAGAGCTCCCGTCTCTCATGTGGCTGGCCGGGGTTCAAATCCTATCTGAGTAGAACTTTTTTGCTTGATTTTTTTTTATATTCATTGTTTCTTGAGTACTGAGACGTTATAAAATAAAGCGTTATTTGGTGCTTTTTGCAATGGAAATTATATATTAAAAGAAACGACATTCTCCACCGGAGTGACATCTACCAGCCTTCAGTTGTACTATGCAGAAACTATAGATTCGAGCAGCGCTCTATACCGACCAGTTAGTGAACCCAGTCTTAACGACTGCTAGGAGTAATAATACAGTAACATTCGTTTATTCCTTGAGCACAGAGGCGTTGTTGATAACCTCAAAACTTGCAATATGGATGATTTGGAGATGGATTATTTTGTTATACCGTGTATTTAAGATTAGCCAATAAATTAACGGACAGACCTCCGTGGCTTAGGCGGCAGCACGCCGGCCTCTCACCTCTGGGTCCGTGGTTCAAATCCCGGTCACTCCATGTGAGATCTGTGCTGGACAAAAATGGAGGCAGACAGGTTTTTCTCCGGGTACTCCGGTTTTCCCTGTCAAAATTTCATTCCAGCAACACTCTCCACTATCATTTCATTTCATCTGTCATTAATTTAATCATTGCTCCAGAGGAGTGCGTCAGGCCTCGGCAGCCAGCACAGTTCATATCCTCGCCGCTAGATGGGGGCTTCATTCATTCCATTCCTGACCCGGTCGGAGACTGGAAGCAGGCTGTGGATTTTCATTTCTATAAATTAACGGGTTGCGAAGTTACTTCACTTAGTCCTATATCATTCGAATACGACACAGAACAACAACGTGACGTCAGTTTCTGATCTGCTCTGATTGGCTATTACATTGCTGCAGTCGGGTAGTTGGCAGTCAAGGATAAAATTCGCGACTGCCAGCTACCAACTGCAACTTCATGTTGTGTATGGTGCCTATAGTATACAAGGAGTCGATCGCGACTGCCGACCGAGGACTACCAACTACGGACTGCCGACTGCGCATTGTAGATGGGCCTTATTAGAGCAACGAAGTTTCAATTATTGTAAGTAGTCGGTGTTTGGAGTGTTTGCTGATGAAATTGCAAAATGCTGGGGTAAATTATAAACTATGGTTTGAAAGCCACTGTTCAAATCCTGTGTGCCAATTTGCACTTCAAATAGGAAGAAATTAGGAGATGATAAGGACAGAGAGTTATAACTATACCCATACATTTAGGAGAAAGTAGGCTATATGTTCTTTCCCGAACATCTTGTTTATTCTATGCTTATGGTTGGTTATCTAATTAGGATTATTAGCCTACTTTTCACATTTTGCAAAAATGAGAAAAAAGTAGACTTATGAGATCGGGCAAATGTGTGTCTGTCTGTCTGTCTGTCTGTCTGTCTGGCTGTGTGTGTGTCCCCCCCTATCAACTCCTAAACGGCTGCAGCAATCGAAACAAAATTTGGTAGGAGTAAAGATCAACACCTGAATATCTCACGGCCATATTTGAAAATGATGTCAGTGCTACCAACTGCTAAAAAATCGCAATTGAAATTTGAGCTCCATGTTGGATATCTTGGAAAGTATGAATGGGAGCTATTTCAAAATTGGCACACGTACAGACCATAATATTTCAGTTTAATTTCCAGGAGGCCAAACATGGCAGTATTGCCAAAATGATTATAAGCCTCCTGATAGGTCCAATTTTTAAATGCATATAATTTCTACACTATCAATTGGAATTCAACCAAATTTCGTATGTTGTATGTGTACATAACCAGATATGACAGCGTATTCTTAAGACCTACCAGGGCTGCCAACTGTTAATAAATGCTCCTAATTTATTTTATCCAAATACCAATATATCAGAAAGTATGCAAGCCGACAGCTTTAAACTATGCACACGTATAGTACCTGACATTCTATATTAATTTGGAGTAACTTATATACGTCAGTGCTACCAACATGATTCTAAGCCTGCTGACAGGTCCAACTTTAAATACATGCAACTTCCATACTATCATTTGGATTTCAACCAAATTTCGTATGTGTTATGTGTACCATAACAGATATGACTATGCGTATTCTAAGGAGCAACCAGGGCTGCCAACTGTTAATATGTGCTGTCCCTATTTTTGTTACCCTAATATCAATATATCAGGAAGTATGCAAGCCAATAGCTCTAAAATTTGCACACGTATAGTACCTGGCATTCTAGACGAATTTGGAGTAACTAATATACGTCAGTGCTGCCAACATGATTCTAAGCCTGCTGATAGGTCCAATTTTAAAATGCATGTAACTTCTATACTAACTAATGGATTTCATTCAAAATTGGCACAACAATAGATCATATTATTTCAGATTATTTCTGACCAATACATGCATGACATTGTTGCCAACGTGATTTTACGCGCGCTGTTAGATCCAATGTTTAACTGCATGTAACGTCCATGCGATTCATTGGACTTCAACCAAATTTTGTATTTTGTACCTTAAGAGATGGAACTAAGAATATATTCAGTCATCAGGGCTGCCAACTTTAGTGCTCTATTAGGATACATTATGCCAGGTATACTGTATTTCGAACTAATTGGAAATTTCAATATTAGCAACTTAATTTCGTCATTATTCTAGATAGGTTCATATTCTGTAGAATAATCATTGGCATGAAAAGTAGGCTGTATAGTTCTTAACGGAACTTCTTGTTTTTATTTCTTGTTTTGTTGATATTTGGATGTTCTTTATTTAGGCATCGAAATCAAACATTTTAAATACTGTAATTCAAATTTGCATTTGAATTGTGTTGCTAGAGGCTGATGATCGCGAAGTTCTTACGATAAAGGAAACTACTCTTATAAGACGGAGTTCTTTCCGGGCACGGAGGAAGTCCGTTATTTTGTAGACTAAGGATAAATCCCTGCGCGGATGCGGATACCTATGGATAATCTCGCGGTCATCCGCAATATTTTTCGCCATGCGGATATAGTTTGCATGGCTGTGCGGATAGCAGATAAGCTGCGGATAATGTTTGGAGTAAATTTGTGGGTAGTTTTAAGAATACAGTCCGAACTTGTTGAATATCATTAGCCTACTAGGACCCGAACGTTTATATGATGATTACGCTAATCTCACTTATATTATGTCATTAAGCACAATTAACACTCCGTCCTAAAAGGGGTTGAATTCTAGCTGAAAAACATGCATTTTAAACAAACAGCAGCACATCCCCATGATTTTCTTCTCAATTGTCTGAATGTATTGCTTTAATACTGTATCTAATTAAATATATGATAGTAAAGTCAGTAGATTCGGATAACAAACGTGCGGATGAGGATGAAAAAAGTGCGGATGGGGATAACAGTTGTGCGGATGAGGATAACAGTTGTGCGGATGGGGATAACAGCTGTGCGGATGGGGATAACAGTTGTGCGGATGAGGATAACAGTTGTGCGGATGGCGATAACAGTTGTGCGGATGGGGATAACAGCTGTGCGGATGAGGATAACAGTTGTGCGGATGAGGATAACAGTTGTGCGGATGAGGATAACAGTTGTGCGGATGAGGATAACAGTTGTGCGGATGAGGATAACAGTTGTGCGGATGGGGATAACAGTTGTGCGGATGAGGATAACAGTTGTGCGGATGTGGATAACAGCTGTGCGGATGAGGATAACAGCTGTGCGGATGAGGATAACAGTTGTGCGGATGAGGATAATAGTTGTGCGGATGAGGATAACAGCTGTGCGGATGAGGATAATAGTTGTGCGCATGGGGATAACAGCTGTGTGGATGAGGATAACAGTTGTGCGGATGAGGATAACAGTTGTGCGGATGAGGATAACAGTTGTGCGGATGAGGATAACAGTTGTGCGCATGAGGATAACAGCTGCGCGGATGAGGATAACAGTTGTGCGCATGCGGATAACAGTTGTGCGGATGGGGATAACAGTTGTGCGGATGAGGATAACAGTTGTGCGCATGAGGATAACAGCTGTGCGGATGAGGATAACAGTTGTGCGCATGCATGAGGATAACAGTTGTGCGCATGAGGATAACAGTTGTGCGGATGAGGATAACAGTTGTGCGGATGAGGATAACAGTTGTGCGGATGAGGATAACAGTTGTGCGCATGAGGATAACAGTTGTGTGGATGAGGATAACAGTTGTGCGGATGAGGATAACAGTTGTGCGGATGAGGATAACAGTTGTGCGCATGAGGATAACAGTTGTGCGGATGGGGATAACAGCTGTGCGGATGAGGATAACAGTTGTGCGGATGAGGATAACAGTTGTGCGGATGAGGATAACAGTTGTGCGGATGAGGATAACAGTTGTGCGGATGAGGATAACAGTTGTGCGGATGGGGATAACAGTTGTGCGGATGAGGATAACAGTTGTGCGGATGTGGATAACAGCTGTGCGCATGAGGATAACAGCTGTGCGCATGAGGATAACAGTTGTGCGGATGAGGATAATAGTTGTGCGCATGAGGATAACAGTTGTGCGGATGAGGATAACAGTTGTGCGCATGAGGATAACAGCTGTGCGGATGAGGATAACAGTTGTGCGCATGCATGAGGATAACAGTTGTGCGCATGAGGATAACAGTTGTGCGGATGAGGATAACAGTTGTGCGGATGAGGATAACAGTTGTGCGGATGAGGATAACAGTTGTGCGCATGAGGATAACAGTTGTGCGGATGAGGATAATAGTTGTGCGCATGAGGATAACTGTTGTGCGGATGAGGATAACAGTTGTGCGCATGAGGATAACAGTTGTGCGGATGAGGATAACAGTTGTGCGAATGAGGATAACAGTTGTGCGGATGAGGATAACAGCTGTGCGGATGAGGATAACAGTTGTGCGGATGAGGATAACAGCTGTGCGGATGAGGATAACAGCTGTGCGGATGGGGATAACAGCTGTGCGGATGCGGATAACAGCTGTGCGGATGCGGATAACAGCTGTGCGGATGGGGATAACAGTTGTGCGGATGAGGATAACAGCTGTGCGGATGAGGATAACAGTTGTGCGGATGAGGATAACAGTTGTGCGGATGAGGATAACAGTTGTGCGCATGAGGATAACAGTTGTGCGGATGAGGATAACAGTTGTGCGCATGAGGATAACAGCTGTGCGGATGAGGATAACAGTTGTGCGGATGAGGATAACAGTTGTGCGGATGCGGATAACAGCTGTGCGGATGAGGATAACAGCTGTGCGGATGAGGATAACAGTTGTGCGGATGCGGATAACAGCTGTGCGGATGAGGATAACAGTTGTGCGGATGAGGATAACAGTTGTGCGGATGAGGATAACAGTTGTGCGGATGCGGATAACAGCTGTGCGGATGAGGATAACAGCTGTGCGGATGAGGATAACAGTTGTGCGGATGCGGATAACAGCTGTGCGGATGAGGATAACAGTTGTGCGGATGAGGATAACAGTTGTGCGGATGAGGATAACAGCTGTGCGGATGCGGGGTGGATGAGGATAACAGTTGTGCGGATGAGGATAACAGTTGTGCGGATGAGGATAACAGCTGTGCGGATGCGGGGTGGATGAGGATAACAGTTGTGCGGATGAGGATAACAGTTGTGCGGATGATGATAACAGCTGTGCGGATGAGGATAGCAGCTGTGCGGATGAGGATAACAGTTGTGCTGATGCGGATAACAGTTGTGCGGATGCGGGGTGGATGAGGATAACAGTTGTGCGGATGAGGATAACAGTTGTGCGGATGATGATAACAGCTGTGCGGATGAGGATAGCAGCTGTGCGGATGAGGATAACAGCTGTGCGGATGAGGATAACAGCTGTGCGGATGAGGATAGCAGCTGTGCGGATGCGGATAACAGTTGTGCGGATGCGGATAACAGCTGTGCGGATGAGGATAACAGCTGTGCGGATGCGGATAACAGCTGTGCGGATGAGGATAACAGCTGTGCGGATCCGGATAACAGCTGTGCGGATGCGGATGAGGATAACAGCTGTGCGGATGAGGATAACAGTTGTGCTGATGAGGATAACAGCTGTGCGGATGCGGATGAGGATAACAGCTGTGCGGATGCGGATAACAGTTGTGCGGATGCGGATAACAGTTGTGCGGATGCGGGGTGGATGAGGATAACAGTTGTGCGGATGAGGATAACAGTTGTGCGGATGATGATAACAGCTGTGCGGATGAGGATAGCAGCTGTGCGGATGAGGATAACAGCTGTGCGGATGAGGATAACAGCTGTGCGGATGAGGATAGCAGCTGTGCGGATGCGGATAACAGTTGTGCGGATGCGGATAACAGCTGTGCGGATGAGGATAACAGCTGTGCGGATGCGGATAACAGCTGTGCGGATGAGGATAACAGCTGTGCGGATCCGGATAACAGCTGTGCGGATGCGGATGAGGATAACAGCTGTGCGGATGAGGATAACAGTTGTGCTGATGAGGATAACAGCTGTGCGGATGCGGATGAGGATAACAGCTGTGCGGATGCGGATAACAGTTGTGCGGATGAGGATAACAGTTGTGCGGATGAGGATAACAGTTGTGCGGATGAGGATAACAGCTGTGCGGATGAGGATAACAGTTGTGCGGATGAGGATAACAGTTGTGCGGATGCGGATAACAGCTGTGCGGATGAGGATAACAGCTGTGCGGATGAGGATAACAGTTGTGCGGATGCGGATAACAGCTGTGCGGATGAGGATAACAGTTGTGCGGATGAGGATAACAGCTGTGAGGATGAGGATAACAGTTGAGCGCATGAGGATAACAGCTGTGCGGATGAGGATAACAGTTGTGCGGATGAGGATAACAGTTGTGCGGATGAGGATAACAGTTGTGCGGATGAGGATAACAGCTGTGCGGATGAGGATAACAGTTGTGCGGATGAGGATAACAGTTGTGCGGATGAGGATAACAGCTGTGCGGATGAGGATAACAGTTGTGCGGATGAGGATAACAGTTGTGCGGATGAGGATAACAGTTGTGCGGATGAGGATAACAGCTGTTTGGATGCGGATAACAGTTGTGCGGATGCGGATAACAGCTGTGCGGATGAGGATAACAGCTGTGCGGATGAGGATAACAGTTGTGCGGATGAGGATAACAGCTGTGAGGATGAGGATAACAGTTGAGCGCATGAGGATAACAGCTGTGCGGATGAGGATAACAGCTGTGCGGATGAGGATAACAGTTGTGCGGATGAGGATAACAGTTGTGCGGATGCGGATAACAGCTGTTTCGGATGAGGATAACAGTTGTGCGGATGCGGATAACAGCTGTGCGGATGAGGATAACAGGAGTGCGGATGAGGATAACAGCTGTGCGGATGAGGATAACAGTTGTGCGGATGCGGATAACAGCTGTTTCGGATGAGGATAACAGTTGTGCGGATGCGGATAACAGCTGTGCGGATGCGGATAACAGCTGTGCGGATGCGGATAACAGCTGTGCGGATGCGGATAACAGTTGTGCGGATGAGGATAACAGTTGTGCGGATGAGGATAACAGCTGTGCGGATGAGGATAACAGCTGTGCGGATGAGGATAACAGCTGTGCGGATGCGGATAACAGCTGTGCGGATGCGGATAACAGTTGTGCGGATGAGGATAACAGTTGTGCGGATGAGGATAACAGTTGTGCGGATGCGGATAACAGCTGTTTCGGATGAGGATAACAGTTGTGCGGATGCGGATAACAGCTGTGCGGATGAGGATAACAGGAGTGCGGATGAGGATAACAGTTGTGCGGATGCGGATAACAGCTGTGCGGATGCGGATAACAGCTGTGCGGATGCGGATAACAGTTGTGCGGATGAGGATAACAGTTGTGCGGATGAGGATAACAGTTGTGCGCATGCGGATAACAGTTGTGCGCATGAGGATAACAGTTGTGCGGATGAGGATAACAGTTGTGCGGATGAGGATAACAGTTGTGCGCATGAGGATAACAGCTGTGCGGATGAGGATAACAGCTGTGCGGATGGGGATAACAGCTGTGCGGATGGGGATAACAGTTGTGCGGATGAGGATAACAGTTGTGCGGATGAGGATAACAGTTGTGCGCATGAGGATAACAGTTGTGCGGATGAGGATAACAGTTGTGCGGATGAGGATAACAGTTGTGCGGATGAGGATAACAGTTGTGCGGATGAGGATAACAGCTGTGCGGATGAGGATAATAGTTGTGCGGATGAGGATAACAGCTGTGCGGATGAGGATAACAGCTGTGCGAATGAGGATAACAGTTGTGCGGATGAGGATAATAGTTGTGCGCATGGGGATAACAGCTGTGTGGATGAGGATAACAGTTGTGCGGATGAGGATAACAGTTGTGCGGATGAGGATAACAGTTGTGCGGATAAGGATAACAGTTGTGCGCATGAGGATAACAGCTGTGCGGATGGGGATAACAGTTGTGCGCATGCGGATAACAGTTGTGCGGATGGGGATAACAGTTGTGCGCATGAGGATAACAGTTGTGCGGATGAGGATAACAGTTGTGCGCATGAGGATAACAGTTGTTTGGATGAGGATAATAGTTGTGCGCATGAGGATAACAGTTGTGCGGATGAGGATAACAGTTGTGCGCATGAGGATAACAGCTGTGTGGATGAGGATAACAGTTGTGCGCATGAGGATAACAGTTGTGCGGATGAGGATAACAGTTGTGCGCATGAGGATAACAGCTGTGCGGATGAGGATAACAGTTGTGCGCATGAGGATAACAGTTGTGCGGATGAGGATAACAGTTGTGCGGATGAGGATAACAGTTGTGCGGATGAGGATAACAGTTGTGCGCATGAGGATAACAGTTGTGCGGATGAGGATAATAGTTGTGCGCATGAGGATAACAGTTGTGCGGATGAGGATAACAGTTGTGCGCATGAGGATAACAGCTGTGCGGATGAGGATAACAGTTGTGCGCATGCATGAGGATAACAGTTGTGCGCATGAGGATAACAGTTGTGCGGATGAGGATAACAGTTGTGCGGATGAGGATAACAGTTGTGCGGATGAGGATAACAGTTGTGCGGATGAGGATAATAGTTGTGCGCATGAGGATAACAGTTGTGCGGATGAGGATAACAGTTGTGCGCATGAGGATAACAGTTGTGCGGATGAGGATAACAGTTGTGCGGATGAGGATAACAGTTGTGCGGATGAGGATAACAGTTGTGCGCATGAGGATAACAGTTGTGCGGATGAGGATAACAGTTGTGCGCATGAGGATAACAGCTGTGCGGATGAGGATAACAGTTGTGCGGATGAGGATAACAGTTGTGCGGATGC
This sequence comes from Meconema thalassinum, assembly GCA_946902985.2. Lineage (NCBI taxonomy): Eukaryota > Metazoa > Arthropoda > Insecta > Orthoptera > Tettigoniidae > Meconema > Meconema thalassinum. Next base: position 489,572,921 of record OX336393.1, read on the forward strand.
GGATAACAGCTGTGCGGATGCGGATAACAGCTGTGCGGATGCGGATAACAGCTGTGCGGATGCGGATAACAGTTGTGCGGATGCGGATAACAGCTGTGCGGATGCGGATAACAGCTGTGCGGATGCGGGGTGTATGAGGATAACAGTTGTGCGGATGAGGATAACAGTTGTGCGGATGAGGATAGCAGCTGTGCGGATGCGGATAACAGCTGTGCGGATGAGGATAACAGCTGTGCGGATGCGGATAACAGCTGTGCGGATGCGGATAACAGCTGTGCGGATGCGGATAACAGCTGTGCGGATGAGGATAACAGCTGTGCGGATGAGGATAACAGCTGTGCGGATGAGGATAACAGCTGTGCGGATGAGGATAACAGTTGTGCGGATGAGGATAACAGTTGTGCGGATGAGGATTACAGTTGTGCGGATGAGGATAACAGTTGTGCGGATGAGGATAACAGCTGTGCGGATGAGGATAACAGTTGTGCGGATGAGGATAACAGCTGTGCGGATGGGGATAACAGCTGTGCGGATGGGGATAACAGCTGTGCGGATGGGGATAACAGCTGTGCGGATGGGGATAACAGCTGTGCGGATGAGGATAACAGTTGTGCGGATGAGGATAACAGTTGTGCGGATGAGGATAACAGTTGTGCGCATGCGGATAACAGCTGTGCGGATGAGGATAACAGCTGTGTGGATGGGGATAACAGTTGTGCGGATGAGGATAACAGTTGTGCGGATGAGGATAACAGCTGTGCGGATGGGGATAACAGCTGTGCGGATGAGGATAACAGTTGTGCGGATGAGGATAATAGCTGTGCGGATGAGGATAACAGCTGTGCGGATGAGGATAACAGCTGTGCGGATGAGGATAACAGTTGTGCGGATGAGGATAATAGCTGTGCGGATGAGGATAACAGTTGTGCGCATGAGGATAACAGCTGTGCGGATGGGGATAACAGCTGTGCGGATGAGGATAACAGTTGTGCGGATGAGGATAATAGCTGTGCGGATGAGGATAACAGCTGTGCGGATGAGGATAACAGCTGTGCGGATGAGGATAACAGTTGTGCGGATGAGGATAACAGTTGTGCGCATGAGGATAACAGTTGTGCGGATGAGGATAACAGCTGTGCGGATGGGGATAACAGTTGTGCGGATGAGGATAACAGTTGTGCGGATGAGGATAACAGTTGTGCGCATGAGGATAACAGTTGTGCGGATGAGGATAACAGCTGTGCGGATGGGGATAACAGTTGTGCGGATGAGGATAACAGCTGTGCGGATGAGGATAACAGTTGTGCGGATGAGGATAACAGTTGTGCGGATGAGGATAACAGTTGTGCGCATGAGGATAACAGTTGTGCGGATGGGGATAACAGCTGTGCGGATGGGGATAACAGTTGTGCGGATGGGGATAACAGTTGTGCGCATGAGGATAACAGTTGTGCGGATGAGGATAACAGTTGTGCGGATGAGGATAACAGCTGTGCGGATGAGGATAACAGTTGTGCGGTTGGGGATAACAGCTGTGCGGATGGGGATAACAGCTGTGCGGATGAGGATAACAGTTGTGCGGATGGGGATAACAGCTGTGCGGATGAGGATAACAGTTGTGCGCATGCGGATAACAGTTGTGCGGATGAGGATAACAGCTGTGCGGATGAGGATAACAGTTGTGCGGATGAGGATAACAGTTGTGCGCATGCGGATAACAGTTGTGCGGATGAGGATAACAGCTGTGCGGATGAGGATAACAGTTGTGCGGATGAGGATAACAGCTTTGCGCATGCGGGGTGGATGAGGATAACAGTTGTGCGGATGAGGATAACAGCTGTGCGGATGGGGATAACAGTTGTGCGGATGAGGATAACAGCTGTGCGGATGGGGATAACAGTTGTGCGCATGAGGATAACAGTTGTGCGGATGAGGATAACAGCTGTGTGGATGTGGATAACAGTTGTGCGGATGAGGATAACAGTTGTGCGCATGCGGATAACAGTTGTGCGGATGAGGATAACAGCTGTGCGGATGAGGATAACAGTTGTGCGGATGAGGATAACAGTTGTGCGCATGCGGATAACAGCTGTGCGGATGAGGATAACAGTTGTGCGCATGCGGATAACAGCTGTGCGGATGAGGATAACAGTTGTGCGGATGAGGATAACAGCTGTGCGGATGAGGATAACAGTTGTGCGGATGAGGATAACAGTTGTGCGGATGATAACAGCTGTGCGGATGAGGATAACAGTTGTGCGGATGAGGATAACAGCTGTGCGGATGAGGATAACAGTTGTGCGGATGAGGATAGCAGCTGTGCGGATGAGGATAACAGCTGTGCGGATGGGGATAACAGTTGTGCGGATGCGGATAACAGTTGTGCGGATGAGGATAACAGCTGTGCGGATGAGGATAACAGCTGTGCGGATGAGGATAACAGTTGTGCGGATGAGGATAACAGTTGTGCGGATGGGGATAACAGTTGTGCGGATGAGGATAGCAGCTGTGCGGATGAGGATAACAGCTGGGCGGATGAGGATAACAGTTGTGCGGATGAGGATAACAGCTGTGCGGATGGGGATAACAGTTGTGAGGATGGGGATAACAGTTGTGCGCATGAGGATACCAGTTGTGCGGATGAGGATAACAGTTGTGCGGATGAGGATAACAGCTGTGCGGATGAGGATAACAGTTGTGCGGATGAGGATAACAGTTGTGCGCATGCGGATAACAGCTGTGCGGATGAGGATAGCAGCTGTGCGGATGAGGATAACAGTTGTGCGGATGAGGATAACAGCTGTGCGGATGAGGATAGCAGCTGTGCGGATGAGGATAGCAGCTGTGCGGATGAGGATAACAGCTGTGCGGATGAGGATAACAGCTGTGCGGATGAGGATAGCAGCTGTGCGGATGAGGATAACAGCTGTGCGGATGAGGATAACAGCTGTGCGGATGAGGATAACAGTTGTGCGGATGAGGATAACAGTTGTGCGCATGCGGATAACAGCTGTGCGGATGAGGATAACAGGAGTGCGGATGAGGATAACAGGAGTGCGGATGAGGATAACAGCTGTGCGGATGAGGATAACAGCTGTGCGGATGAGGATAACAGTTGTGCGGATGAGGATAACAGTTGTGCGGATGCGGATAACAGCTGTACGGATGAGGATAACAGGAGTGCGGATGAGGATAACAGGAGTGCGGATGAGGATAACAGCTGTGCGGATGAGGATAACAGTTGTGCGGATGAGGATAACAGTTGTGCGGATGAGGATAACAGTTGTGCGGATGCGGATAACAGGAGTGCGGATGAGGATAACAGGAGTGCGGATGAGGATAACAGTTGTGCGCATGCGGATAACAGCTGTGCGGATGAGGATACCAGGAGTGCGGATGAGGATAACAGGAGTGCGGATGAGGATAACAGCTGTGCGGATGAGGATAACAGTTGTGCGCATGCGGATAACAGCTGTGAGGATGCGGATAACAGTTGTGCGGATGCGGATAACAGTTGTGCGGATGAGGATAACAGCTGTGCGGATGAGGATAACAGCTGTGAGGATGCGGATAACAGCTGTGCGGATGCGGATAACAGCTGTGCGGATGCGGATAACAGTTGTGCGGATGCGGATAACAGCTGTGCGGATGCGGATAACAGTTGTGCGGATGAGGATAACAGCTGTGCGGATGAGGATAACAGTTGTGCGGATGCGGATAACAGTTGTGCGGATGAGGATAATAGTTGTGCGCATGAGGATAACAGCTGTGCGGATGAGGATAACAGTTGTGCGCATGAGGATAACAGTTGTGCGGATGAGGATAACAGTTGTGCGCATGAGGATAACAGTTGTGCGGATGAGGATAATAGTTGTGCGCATGAGGATAACAGTTGTGCGGATGAGGATAACAGTTGTGCGCATGAGGATAACAGCTGTGCGGATGCGGATAACAGTTGTGCGGATGAGGATAACAGTTGTGCGGATGAGGATAACAGTTGTGCGGATGCGGATAACAGTTGTGCGGATGAGGATAACAGTTGTGCGCATGCGGATAACAGTTGTGCGGATGAGGATTACAGTTGTGCGGATGCGGATAACAGCTGTGCGGATGCGGATAACAGTTGTGCGGATGAGGATAACAGCTGTGCGGATGAGGATAACAGTTGTGCGCATGCGGATAACAGTTGTGCGGATGAGGATAATAGTTGTGCGCATGAGGATAACAGCTGTGCGGATGAGGATAACAGCTGTGCGGATGAGGATAACAGTTGTGCGGATGAGGATAATAGTTGTGCGGATGAGGATAACAGCTGTGCGGATGAGGATAACAGTTGTGCGGATGAGGATAATAGTTGTGCGCATGGGGATAACAGCTGTGTGGATGAGGATAACAGTTGTGCGGATGAGGATAACAGTTGTGCGGATGAGGATAACAGTTGTGCGGATGAGGATAACAGTTGTGCGCATGAGGATAACAGCTGTGCGGATGAGGATAACAGTTGTGCGCATGCGGATAACAGTTGTGCGGATGGGGATAACAGTTGTGCGGATGAGGATAACAGTTGTGCGAATGAGGATAACAGTTGTGCGGATGAGGATAACAGTTGTGCGCATGAGGATAACAGTTGTGCGGATGAGGATAATAGTTGTGCGCATGAGGATAACAGTTGTGCGGATGAGGATAACAGTTGTGCGCATGAGGATAACAGTTGTGCGGATGAGGATAACAGTTGTGCGCATGAGGATAACAGTTGTGCGCATGCGGATAACAGTTGTGCGGATGAGGATAATAGTTGTGCGCATGAGGATAACAGCTGTGCGGATGCGGATAACAGCTGTGCGGATGCGGATAACAGTTGTGCGGATGAGGATAACAGTTGTGCGGATGAGGATAACAGTTGTGCGGATGCGGATAACAGTTGTGCGGATGAGGATAACAGTTGTGCGCATGCGGATAACAGTTGTGCGGATGAGGATAACAGTTGTGCGGATGCGGATAACAGCTGTGCGGATGCGGATAACAGTTGTGTGGATGAGGATAACAGCTGTGCGGATGAGGATAACAGTTGTGCGCATGCGGATAACAGTTGTGTGGATGAGGATAATAGTTGTGCGCATGAGGATAACAGCTGTGCGGATGAGGATAACAGCTGTGCGGATGAGGATAACAGCTGTGCGGATGAGGATAACAGTTGTGCGGATGAGGATAATAGTTGTGCGGATGAGGATAACAGCTGTGCGGATGAGGATAACAGCTGTGCGAATGAGGATAACAGTTGTGCGGATGAGGATAATAGTTGTGCGCATGGGGATAACAGCTGTGTGGATGAGGATAACAGTTGTGCGGATGAGGATAACAGTTGTGCGGATGAGGATAACAGTTGTGCGCATGCGGATAACAGTTGTGCGGATGGGGATAACAGTTGTGCGCATGAGGATAACAGTTGTGCGGATGAGGATAACAGTTGTGCGCATGAGGATAACAGTTGTGCGGATGAGGATAATAGTTGTGCGCATGAGGATAACAGTTGTGCGGATGAGGATAACAGTTGTGCGCATGAGGATAACAGCTGTGTGGATGAGGATAACAAATGTGCGCATGAGGATAACAGTTGTGCGGATGAGGATAACAGTTGTGCGCATGAGGATAACAGCTGTGCGGATGAGGATAACAGTTGTGCGGATGAGGATAACAGTTGTGCGGATGCGGATAACAGTTGTGCGGATGCGGATAACAGTTGTGTGGATGAGGATAACAGCTGTGCGGATGAGGATAACAGCTGTGCGGATGAGGATAACAGTTGTGCGGATGAGGATAACAGCTGTGCGGATGCGGATAACAGTTGTGCGGATGAGGATAACAGCTGTGCGGATGAGCATTACAGTTGTGCGGATGCGGATAACAGTTGTGCGGATGAGCATTACAGTTGTGCGGATGAGGATAACAGCTGTGCGGATGAGCATTACAGTTGTGCGGATGAGGATAACAGTTGTGCGGATGCGGATAACAGTTGTGTGGATGAGGATAACAGTTGTGCGGATGCGGATAACAGCTGTGCGGATGCGGATAACAGTTGTGCGGATGAGGATAACAGCTGTGCGGATGAGGATAACAGCTGTGCGGATGAGGATAACAGTTGTGCGGATGAGCATTACAGTTGTGCGGATGCGGATAACAGCTGTGCGGATGCGGATAACAGTTGTGCGGATGAGGATAACAGCTGTGCGGATGCGGATAACAGTTGTGCGGATGAGGATAACAGTTGTGCGGATGAGGATAACAGTTGTGCGGATGCGGATAACAGTTGTGCGGATGAGGATAACAGTTGTGCGCATGCGGATAACAGTTGTGCGGATGAGGATAACAGTTGTGCGGATGCGGATAACAGCTGTGCGGATGAGGATAACAGTTGTGCGGATGAGGATAACAGTTGTGCGCATGAGGATAACAGTTGTGCGGATGAGCATTACAGTTGTGCGGATGCGGATAACAGTTGTGTGGATGAGGATAACAGTTGTGCGGATGCGGATAACAGTTGTGCGGATGAGGATAACAGCTGTGCGGATGAGGATAACAGCTGTGCGGATGAGGATAACAGTTGTGCGCATGAGGATAACAGTTGTGCGGATGAGGATAACAGTTGTGCGGATGAGCATTACAGTTGTGCGGATGCGGATAACAGCTGTGCGGATGCGGATAACAGTTGTGCGGATGAGGATAACAGCTGTGCGGATGCGGATAACAGTTGTGCGGATGAGGATAACAGCTGTGCGGATGAGGATAACAGTTGTGCGCATGAGGATAACAGCTGTGCGGATGAGCATTACAGTTGTGCGCATGCGGATAACAGCTGTGCGGATGCGGATAACAGTTGTGCGGATGAGGATAACAGTTGTGCGTATGAGGATAACAGTTGTGCGGATGAGGATAACAGTTGTGCGGATGAGGATAACAGTTGTGCGGATGCGGATAACAGCTGTGCGGATGCGGATAACAGTTGTGCGGATGAGGATAACAGCTGTGCGGATGCGGATAACAGTTGTGCGGATGAGGATAACAGCTGTGCGGATGCGGATAACAGTTGTGCGCATGCGGATAACAGTTGTGCGCATGAGGATAACAGTTGTGCGGATGCGGATAACAGTTGTGCGGATGAGGATAACAGCTGTGCGGATGAGCATTACAGTTGTGCGGATGCGGATAACAGCTGTGCGGATGCGGATAACAGTTGTGCGGATGAGGATAACAGCTGTGCGGATGAGGATAACAGTTGTGCGGATGAGGATAACAGTTGTGCGGATGCGGATAACAGTTGTGCGCATGCATGAGGATAACAGTTGTGCGCATGAGGATAACAGTTGTGCGGATGAGGATAACAGTTGTGCGGATGAGGATAACAGTTGTGCGGATGAGGATAACAGTTGTGCGGATGATGATAATAGTTGTGCGCATGAGGATAACAGTTGTGCGGATGAGGATAACAGTTGTGCGCATGAGGATAACAGTTGTGCGGATGAGGATAACAGTTGTGCGGATGAGGATAACAGTTGTGCGGATGAGGATAACAGCTGTGCGGATGAGGATAACAGTTGTGCGGATGAGGATAACAGCTGTGCGGATGGGGATAACAGTTGTGCGGATGGGGATAACAGCTGTGCGGATGGGGATAACAGCTGTGCGGATGGGGATAACAGTTGTGCGGATGAGGATAACAGTTGTGCGGATGAGGATAACAGTTGTGCGCATGAGGATAACAGTTGTGCGGATGAGGATAACAGTTGTGCGCATGAGGATAACAGCTGTGCGGATGAGGATAACAGTTGTGCGGATGAGGATAACAGTTGTGCGGATGCGGATAACAGCTGTGCGGATGCGGATAACAGCTGTGCGCATGAGGATAACAGCTGTGCGGATGAGGATAACAGTTGTGCGGATGGGGATAACAGCTGTGCGGATGCGGGGTGGATGAGGATAACAGTTGTGCGGATGAGGATAACAGTTGTGCGGATGAGGATAGCAGCTGTGCGGATGCGGATAACAGCTGTGCGGATGAGGATAACAGTTGTGCGGATGCGGATAACAGCTGTGCGGATGCGGATAACAGTTGTGCGGATGAGGATAACAGCTGTGCGGATGAGGATAACAGTTGTGCGCATGAGGATAACAGTTGTGCGGATGAGGATAACAGCTGTGCGGATGAGGATAACAGTTGTGCGCATGAGGATAACAGCTGTGCGGATGAGGATAACAGTTGTGCGGATGCGGATAACAGTTGTGCGGATGAGGATAGCAGCTGTGCGGATGCGGATAACAGCTGTGCGGATGAGGATAACAGTTGTGCGGATGAGGATAACAGTTGTGCGCATGAGGATAACAGCTGTGCGGATGAGGATAACAGTTGTGCGGATGAGGATAACAGTTGTGCGGATGCGGATAACAGCTGTGCGGATGCGGATAACAGTTGTGCGCATGAGGATAACAGTTGTGCGCATGAGGATAACAGTTGTGCGCATGAGGATAACAGCTGTGCGCATGAGGATAACAGCTGTGCGGATGAGGATAACAGCTGTGCGGATGCGGATAACAGTTGTGCGCATGAGGATAACAGTTGTGCGCATGAGGATAACAGTTGTGCGCATGAGGATAACAGTTGTGCGCATGAGGATAACAGCTGTGCGGATGAGGATAGCAGCTGTGAGGATGCGGATAACAGCTGTGCGGATGAGGATAACAGCTGTGCGGATGAGGATAACAGCTGTGCGGATGAGGATAACAGCTGTGCGGATGAGGATAACAGTTGTGCGGATGAGGATAACAGTTGTGCGGATGAGGATAACAGCTGTGCGGATGGGGATAACAGTTGTGCGCATGCGGATAACAGCTGTGCGGATGAGGATAACAGTTGTGCGGATGAGGATAACAGCTGTGCGGATGAGGATAACAGTTGTGCGGATGAGGATAACAGCTGTGCGGATGGGGATAACAGCTGTGCGGATGGGGATAACAGTTGTGCGGATGGGGATAACAGTTGTGCGGATGAGGATAACAGTTGTGCGGATGAGGATAACAGCTGTGCGGATGAGGATAACAGTTGTGCGGATGGGGATAACAGCTGTGCGGATGGGGATAACAGCTGTGCGGATGAGGATAACAGTTGTGCGGATGGGGATAACAGCTGTGCGGATGGGGATAACAGTTGTGCGGATGAGGATAACAGTTGTGCGCATGCGGATAACAGTTGTGCGGATGAGGATAACAGCTGTGCGGATGAGGATAACAGTTGTGCGGATGAGGATAACAGTTGTGCGCATGCGGATAACAGTTGTGCGGATGAGGATAACAGCTGTGCGGATGAGGATAACAGTTGTGCGGATGAGGATAACAGCTTTGCGCATGCGGGGTGGATGAGGATAACAGTTGTGCGGATGAGGATAACAGCTGTGCGGATGGGGATAACAGTTGTGCGGATGAGGATAACAGCTGTGCGGATGGGGATAACAGTTGTGCGCATGAGGATAACAGTTGTGCGGATGAGGATAACAGCTGTGCGGATGTGGATAACAGTTGTGCGGATGAGGATAACAGTTGTGCGCATGCGGATAACAGTTGTGCGGTTGAGGATAACAGCTGTGCGGATGAGGATAACAGTTGTGCGGATGAGGATAACAGTTGTGCGCATGCGGATAACAGCTGTGCGGATGAGGATAACAGTTGTGCGCATGCGGATAACAGCTGTGCGGATGAGGATAACAGTTGTGCGGATGAGGATAACAGCTGTGCGGATGAGGATAACAGTTGTGCGGATGAGGATAACAGTTGTGCGGATGATAACAGCTGTGCGGATGAGGATAACAGTTGTGCGGATGAGGATAACAGCTGTGCGGATGAGGATAACAGTTGTGCGGATGAGGATAGCAGCTGTGCGGATGAGGATAACAGCTGTGCGGATGGGGATAACAGCTGTGCGGATGGGGATAACAGTTGTGAGGATGGGGATAACAGTTGTGCGCATGAGGATAACAGTTGTGCGGATGAGGATAACAGTTGTGCGGATGAGGATAACAGCTGTGCGGATGAGGATAACAGTTGTGCGGATGAGGATAACAGTTGTGGGCATGCGGATAACAGCTGTGCGGATGAGGATAGCAGCTGTGCGGATGAGGATAACAGCTGTGCGGATGGGGATAACAGCTGTGCGGATGGGGATAACAGTTGTGCGGATGGGGATAACAGTTGTGCGCATGAGGATAACAGTTTTGCGGATGAGGATTACAGTTGTGCGGATGCGTATAACAGCTGTGCGGATGAGGATAACAGTTGTGCGGATGAGGATAACAGCTGTGCGGATGAGGATAACAGTTGTGCGGATGAGGATAACAGTTGTGCGGATGAGGATAACAGCTGTGCGGATGAGGATAACAGTTGTGCGGATGAGGATAACAGCTGTGCGGATGAGGATAACAGTTGTGCGCATGCGGATAACAGCTGTGCGGATGCGGATAACAGTTGTGCGGATGAGGATAACAGTTGTGCGGATGAGGATAACAGCTGTGCGGATGAGGATAACAGTTGTGCGCATGAGGATAACAGCTGTGCGGATGAGGATAACAGCTGTGCGGATGAGGATAACAGTTGTGCGGATGAGGATAACAGCTGTGCGGATGAGGATAACAATTGTGCGGATGAGGATAACAGTTGTGCGCATGCGGATAACAGCTGTGCGGATGAGGATAACAGCTGTGCGGATGAGGATAACAGCTGTGCGGATGAGGATAACAGTAGTGCGGATGAGGATAACAGCTGTGCGGATGAGGATAACAGTTGTGCGGATGAGGATAACAGTTGTGCGGATGCGGATAACAGCTGTGCGGATGGGGATAACAGCTGTGCGGATGGGGATAACAGCTGTGCGGATGAGGATAACAGTTGTGCGGATGAGGATAACAGTTGTGCGGATGAGGATAACAGCTGTGCGGATGAGGATAACAGTTGTGCGGATGGGGATAACAGCTGTGCGGATGAGGATAACAGTTGTGCGGATGGGGATAACAGCTGTGCGGATGAGGATAACAGTTGTGCGGATGAGGATAACAGTTGTGCGGATGAGGATAACAGCTGTGCGGATGAGGATAACAGCTGTGCGGATGAGGATAACAGCTGTGCGGATGAGGATAACAGCTGTGCGGATGAGGATAACAGTTGTGCGGATGGGGATAACAGCTGTGCGGATGAGGATAACAGCTGTGCGGATGAGGATAACAGTTGTGCGGATGGGGATAACAGCTGTGCGGATGAGGATAACATCTGTGCGGATGAGGATAACAGTTGTGCGGATGAGGATAACAGCTGTGCGGATGAGGATAACAGTTGTGCGGATGGGGATAACAGCTGTGCGGATGAGGATAACAACTGTGCGGATGAGGATAACAGTTGTGCGGATGAGGATAACAGCTGTGCGGATGAGGATAACAGCTGTGCGGATGAGGATAACAGCTGTGCGGATGAGGATAACAGCTGTGCGGATGCGGATAACAGTTGTGCGGATGCGGATAACAGCTGTGCGGATGCGGATAACAGCTGTGCGGATGCGGGGTGGATGAGGATAACAGTTGTGCGGATGAGGATAACAGCTGTGCGGATGAGGATAACAGCTGTGCGGATGAGGATAACAGCTGTGCGGATGCAGGGTGGATGAGGATAACAGTTGTGCGGATGAGGATAACAGCTGTGCGGATGCGGATAACAGCTGTGCGCATGCGGGGTGGATGAGGATAACAGTTGTGCGGATGAGGATAACAGTTGTGCGGATGAGGATAACAGTTGTGCGCATGAGGATAACAGCTGTGCGGATGAGGATAACAGCTGTGCGGATGCGGATAACAGCTGTGCGGATGAGGATAACAGCTGTGCGGATGCGGATAACAGCTGTGCGGATGCGGATAACAGCTGTGCGGATGCGGATAACAGCTTTGCGGATGAGGATAACAGCTGTGCGGATGAGGATAACAGTTGTGCTGATGAGGATAACAGCTGTTTGGATGAGGATAACAGCTGTGCGGATGAGGATAACAGCTGTGCGGATGCGGGGTGGATGAGGATAACAGTTGTGCGGATGAGGATAACAGCTGTGCGGATGAGGATAACAGCTGTGCGGATGAGGATAACAGTTGTGCGGATGAGGATAACAGCTGTGCGGATGAGGATAACAGCTGTGCGGATGAGGATAACAGTTGTGCGTATGAGGATAACAGCTGTGCGGATGAGGATAACAGTTGTGCGCATGCGGATAACAGTTGTGCGGATGAGGATAACAGTTGTGCGGATGCGGATAACAGTTGTGCGGATGAGGATAACAGTTGTGCGGATGAGGATAACAGCTGTGCGGATGAGGATAACAGCTGTGCGGATGAGGATAACAGCTGTGCGGATGAGGATAACAGTTGTGCGCATGCGGATAACAGTTGTGCGGATGAGGATTATAGTTGTGCGGATGAGGATAACAGTTGTGCGGATGAGGATAACAGTTGTGCGGATTAGGATAATAGCTGTGCGGATGAGGATAACAGTTGTGCGCATGAGGATAACAGTTGTGCGGATTAGGATAATAGCTGTGCGGATGAGGATAACAGTTGTGCGGATGAGGATAACAGTTGTGCGGATTAGGATAATAGCTGTGCGGATGAGGATAACAGTTGTGCGGATGAGGATAACAGCTGTGCGGATGCGGATAACAGCTGTGCGGATGCGGATAACAGTTGTGCGGATGAGGATAACAGTTGTGCGGATGAGGATAACAGCTGTGCGGATGGGGATAACAGTTGTGCGGATGGGGATAACAGTTGTGCGCATGAGGATAACAGTTGTGCGGATGAGGATAACAGTTGTGCGGATTAGGATAATAGCTGTGCGGATGAGGATAACAGTTGTGCGGATGAGGATAACAGTTGTGCGGATTAGGATAATAGCTGTGCGGATGAGGATAACAGTTGTGCGGATGAGGATAACAGCTGTGCGGATGCGGATAACAGCTGTGCGGATGCGGATAACAGTTGTGCGGATGAGGATAACAGTTGTGCGGATGAGGATAACAGTTGTGCGGATGCGGATAACAGCTGTGCGGATGAGGATAACAGTTGTGCGGATGAGGATAACAGCTGTGCGGATGAGGATAACAGTTGTGCGGATGAGGATAACAGCTGTGCGGATGAGGTTAATAGTTGTGCGCATGAGGATAACAGCTGTGCGGATGAGGATAACAGTTGTGCGGATGCGGATAACAGTTGTGCGGATGAGGATAACAGTTGTGCGGATGAGGATAACAGTTGTGCGGATGCGGATAACAGTTGTGCGGATGAGGATAACAGTTGTGCGGATGCGGATAACAGCTGTGCGGATGCGGATAACAGTTGTGCGGATGAGGATAACAGCTGTGCGGATGCGGATAACAGCTGTGCGGATGAGGATAATAGTTGTGCGCATGAGGATAACAGCTGTGCGGATGAGGATAACAGTTGTGCGGATGAGGATAACAGTTGTGCGCATGCGGATAACAGTTGTGCGGATGAGGATAATAGTTGTGCGCATGAGGATAACAGCTGTGCGGATGAGGATAACAGCTGTGCGGATGAGGATAACAGTTGTGCGGATGAGGATAATAGTTGTGCGGATGAGGATAACAGCTGTGCGGATGAGGATAACAGCTGTGCGGATGAGGATAACAGTTGTGCGGATGAGGATAATAGTTGTGCGCATGGGGATAACAGCTGTGCGCATGAGGATAACAGTTGTTTGCATGCGGATAACAGTTGTGCGGATGAGGATAACAGTTGTGCGGATGCGGATAACAGCTGTGCGGATGCGGATAACAGTTGTGTGGATGAGGATAACAGCTGTGCGGATGCGGATAACAGTTGTGCGGATGAGGATAACAGTTGTGCGGATGCGGATAACAGCTGTGCGGATGAGGATAACAGTTGTGCGGATGAGGATAACAGTTGTGCGGATGCGGATAACAGTTGTGCGGATGCGGATAACAGTTGTGCGGATGCGGATAACAGTTGTGTGGATGAGGATAACAGTTGTGCGGATGAGGATAACAGTTGTTTGCATGCGGATAACAGTTGTGCGGATGAGGATAACAGTTGTGCGGATGAGGATAATAGTTGTGCGCATGGGGATAACAGCTGTGCGCATGAGGATAACAGTTGTTTGCATGCGGATAACAGTTGTGCGGATGAGGATAACAGTTGTGCGGATGAGGATAACAGTTGTGCGGATGCGGATAACAGTTGTGCGGATGAGGATAACAGTTGTGCGGATGAGGATAACAGCTGTGCGGATGAGGATAACAGCTGTGCGGATGCGGATAACAGTTGTGCGGATGAGGATAACAGTTGTTTGCATGCGGATAACAGTTGTGCGGATGAGGATAACAGTTGTGCGGATGAGGATAACAGTTGTGCGGATGCGGATAACAGTTGTGCGGATGAGGATAACAGTTGTTTGCATGCGGATAACAGTTGTGCGGATGAGGATAACAGTTGTGCGGATGCGGATAACAGCTGTGCGGATGCGGATAACAGTTGTGTGGATGAGGATAACAGCTGTGCGGATGCGGATAACAGCTGTGCGGATGCGGATAACAGCTGTGCGGATGCGGGGTGGATGAGGATAACAGTTGTGCGGATGAGGATAACAGTTGTGCGGATGAGGATAGCAGCTGTGCGGATGCGGATAACAGCTGTGCGGATGAGGATAACAGCTGTGCGGATGCGGATAACAGCTGTGCGGATGCAGATAACAGCTGTGCGGATGCGGATAACAGCTGTGCGGATGAGGATAACAGCTGTGCGGATGAGGATAACAGCTGTGCGGATGAGGATAACAGCTGTGCGGATGAGGATAACAGTTGTGCGGATGAGGATAACAGTTGTGCGGATGAGGATAACAGCTGTGCGGATGGGGATAACAGTTGTGCGCATGCGGATAACAGCTGTGCGGATGAGGATAACAGTTGTGCGGATGAGGATAACAGCTGTGCGGATGAGGATAACAGTTGTGCGGATGAGGATAACAGCTGTGCGGATGGGGATAACAGTTGTGCGGATGGGGATAACAGTTGTGCGCATGAGGATAACAGTTGTGCGGATGAGGATAACAGTTGTACGGATGAGGATAACAGCTGTGCGGATGAGGATAACAGTTGTGCGGATGGGGATAACAGCTGTGCGGATGGGGATAACAGTTGTGCGGATGAGGATAACAGCTGTGCGGATGGGGATAACAGTTGTGCGGATGAGGATAACAGTTGTGCGGATGAGGATAACAGTTGTGCGGATGGGGATAACAGCTGTGCGGATGAGGATAACAGTTGTGCGGATGGGGATAACAGCTGTGCGGATGGGGATAACAGTTGTGCGGATGAGGATAACAGTTGTGCGGATGAGGATAACAGTTGTGCGGATGAGGATAACAGTTGTGCGGATGAGGATAACAGTTGTGCGGATGAGGATAACAGTTGTGCGCATGCGGATAACAGTTGTGCGGATGAGGATAACAGCTGTGCGGATGAGGATAACAGTTGTGCGGATGAGGATAACAGTTGTGCGCATGCGGATAACAGTTGTGCGGATGAGGATAACAGCTGTGCGGATGAGGATAACAGTTGTGCGGATGAGGATAACAGCTTTGCGCATGCGGGGTGGATGAGGATAACAGTTGTGCGGATGAGGATAACAGCTGTGCGGATGGGGATAACAGTTGTGCGGATGAGGATAACAGCTGTGCGGATGGGGATAACAGTTGTGCGCATGAGGATAACAGTTGTGCGGATGAGGATAACAGCTGTGCGGATGTGGATAACAGTTGTGCGCATGCGGATAACAGTTGTGCGGATGAGGATAACAGTTGTGCGGATGAGGATAACAGTTGTGCGGATGAGGATAACAGTTGTGCGCATGCGGATAACAGCTGTGCGGATGAGGATAACAGTTGTGCGCATGCGGATAACAGTTGTGCGGATGAGGATAACAGTTGTGCGGATGAGGATAACAGCTGTGCGGATGAGGATAACAGTTGTGCGGATGAGGATAACAGTTGTGCGGATGCGGATAACAGTTGTGCGGATGAGGATAACAGTTGTGCGCATGCGGATAACAGCTGTGCGGATGAGGATAACAGTTGTGCGCATGAGGATAACAGCTGTGCGCATGAGGATAACAGCTGTGCGGATGAGGATAACAGCTGTGCGGATGCGGATAACAGTTGTGCGCATGAGGATAACAGTTGTGCGCATGAGGATAACAGTTGTGCGCATGAGGATAACAGTTGTGCGGATGCGGATAACAGCTGTGCGGATGCGGATAACAGCTGTGCGCATGAGGATAACAGTTGTGCGGATGAGGATAACAGTTGTGCGCATGAGGATAACAGTTGTGCGCATGAGGATAACAGTTGTGCGGATGAGCATTACAGTTGTGCGGATGCGGATAACAGCTGTGCGGATGCGGATAACAGTTGTGCGGATGAGGATAACAGCTGTGCGGATGAGGATAACAGCTGTGCGGATGAGGATAACAGTTGTGCGGATGAGCATTACAGTTGTGCGGATGAGGATAACAGTTGTGCGGATGAGCATTACAGTTGTGCGGATGAGGATAACAGTTGTGCGGATGAGCATTACAGTTGTGCGGATGCGGATAACAGCTGTGCGGATGCGGATAACAGTTGTGCGGATGAGCATTACAGTTGTGCGGATGCGGATAACAGTTGTGCGGATGCGGATAACAGCTGTGCGGATGCGGATAACAGTTGTGCGGATGAGGATAACAGCTGTGCGGATGAGGATAACAGCTGTGCGGATGAGGATAACAGTTGTGCGGATGCGGATAACAGTTGTGCGGATGAGCATTACAGTTGTGCGGATGCGGATAACAGTTGTGCGGATGAGGATAACAGTTGTGCGGATGAGGATAACAGTTGTGCGGATGCGGATAACAGTTGTGCGGATGAGGATAACAGTTGTGCGGATGAGGATAACAGTTGTGCGGATGAGCATTACAGTTGTGCGCATGCGGATAACAGTTGTGCGGATGCGGATAACAGTTGTGCGGATGAGGATAACAGTTGTGCGGATGCGGATAACAGTTGTGCGGATGAGGATAACAGCTGTGCGGATGAGGATAACAGCTGTGCGGATGAGGATAACAGTTGTGCGGATGAGCATTACAGTTGTGCGCATGCGGATAACAGTTGTGCGGATGCGGATAACAGTTGTGCGGATGAGGATAACAGTTGTGCGGATGAGGATAACAGTTGTGCGGATGAGCATTACAGTTGTGCGGATGCGGATAACAGCTGTGCGGATGCGGATAACAGTTGTGCGGATGAGGATAACAGTTGTGCGGATGAGGATAACAGTTGTGCGGATGCGGATAACAGTTGTGCGGATGAGGATAACAGTTGTGCGCATGCGGATAACAGTTGTGCGGATGAGGATAACAGTTGTGCGGATGCGGATAACAGTTGTGCGGATGCGGATAACAGTTGTGTGGATGAGGATAACAGCTGTGCGGATGAGGATAACAGTTGTGCGGATGAGGATAACAGTTGTGCGCATGCATGAGGATAACAGTTGTGCGCATGAGGATAACAGTTGTGCGGATGAGGATAACAGTTGTGCGGATGAGGATAACAGTTGTGCGGATGAGGATAACAGTTGTGCGGATGATGATAATAGTTGTGCGCATGAGGATAACAGTTGTGCGGATGAGGATAACAGTTGTGCGCATGAGGATAACAGTTGTGCGGATGAGGATAACAGTTGTGCGGATGAGGATAACAGTTGTGCGGATGAGGATAACAGCTGTGCGCATGAGGATAACAGTTGTGCGGATGAGGATAACAGTTGTGCGCATGAGGATAACAGCTGTGCGGATGAGGATAACAGTTGTGCGCATGAGGATAACAGCTGTGCGCATGAGGATAACAGCTGTGCGGATGAGGATAACAGCTGTGCGGATGCGGATAACAGTTGTGCGCATGAGGATAACAGTTGTGCGCATGAGGATAACAGTTGTGCGCATGAGGATAACAGTTGTGCGGATGAGGATAACAGTTGTGCGCATGAGGATAACAGCTGTGCGGATGAGGATAACAGTTGTGCGGATGAGGATAACAGTTGTGCGGATGCGGATAACAGCTGTGCGGATGCGGATAACAGCTGTGCGCATGAGGATAACAGCTGTGCGGATGAGGATAACAGTTGTGCGGATGGGGATAACAGCTGTGCGGATGCGGGGTGGATGAGGATAACAGTTGTGCGGATGAGGATAACAGTTGTGCGGATGAGGATAGCAGCTGTGCGGATGCGGATAACAGCTGTGCGGATGAGGATAACAGTTGTGCGGATGCGGATAACAGCTGTGCGGATGCGGATAACAGTTGTGCGGATGAGGATAACAGCTGTGCGGATGAGGATAACAGTTGTGCGCATGAGGATAACAGTTGTGCGGATGAGGATAACAGCTGTGCGGATGAGGATATCAGTTGTGCGCATGAGGATAACAGCTGTGCGGATGAGGATAACAGTTGTGCGGATGCGGATAACAGTTGTGCGGATGAGGATAGCAGCTGTGCGGATGCGGATAACAGCTGTGCGGATGAGGATAACAGTTGTGCGGATGAGGATAACAGTTGTGCGCATGAGGATAACAGCTGTGCGGATGAGGATAACAGTTGTGCGGATGAGGATAACAGTTGTGCGGATGCGGATAACAGCTGTGCGGATGCGGATAACAGTTGTGCGCATGAGGATAACAGTTGTGCGCATGAGGATAACAGTTGTGCGCATGAGGATAACAGCTGTGCGCATGAGGATAACAGCTGTGCGGATGAGGATAACAGCTGTGCGGATGCGGATAACAGTTGTGCGCATGAGGATAACAGTTGTGCGCATGAGGATAACAGTTGTGCGCATGAGGATAACAGTTGTGCGCATGAGGATAACAGCTGTGCGGATGAGGATAGCAGCTGTGCGGATGCGGATAACAGCTGTGCGGATGAGGATAACAGCTGTGCGGATGAGGATAACAGCTGTGCGGATGAGGATAACAGCTGTGCGGATGAGGATAACAGTTGTGCGGATGAGGATAACAGTTGTGCGGATGAGGATAACAGCTGTGCGGATGGGGATAACAGTTGTGCGCATGCGGATAACGGCTGTGCGGATGAGGATAACAGTTGTGCGGATGAGGATAACAGCTGTGCGGATGAGGATAACAGTTGTGCGGATGAGGATAACAGCTGTGCGGATGGGGATAACAGCTGTGCGGATGGGGATAACAGTTGTGCGGATGGGGATAACAGTTGTGCGGATGAGGATAACAGTTGTGCGGATGAGGATAACAGCTGTGCGGATGAGGATAACAGTTGTGCGGATGGGGATAACAGCTGTGCGGATGGGGATAACAGCTGTGCGGATGAGGATAACAGTTGTGCGGATGGGGATAACAGCTGTGCGGATGGGGATAACAGTTGTGCGGATGAGGATAACAGTTGTGCGCATGCGGATAACAGTTGTGCGGATGAGGATAACAGCTGTGCGGATGAGGATAACAGTTGTGCGGATGAGGATAACAGTTGTGCGCATGCGGATAACAGTTGTGCGGATGAGGATAACAGCTGTGCGGATGAGGATAACAGTTGTGCGGATGAGGATAACAGCTTTGCGCATGCGGGGTGGATGAGGATAACAGTTGTGCGGATGAGGATAACAGCTGTGCGGATGGGGATAACAGTTGTGCGGATGAGGATAACAGCTGTGCGGATGGGGATAACAGTTGTGCGCATGAGGATAACAGTTGTGCGGATGAGGATAACAGCTGTGCGGATGTGGATAACAGTTGTGCGGATGAGGATAACAGTTGTGCGCATGCGGATAACAGTTGTGCGGTTGAGGATAACAGCTGTGCGGATGAGGATAACAGTTGTGCGGATGAGGATAACAGTTGTGCGCATGCGGATAACAGCTGTGCGGATGAGGATAACAGTTGTGCGCATGCGGATAACAGCTGTGCGGATGAGGATAACAGTTGTGCGGATGAGGATAACAGCTGTGCGGATGAGGATAACAGTTGTGCGGATGAGGATAACAGTTGTGCGGATGATAACAGCTGTGCGGATGAGGATAACAGTTGTGCGGATGAGGATAACAGCTGTGCGGATGAGGATAACAGTTGTGCGGATGAGGATAGCAGCTGTGCGGATGAGGATAACAGCTGTGCGGATGGGGATAACAGCTGTGCGGATGGGGATAACAGTTGTGAGGATGGGGATAACAGTTGTGCGCATGAGGATAACAGTTGTGCGGATGAGGATAACAGTTGTGCGGATGAGGATAACAGCTGTGCGGATGAGGATAACAGTTGTGCGGATGAGGATAACAGTTGTGGGCATGCGGATAACAGCTGTGCGGATGAGGATAGCAGCTGTGCGGATGAGGATAACAGTTGTGCGCATGCGGATAACAGTTGTGCGCATGCGGATAACAGCTGTGCGGATGAGGATAACAGTTGTGGGCATGCGGATAACAGCTGTGCGGATGAGGATAACAGCTGTGCGGATGGGGATAACAGCTGTGCGGATGGGGATAACAGTTGTGCGGATGGGGATAACAGTTGTGCGCATGAGGATAACAGTTTTGCGGATGAGGATTACAGTTGTGCGGATGCGTATAACAGCTGTGCGGATGAGGATAACAGTTGTGCGGATGAGGATAACAGCTGTGCGGATGAGGATAACAGTTGTGCGGATGAGGATAACAGTTGTGCGGATGAGGATAACAGCTGTGCGGATGAGGATAACAGTTGTGCGGATGAGGATAACAGCTGTGCGGATGAGGATAACAGTTGTGCGCATGCGGATAACAGCTGTGCGGATGCGGATAACAGTTGTGCGGATGAGGATAACAGTTGTGCGGATGAGGATAACAGCTGTGCGGATGAGGATAACAGTTGTGCGCATGAGGATAACAGCTGTGCGGATGAGGATAACAGCTGTGCGGATGAGGATAACAGTTGTGCGGATGAGGATAACAGCTGTGCGGATGAGGATAACAATTGTGCGGATGAGGATAACAGTTGTGCGCATGTGGATAACAGCTGTGCGGATGAGGATAACAGCTGTGCGGATGAGGATCACAGCTGTGCGGATGAGGATAACAGTAGTGCGGATGAGGATAACAGCTCTGCGGATGAGGATAACAGTTGTGCGGATGAGGATAACAGTTGTGCGGATGCGGATAACAGCTGTGCGGATGGGGATAACAGCTGTGCGGATGAGGATAACAGCTGTGCGGATGAGGATAACAGTTGTGCGGATGGGGATAACAGCTGTGCGGATGAGGATAACAGTTGTGCGGATGAGGATAACAGTTGTGCGGATGAGGATAACAGCTGTGCGGATGAGGATAACAGTTGTGCGGATGGGGATAACAGCTGTGCGGATGAGGATAACAACTGTGCGGATGAGGATAACAGTTGTGCGGATGAGGATAACAGCTGTGCGGATGAGGATAACAGCTGTGCGGATGAGGATAACAGCTGTGCGGATGAGGATAACAGCTGTGCGGATGAGGATAACAGTTGTGCGGATGGGGATAACAGCTGTGCGGATGAGGATAACATCTGTGCGGATGAGGATAACAGTTGTGCGGATGAGGATAACAGCTGTGCGGATGAGGATAACAGTTGTGCGGATGGGGATAACAGCTGTGCGGATGAGGATAACAACTGTGCGGATGAGGATAACAGTTGTGCGGATGAGGATAACAGCTGTGCGGATGAGGATAACAGCTGTGCGGATGAGGATAACAGCTGTGCGGATGAGGATAACAGCTGTGCGGATGCGGATAACAGTTGTGCGGATGCGGATAACAGCTGTGCGGATGCGGATAACAGCTGTGCGGATGCGGGGTGGATGAGGATAACAGTTGTGCGGATGAGGATAACAGTTGTGCGGATGAGGATAACAGCTGTGCGGATGCGGATAACAGCTGTGCGCATGCGGGGTGGATGAGGATAACAGTTGTGCGGATGAGGATAACAGTTGTGCGGATGAGGATAACAGTTGTGCGCATGAGGATAACAGCTGTGCGGATGAGGATAACAGCTGTGCGGATGCGGATAACAGCTGTGCGGATGAGGATAACAGCTGTGCGGATGCGGATAACAGCTGTGCGGATGCGGATAACAGCTGTGCGGATGCGGATAACAGCTTTGCGGATGAGGATAACAGCTGTGCGGATGAGGATAACAGTTGTGCTGATGAGGATAACAGCTGTTTGGATGAGGATAACAGCTGTGCGGATGAGGATAACAGCTGTGCGGATGCGGGGTGGATGAGGATAACAGTTGTGCGGATGAGGATAACAGCTGTGCGGATGAGGATAACAGCTGTGCGGATGAGGATAACAGTTGTGCGGATGAGGATAACAGCTGTGCGGATGAGGATAACAGCTGTGCGGATGAGGATAACAGTTGTGCGTATGAGGATAACAGCTGTGCGGATGAGGATAACAGTTGTGCGCATGCGGATAACAGTTGTGCGGATGAGGATAACAGTTGTGCGGATGCGAATAACAGTTGTGCGGATGAGGATAACAGTTGTGCGGATGAGGATAACAGCTGTGCGGATGAGGATAACAGCTGTGCGGATGAGGATAACAGTTGTGCGGATGAGGATAACAGCTGTGCGGATGAGGATAACAGTTGTGCGCATGCGGATAACAGTTGTGCGGATGAGGATTATAGTTGTGCGGATGAGGATAACAGTTGTGCGGATGAGGATAACAGTTGTGCGGATTAGGATAATAGCTGTGCGGATGAGGATAACAGTTGTGCGCATGAGGATAACAGTTGTGCGGATTAGGATAATAGCTGTGCGGATGAGGATAACAGTTGTGCGGATGAGGATAACAGTTGTGCGGATTAGGATAATAGCTGTGCGGATGAGGATAACAGTTGTGCGGATGAGGATAACAGCTGTGCGGATGCGGATAACAGCTGTGCGGATGCGGATAACAGTTGTGCGGATGAGGATAACAGTTGTGCGGATGAGGATAACAGCTGTGCGGATGGGGATAACAGTTGTGCGGATGGGGATAACAGTTGTGCGCATGAGGATAACAGTTGTGCGGATGAGGATAACAGTTGTGCGGATTAGGATAATAGCTGTGCGGATGAGGATAACAGTTGTGCGGATGAGGATAACAGTTGTGCGGATTAGGATAATAGCTGTGCGGATGAGGATAACAGTTGTGCGGATGAGGATAACAGCTGTGCGGATGCGGATAACAGCTGTGCGGATGCGGATAACAGTTGTGCGGATGAGGATAACAGTTGTGCGGATGAGGATAACAGTTGTGCGGATGCGGATAACAGCTGTGCGGATGAGGATAACAGTTGTGCGGATGAGGATAACAGCTGTGCGGATGAGGATAACAGTTGTGCGGATGAGGATAACAGCTGTGCGGATGAGGTTAATAGTTGTGCGCATGAGGATAACAGCTGTGCGGATGAGGATAACAGTTGTGCGGATGCGGATAACAGTTGTGCGGATGAGGATAACAGTTGTGCGGATGAGGATAACAGTTGTGCGGATGCGGATAACAGTTGTGCGGATGAGGATAACAGTTGTGCGGATGCGGATAACAGCTGTGCGGATGCGGATAACAGTTGTGCGGATGAGGATAACAGCTGTGCGGATGCGGATAACAGCTGTGCGGATGAGGATAATAGTTGTGCGCATGAGGATAACAGCTGTGCGGATGAGGATAATAGTTGTGCGGATGAGGATAACAGTTGTGCGCATGCGGATAACAGTTGTGCGGATGAGGATAATAGTTGTGCGCATGAGGATAACAGCTGTGCGGATGAGGATAACAGTTGTGCGGATGAGGATAATAGTTGTGCGCATGGGGATAACAGCTGTGCGCATGAGGATAACAGTTGTTTGCATGCGGATAACAGTTGTGCGGATGAGGATAACAGTTGTGCGGATGCGGATAACAGCTGTATGGATGCGGATAACAGTTGTGTGGATGAGGATAACAGCTGTGCGGATGAGGATAACAGTTGTGCGCATGCGGATAACAGTTGTGTGGATGAGGATAATAGTTGTGCGCATGAGGATAACAGCTGTGCGGATGAGGATAACAGCTGTGCGGATGAGGATAACAGTTGTGCGGATGAGGATAATAGTTGTGCGGATGAGGATAACAGCTGTGCGGATGAGGATAACAGCTGTGCGGATGAGGATAACAGTTGTGCGGATGAGGATAATAGTTGTGCGCATGGGGATAACAGCTGTGCGCATGAGGATAACAGTTGTTTGCATGCGGATAACAGTTGTGCGGATGAGGATAACAGTTGTGCGGATGCGGATAACAGCTGTGCGGATGCGGATAACAGTTGTGTGGATGAGGATAACAGCTGTGCGGATGCGGATAACAGTTGTGCGGATGAGGATAACAGTTGTGCGGATGCGGATAACAGCTGTGCGGATGAGGATAACAGTTGTGCGGATGAGGATAACAGTTGTGCGGATGCGGATAACAGTTGTGCGGATGCGGATAACAGTTGTGCGGATGCGGATAACAGTTGTGTGGATGAGGATAACAGTTGTGCGGATGAGGATAACAGTTGTTTGCATGCGGATAACAGTTGTGCGGATGAGGATAACAGTTGTGCGGATGAGGATAATAGTTGTGCGCATGGGGATAACAGCTGTGCGCATGAGGATAACAGTTGTTTGCATGCGGATAACAGTTGTGCGGATGAGGATAACAGTTGTGCGGATGAGGATAACAGTTGTGCGGATGCGGATAACAGTTGTGCGGATGAGGATAACAGTTGTGCGGATGAGGATAACAGTTGTGCGCATGCGGATAACAGTTGTGCGGATGAGGATAATAGTTGTGCGCATGGGGATAACAGCTGTGCGCATGAGGATAACAGTTGTTTGCATGCGGATAACAGTTGTGCGGATGAGGATAACAGTTGTGCGGATGAGGATAACAGTTGTGCGGATGCGGATAACAGTTGTGCGGATGAGGATAACAGTTGTGCGGATGAGGATAACAGCTGTGCGGATGAGGATAACAGCTGTGCGGATGCGGATAACAGTTGTGCGGATGAGGATAACAGTTGTTTGCATGCGGATAACAGTTGTGCGGATGAGGATAACAGTTGTGCGGATGAGGATAACAGTTGTGCGGATGCGGATAACAGTTGTGCGGATGAGGATAACAGTTGTTTGCATGCGGATAACAGTTGTGCGGATGAGGATAACAGTTGTGCGGATGCGGATAACAGCTGTGCGGATGCGGATAACAGTTGTGTGGATGAGGATAACAGCTGTGCGGATGCGGATAACAGCTGTGCGGATGCGGATAACAGCTGTGCGGATGCGGGGTGGATGAGGATAACAGTTGTGCGGATGAGGATAACAGTTGTGCGGATGAGGATAGCAGCTGTGCGGATGCGGATAACAGCTGTGCGGATGAGGATAACAGCTGTGCGGATGCGGATAACAGTTGTGCGGATGCGGATAACAGCTGTGCGGATGGGGATAACAGCTGTGCGGATGCAGATAACAGCTGTGCGGATGCGGATAACAGCTGTGCGGATGAGGATAACAGCTGTGCGGATGAGGATAACAGCTGTGCGGATGAGGATAACAGCTGTGCGGATGAGGATAACAGTTGTGCGGATGAGGATAACAGTTGTGCGGATGAGGATAACAGCTGTGCGGATGGGGATAACAGTTGTGCGCATGCGGATAACAGCTGTGCGGATGAGGATAACAGTTGTGCGGATGAGGATAACAGCTGTGCGGATGAGGATAACAGTTGTGCGGATGAGGATAACAGCTGTGCGGATGGGGATAACAGTTGTGCGGATGGGGATAACAGTTGTGCGCATGAGGATAACAGTTGTGCGGATGAGGATAACAGTTGTACGGATGAGGATAACAGCTGTGCGGATGAGGATAACAGTTGTGCGGATGGGGATAACAGCTGTGCGGATGGGGATAACAGTTGTGCGGATGAGGATAACAGCTGTGCGGATGGGGATAACAGTTGTGCGGATGAGGATAACAGTTGTGCGGATGAGGATAACAGTTGTGCGGATGGGGATAACAGCTGTGCGGATGAGGATAACAGCTGTGCGGATGGGGATAACAGCTGTGCGGATGAGGATAACAGCTGTGCGGATGCGGATAACAGCTGTGCGGATGCGGATAACAGTTGTGCGGATGGGGATAACAGCTGTGCGGATGGGGATAACAGTTGTGCGGATGAGGATAACAGTTGTGCGCATGCGGATAACAGTTGTGCGGATGAGGATAACAGCTGTGCGGATGAGGATAACAGTTGTGCGGATGAGGATAACAGTTGTGCGCATGCGGATAACAGTTGTGCGGATGAGGATAACAGCTGTGCGGATGAGGATAACAGTTGTGCGGATGAGGATAACAGCTTTGCGCATGCGGGGTGGATGAGGATAACAGTTGTGCGGATGAGGATAACAGCTGTGCGGATGGGGATAACAGTTGTGCGGATGAGGATAACAGCTGTGCGGATGGGGATAACAGTTGTGCGCATGAGGATAACAGTTGTGCGGATGAGGATAACAGCTGTGCGGATGTGGATAACAGTTGTGCGGATGAGGATAACAGTTGTGCGCATGCGGATAACAGTTGTGCGGATGAGGATAACAGCTGTGCGGATGAGGATAACAGTTGTGCGGATGAGGATAACAGTTGTGCGCATGCGGATAACAGCTGTGCGGATGAGGATAACAGTTGTGCGCATGCGGATAACAGTTGTGCGGATGAGGATAACAGTTGTGCGGATGAGGATAACAGCTGTGCGGATGAGGATAACAGTTGTGCGGATGAGGATAACAGTTGTGCGGATGAGGATAACAGTTGTGCGGATGAGGATAACAGCTGTGCGGATGAGGATAACAGTTGTGCGGATGAGGAAAACAGCTGTGCGGATGAGGATAACAGTTGTGCGGATGAGGATAACAGCTGTGCGGATGAGGATAACAGTTGTGCGCATGCGGATAACAGCTGTGCGGATGCGGATAACAGTTGTGCGGATGAGGATAACAGTTGTGCGGATGAGGATAACAGTTGTGCGCATGAGGATAACAGTTGTGCGGATGAGGATAACAGTTGTGCGGATGAGGATAACAGTTGTGCGCATGCGGATAACAGCTGTGCGGATGAGGAAAACAGCTGTGCGGATGAGGATAACAGTTGTGCGGATGAGGATAACAGCTGTGCGGATGAGGATAACAGCTGTGCGGATGAGGATAGCAGCTGTGCGGATGAGGATAACAGCTGTGCGGATGAGGATAACAGCTGTGCGGATGAGGATAACAGTTGTGCGCATGAGGATAACAGTTGTGCGGATGAGGATAACAGCTGTGCGGATGAGGATAACAGTTGTGCGCATGAGGATAACAGTTGTGCGGATGAGGATAGCAGCTGTGCGGATGAGGATAACAGCTGTGCGGATGGGGATAACAGTTGTGCGGATGAGGATAACAGCTGTGCGGATGAGGATAACAGTTGTGCGCATGAGGATAACAGTTGTGCGGATGAGGATAACAGCTGTGCGGATGAGGATAACAGTTGTGCGCATGAGGATAACAGCTGTGCGGATGAGGATAACAGCTGTGCGGATGAGGATAGCAGCTGTGCGGATAAGGATAACAGCTGTGCGGATGAGGATAACAGCTGTGCGGATGGGGATAACAGCTGTGCGGATGGGGATAACAGCTGTGCGGATGAGGATAACAGTTGTGCGGATGAGGATAACAACTGTGCGGATGAGGATAACAGTTGTGCGGATGAGGATAACAGCTGTGCGGATGAGGATAACAGTTGTGCGGATGAGGATAACAGTTGTGCGGATGAGGATAACAGCTGTGCGGATGGGGATAACAGTTGTGCGGATGGGGATAACAGTTGTGCGCATGAGGATAACAGTTTTGCGGATGAGGATTACAGTTGTGCGGATGCGTATAACAGCTGTGCGGATGAGGATAACAGTTGTGCGGATGAGGATAACAGCTGTGCGGATGAGGATAACAGTTGTGCGGATGGGGATAACAGTTGTGCGCATGAGGATAACAGCTGTGCGGATGAGGATAACAGTTGTGCGGATGAGGATAACAGCTGTGCGGATGAGGATAACAGCTGTGCGGATGCGGATAACAGCTGTGCGCATGCGGGGTGGATGAGGATAACAGTTGTGCGGATGAGGATAACAGTTGTGCGGATGAGGATAACAGTTGTGCGCATGAGGATAACAGCTGTGCGGATGAGGATAACAGCTGTGCGGATGCGGATAACAGCTGTGCGGATGAGGATAACAGCTGTGCGGATGCGGATAACAGCTGTGCGGATGCGGATAACAGCTGTGCGGATGCGGATAACAGCTTTGCGGATGAGGATAACAGCTGTGCGGATGAGGATAACAGTTGTGCTGATGAGGATAACAGTTGTGCGGATGAGGATAACAGCTGTGCGGATGAGGATAACAGCTGTGCGGATGAGGATAACAGCTGTGCGGATGCGGGGTGGATGAGGATAACAGCTGTGCGGATGAGGATAACAGTTGTGCGGATGAGGATAACAGCTGTGCGGATGAGGATAACAGCTGTGCGGATGAGGATAACAGTTGTGTGGATGAGGATAACAGCTGTGCGGATGCGGATAACAGTTGTGCGGATGCGGATAACAGCTGTGCGGATGCGGATAACAGTTGTGCGGATGAGGATAACAGTTGTGCGGATGAGGATAACAGCTGTGCGGATGAGGATAACAGCTGTGCGGATGCGGGGTGGATGAGGATAACAGCTGTGCGGATGAGGATAACAGCTGTGCGGATGAGGATAACAGTTGTGCGGATGAGGATAACATTTGTGCGGATGAGGATAACAGCTGTGCGGATGAGGATAACAGCTGTGCGGATGAGGATAACAGTTGTGCGGATGAGGATAACAGCTGTGCGGATGAGGATAACAGCTGTGCGGATGCGGGGTGGATGAGGATAACAGTTGTGCGGATGAGGATAACAGCTGTGCGGATGCGGGGTGGATGAGGATAACAGCTGTGCGGATGCGGATAACAGCTGTGCGGATGAGGATAACAGCTGTGCGCATGAGGATAACAGCTGTGCGGATGAGGATAACAGCTGTGCGGATGCGGGGTGGATGAGGATAACAGTTGTGCGGATGAGGATAACAGTTGTGCGCATGAGGATAACATTTTGTTTATCCGCACAGGGTTCTAACTAAGGATATGCCGTCTTAATTATAAGGAAGGATCCCCGACTTAGAGCCTGTGTACCCGTAGTCACCGTGACCTACATTTTTACCGAGTGTGTACCACATTACGACGTGCCGCAAAAGATTAAAATCAATAAGTGATTATAGTAATAATTAATGCCCATTCGGGCGATCCTTTTTCCTTGATTGTGTTTTCAGTTAGGATGTACATTTTGTTTGTTTGAATAAAGGAAATCTTTAATTTTAACCGAGTGTGATGATCTATAATGAGACCTTCTTCTGCAGAACACACTCAATCTTATCTTAACTGATAACGTTGTGGCTGCTGATCGCGTCATCCTCTTCATAAGTGAGAACCGGCTAATGCCAGCAATCTAAATTTCCAAGTGTTGTTTGACTTAAAGGACTTGGTTATCTTTTCAATTTCAACTTCTGATTCTTATATTCCGTGTATTTTGTTTGTTATTATAATTAACATTTTTAGCCTATTTTCATTTAAGAAAACAATTGGCTTATGAGATCACCTTTTGTCCGTGTGTGTGTGCGTGTGTCTTTTATAACATCTAAACGGCCGAAGCGATTTCAATGAAACTCGGTACCGTAAGTGGAGTCTACTATCTCGTGCAACCTCGACCGTGCCTTTCACATTTTAATACGTTTCTTAAATCCAACATGGCAGCCGCGCGAAATATTTTACTGGCATTCTGTATCCCCGCAACAGTAACAGATATCACCCTGAATTTTGGACAGTGATAAAAAAAAGGCACTACCAGAAGTTCACCAAGGTGACTTTCAATAACCTCTTAAGTACGAAACAAACATGGCGGCCATGCGAAGTTTAAAAATTGAAATGGAATTTACTCGCTATTTAATCATCCGAGCGTAGTTAAACTTAACGTTTAGTTTGCTATTTCTGGCAGACTTAGTAGACTATGTGTCCTACCAACCTATATCTTCTCCTCATTAGCAGTCACAAGAATCATCTCTCCTCTCCCATTCGTTTTAATACCACTTCATTTGTTACTCTAACTAGCCATCTGATCTTCTTCATCATTCTCTTGTAACACCACATTTCAAATGCTTCCATTCCCCTCTTTTCTGCTGCGCTAAGGGTCCAAGTTTCACTTTCATAGAGCGCACAGCTCCAGACAATAGATTTCCGTCTTAGATGTTTCATTCTCACTTAAGCTATGGCCTGAGTAGCCTACTGCATGTGGTTGGTTGGATGGTTCCTCAGTTTAGGGGCAGCGACAATGCGGTCATGTAGCGCCGTGTACTTTTGGGAGTGTGTAAAATCTGTCTGATAACCGGTGTTAATTGTGATGGCTGTATTAGTCTGTGTTATCTGTTAGGTAGATTTCATTAGAAAGCTAACTATTGCAATGGGTACCATGTTTCGACTTCCGGAAAATTTCGACATATCTTCGCGTTTCACATCCCCTAGACCCCAAAACCACCGTCAGTTCAAAAGTTTATATATAATTTATGTATATATGTATCTATCTATAGTATATATATATATATATATATATATATATCAGTTTCTTGTGGACACGATAACTGCCGTAATTTTGCACCAATCACTTTGAATTTTTTACATAATATGTATCCCTATAAATTCTCGGTCGAGTTCGTTAATGGGCAAAATCGGTCGAAGGGGGTGAAAATGGGGGGCTTTTTTCGAAAAAGTGAAATTTCGCTATAACTCTCTTAATACGTGAAATATCGAATCCATTCAAAGTTCATAATATGTGTCGGATAAGTGCCAAAAATGTATGTCAAATAAGTTTTTTGATAGCACCAACCATTGACCAAAGGGGTGGAAAAAAGTGGGTTTTTCGGGAAACATTAATCATATCTCTCTTAATAGGCACGATATCAAAACCGTACAAAATGGAAAATATTCCCCTAATAATTACCTAAAACTTTTGTCTGAAAGAATTTTTGATATGACTCACCATTACGCCAAGGGATGAGAAAACTGATTTCGGAATTTTAAACAAGAAGTTCCGTGAAGAACTATACAGCCTACTTTTCATGCCAATGATTATTCTACAGAATATGAACCTATCTAGAATAATGACGAAATTAAGTTGCTAATATCGAAATTTCCAATTAGTTCGAAATACTGTATACCTGGCATAATGTATCCTAATAGAGCACTACAGTTGGCAGCCCTGATGACTGAATATATTCTTAGTTCCGTCTCTTAAGGTACAAAATACAAAATTTGGTTGAAGTCCAATGAATAGCATGGACGTTACATGCAGTTAAACATTGGATCTAACAGCGCGCGTAAAATCATGTTGGCAACAATGTCATGCATGTATTGGTCAGAAATAATCTGAAATAATATGATCTATTGTTGTGCCAATTTTGAATGAAATCCATTAGTTAGTATAGATGTTACATGTATTTAAATTTGGACCTGTCAGCAGGCTTAGAATCATGTTGGCAGCACTGACGTATATTAGTTACTCCAAATTCGTCTAGAATGCCAGGTACTATACGTGTGCAAAGTTTAGAGCTATTGGCTTGCATACTTTCTGATATATTGATATTAGGGTAACAAAAATAGGGACAGCACATATTAACAGTTGGCAGCACTGGTTGCTCCTTAGAATACGCATAGTCATATCTGTTATGGTACACATAGCACATACGAAATTTGGTTGAAATCCAAATGATAGTATGGAAGTTATATGTATTTAAAGTTGGACCTGTCAGCAGGCTTAGAATCATGTTGGTAGCACTGACGTATATAAGTTACTCCAAATTAATATAGAATGTCACGGACTATACGTGTGCATAGTTTAAAGCTGTCGGCTTGCATACTTTCTGATATATTGGTATTTGGATAAAATAAATTAGGAGCATTTATTAACAGTTGGCAGCCCTGGTAGGTCTGAAGAATACGCTCAGTCATATCTGGTTATGTACACATACAACATACGAAATTTGGTTGAATTCCAATCGATAGTATAGAAGTTATATGCATTTAAAAATTGGACCTATCAGGAGACTTATAATCATTTTGGCAACACTGCCATGTTTAGCCTCCTGGAAATTAAACTGAAATATTATGATCTGTACGTGTGCCAATTTTGAAATAGCTCCCATTCATACTTTCCAAGATATCCAACATGGAGCTCAAAATTTCAATTGCGATTTTTTAGCAGTTGGTAGCACTGACATCATTTTCAAATGTGGCCGTGAGATATTCAGGTATAGATCTTTACTCCTACCAAATTTTGTTTCGATTGCTGCAGCCGTTTAGGAGTTGATAGGGGGGGACACACACACAGCCAGACAGACAGACAGAAGGACAGACAGACAGACAGACAGACAGACAGACACACATTTGCCCGATCTCATAAGTCTACTTTTTCCTCATTTTTGCAAAATGTGAAAAGTAGGCTAAAAATGCAAAGTGCCATCAGAGGTTACCATAACAACGCTTTTAAATTGATAAGGGATGATCTATCAGAGGTTGCCAAGACAACGCCATTGACGAGATCACATTCATTTTTAGCCTACTTTTCACACTTTTCAAAAATGAGGAAAAAGTAGACTTATAAGATATATCCGGGAAAATGTGTCTGTCCTGCTGTCTGTCTGTCCGTCCTTCTGTCTGTCTGGCTGTGTGTGTGTGTCGTCCCCCCCCCCTATCTACTCCTAAACGGCTGCAGCAATCGAAACCAAATTTAGTATGAGTAAAGATGTATACCGGAATATCTCAGGCCCATATTTGAAAAAGATGCCAGTGCTACCAACTGCTAAAAAAACGCACTAGAAATTTGAGCTCCATGTTGGATATCTTGGAAGGTATACATGGGAGCTATTCTAAAATTGGCACACATGTAGATAATACTATTTCAGTTTAATTTCCAGGTGGCCATACATGTCAGCGTTGCCAAAATAATTTTAAGCCTTCTGATAAGTCCAATTTTTAAATGCATATAACTTCTACACTATCAATTGGATTTCAACCAAATTTTGTATGTAATATGTGTACATAAACATATATGACTGAGTGTATTCTTAAGAGCCACCAGGGCTGCCAACTGTTAATAATTGCTCTCTATTTTGTATCCAAATATATCAGAAAGTATGCAAGCCGACAGCTTTAAACTATGCACACGTAAATTACCCGACATTTTACATTAATTTGGAGTAACTTATATACGTTAGTTCTACCAACATGATTCTAAGCCTGCTGATAGGACCAATTTTTAAATACATGTAACTTCTATACCAACAAATGGATTTCATCCAAAATTGGCACAAAAATATATAATATTTCAGATTATTTCTGACCAGCACTCGCATGACATTGTTGCCAACATGCTTTTACGTGTACTAATAGATCCAATGTCTAAATCCATGTAACGTCCTTTGGACTTCAACCACATTTTGTATTCTGTGCTTTAGGAGATGAAAGTAAGAATATATTCAGTCACCAGAACTGTCAACTGTATTGCTCTATTAGGCTACATTATGCCTAGTATACCTTATTTCGAACTAATTAAGACATTTCGATATTACCCACTTAATTTCGTCATTATTCTACATAGCTTCATATACTGTAGATTAATCTATGGCATGAATCTTAATTTTAAGAAAAGTAGGTTCTTTAGTTCGTCACGGAACTTCTTGTTCCATCTGACTATGAGGGAAGCGGCTAACTGGTAGCATGCTGAACTTCTATGCCCAAGGTGCTTTTTCAAAGCCGGACGAAGTCGCCGGATTTTCTAAGAGCGCTAAAAATCCGTCAGCATGCTTTCCTTCGGAGGGGATGTTACAACGTTCGTTGCAAGTTGCTGGTTGCGGTGGCATCTAGCAGCCAAGTTCACAGCTAGGTGTCGTTGACGTTAGTATTTGATACAAAATTAGATACTACTACTTAAAATTGACCGTCTGCAGACCTTACCTGAATTACAGACTATTACAGTAATCACAAATAACACCGTTTATCAGACAGATTCTACACACACCCAATGTACACGGGGTTACATGACCACCTTGTCGCAGCCCCTAAACTGAGGAAACAAGCAACATCTCTGCGGGAGATAAAATTTTGCGTGAAGAAGTAACAGACTGTTAGATAGTTACACATTAGTTCCAAACCTTGCATAAGGACAGTGTGATCACAAGTATAACAAGAAGTTCCGTTAAGAACTATACAGCCTACTTTTCATGCCAATGATTATTCTACAGAATATGAACCTATCTAGAATAATGACGAAATTAAGTTGGTAATATCGAAATATCTAATTAGTTCAAAATATACCTGGTATAATGTAGCCTAATAGAGCACTACAGTTGGCAGCCCTGGTGACTGAATATATTCTTAGTTCCATCTCTTAAGGTACAGAATACAAAATTTGGTTGAAGTCCAATGGACGTTACTTGCAGTTAGACTCTGGATCTATCAGCACGCGTAAAAGCATGCTGCCAACAATACCATGCGTGTGCTGGTCAGAAATAATCTGAAATATTATGATATCTTGTTTTGCCAATTTTGGATGAAATCCATTTGTTAGTATAGAAGTTACATGTATTTTAAAATTGGACATATCAGCAGGCATAGAATCATGTTGGCAGCACTGCCTTGTATTAATTACTCCAAATTAATCTAGAATTCAGGTGCTATACGTGTGCAAAGTATAGAGCTGTTGGCTTGCATACTTTCTGATATATTGATATTAGGGTAAAACATATAGACAGCATTTATTAACAGTTGGCAGCCCTGATTGCACTGAAGAATACTTATAGTCATATCTGATATGTTACACATAGCACATGCGAAATTTGGATGAAATCCTACTGATAGTATAGAAGTTACATGTATTTAAAAATTGGCCTTATCAGCAGGCTTAGAATCATGTTGGTAGAACTGACGTATATAAGTTACTCCAAAATTAATCAAACATGTCAGGTACTATACGTGTGCATAGTTTAAAGCTGTCGGCTGTCACACATTCTGATATATTGGTATTTGGATAAAAAAAAAAAGAGAGAGCAATTATTAACAGTTAGCAGCTCTGGTGGCTCTTAAGAATACTCTCAGTCATATCTGTTTATGTACAGATATTACATACAAAATTTGGTTGAAATCCAGTTGATAGTGTAGAAGTTATATGCATTTGAACATTGGACCTATCAGAAGGCTTAAAATTATTTTGGCAACACTGTCATGGTTGGCCTCCTGGAAATTAAACTGAAATAGTATTATCTACATGTGTGCCAATTTTGGAATAGCTCCTATGCATAACTTGCAGGATATCCAACATGGAGCTCAAATTTCTAGTGCGTTTTTTCAGCAGTTGGTAGCACTGACATCATTTTCAAATATGGACGTGAGCTATTCCGGTGCACATCTTTACTCATACTAAATTTGGTTTTGATTGCTGCAGCCGTTTAGGAGTTGATAGGGGGGGACACACACACAGCCAGACAGACAGACAGAAGGACAGACAGACAGACAGACAGACAGACAGACATTTGCCCGATCTCATAAGACTACTTTTTCCTCATTTTTGCAAAATGTGAAAAGTAGGCTAAAAATTAACCCCAAATGACAAGAAGGTTACCATCCCCACAAGACAGTAAAATGTTAAAAGTATGCATAGAAAGATGAAAAAATGTTAACTAACCTCCAATTGTAAAATACTTTCTCGCAATAAATGAGGTCTGATCCTCCTACGAAAACCTGCATATTTTGTCTATTATAGCCTATCCCCTAGTTTGCCCGGTGAAATCTACCTCCGCCTTCCGGCGTGCCGTGAGGATTTTTAGCCTACTTTTCACATTTTGCAAAAATGAGGAAAAAGTAGACTTATGAGATCGATCCGGGAAAATGTGTGTCTGTCTGTCTGTCTGTCTGTCTGTCTGTCTGTCCGTCTGTCTGTCTGTCTGTCTGTCTGTCTGTCTGTCCTTCTGTCTGTCTGTCTGGCTGTGTGTGTGTCCCCCCCTATCAACTCCTAAACGGCTGCAGCAATCAAAACCAAATTTAGTATGAGTAAAGATTTGTACCGGAATATCTCACGTCGATATTTGAAAATGATGTCAGTGCTACCAACTGCTGAAAATACGCACTAGAAATTTGAGCTCCATGTTGGATATCTTGCAAGGTATGCATGGGAGCTATTCCAAAATTGGCACACATGTAGATAAGAATATTTCAGTTTAATTTCCAGGAGGCCAACCATGACAGTGTTGCCAAAATAATGTTAAGCCATCTGATAGGTTCAATGTTTAAACGCATATAACTTCTACACTATCAATTCGATTTCAACCAAAATTTGTATGTAACATCTGTACATAAACAGATATGACTGATCGTATTCTTAAGGCCACCAGGGCTGCCAACTGTTTATAATTGCTCTCTCTATTTTTTTCATCCAAATACCTATATATCAGAAAGTATGCAAGCCAACAGCTTTAAACTATGCACACGTATATTCTGACATTTTAGATTAATTTGGAGTAACATATATATGTCAGTTCTACCAACATGATTATAAACCTGCTAATAGTACCAATTTTTAAATACATGTAACTTCTATACTATCAGTTGGATTTCAACCAAATTTCGTATGTGCTATGTGTACCATAACAGATATTACTATTAGTATTGTTAAGAACAATCAGGGCTGCCAACTGTTAATAAATGCTGTCTATATTTTTTTTTACCCTAATATCAATATATCAGAAAGTATGCAAGCCAACAGCTCTATACTTTGCACACGTATAGCACCTGACATTCTAGATTAATTTGGAGTAATTAATACAAGACAGTGCTGCCAACATGATTCTATGCCTGCTGATATGTCAAATTTTAAAATATATGTAACTTCTATACTAACAAATGTATTTCATCCAAAATTGGCACAAAAAGATATCATAATATTTCAGATTATTTCTGACCAGCACACGCATGACATTATTGCCAACATGCTTTTACGCGTACTGATAGATCCAGTGTCTAACTGCATGTAACGTCCATTGGACTTCAACCAAATTTTGTATTCTGTACCTTAAGAGATGGAACTAAGAATATATTCAGTCACCAGGGCTGCCAACTGTAGTGCTCTATTAGGCTACATTATACCAGGTATATTTTGAACTAATTAGATATTTCGATATTACCAACTTAATTTCGTCATTATTCTAGATAGGTTCATATACTGTAGAATAATCATTGGCATGAAAAGTAGGCTGTATAGTTCTTCACGGAACTTCTTGTTTTTTTTCGAAATGCTTTCGTTGCTTGAGCCGACCTACTTTTTATATCCTCTTTGCTTCGTCCATCACTGGTTATTCTGCTTCCTATGTAGAAGAAGTTATTTCGCGGTGGCCGAAAGCGAGAATGCGCTACCTCGTCCCTCGCTGGCATCAGGGTTCGAATCCCACCTCGGCCGTCCTGAACATGGTTTTCTTCGTTTCCCATTTTCACCGCCAGCAAATGCTGCGATGGTTCCTTTCAACAGGTACATGGCAGATTTCGTTCCAATATCTCACCCAGGGGCTCACATCTAGTGGGACGTGGGTTGGCGACCACAGGACCCCAGCTGAGTCCGGCATTGCTTCCACTTACTTGTGCCGGGCTCCTCTCTGTTATCGTTCCTGTCGGCCTCCCTTGGTCAACTCTTGTTCTCTTCCGAACCCGACGCTATTAGGGTAAATGAGGCTTAGGGAGTCTCTTCCCTACCCGCCATAATTGGCCCTTCTCTCATCTTTCCGATTCTCTAATTCTTCGAGGGTTCCGCTTTCGTTTGCTTTTACATTTAGGTAGATTTCATTAGAAAGCTAACTATTGCAATGGGTCCCATGTTTCGACTTCCGGAAAATTTCGACAAATCTTCGCGTTTCACATCCCCCAGACCCCAAAACCACCGTCAGTTCAAAAGTTTATATATAATTTATGTATGTATATATATATATGTATATCAGATTCTTGTGGACACGATAACTGTCGTAATTTTGCACCAATCACTTTGAAATTTTTACATAATATGTATACCCTTACAATCTAGGTCGAGTTTGTTAAAGGGCAATATCGGTCGAAGGGGGTGAGAATGGGAGGCTTTTTTCAAAAGAGTGAAATTTCGCTATAACTCTCTTGATACGTGAAATATCAAATCCATTCAAAGTTCATAATATGTGTCGGATAAGTGCCAAATATTTATGTCAAATAAGTTTTTTGATAGCACCAACCATTGACAAAAGGGGTGAGAAAAAGTGGGTTTTTCGGGAAACATTAATCATATCTCTGTTAATAGGCACAATATCAAAACCGTACAAAATGGACAATATTCCTCCAATAATTACCTAAAACTTTTGTCTGAAAGAATTTTTGATACGACCCACCATTACGCCACGGGGTGAGCAAAATGATTTAAATTATAAGAAAATGCCAAGTGTCAAGAGAGGTTGCCATGACAACTTTACTTTTAATTGATAAGGGATGAGCCATCAGCAGTTACTATGACAACGACACTGCACGAGATAACATTCAGTTTTCCATCTGTCTGTGGGAAGCGACTTCGGTATCGGAACTGGTAGCATGCTGAACTTCTATGCCCAAGATCGCGGGTTCAAACCAGGCTGAAGTCGTCGGATTTACTAAGAGCGCTAAAAACCCTGAGTTTGCTTCCCTTCGGAGGAGAAGTTCCAACGTTCGTTGCGAGTTGATGGTTCCGGTGGCATCTAGTAGCCACGTTCACAGATAGGTGTCGTTGATGGTAGTATTTTAGGTAGATTTCATTAGAAAGCTAACTATTGCAATGGGTACCATGTTTCGATTTCCGGAACATTTCGACATATCTTCGCGTTTCACATCCCCCAGACCCCAAAACCACCGTAAGTTCAAAAGTTTATATATAATTTATGTATGTTTATGTATGTTTATATATCAGTTTCTTGTGGACACGATAACTGCCGTAATTTTGCACCAATCACTTTGAAATTTTTATCGATTATGTATACCCATAAAATCTCGGTCGAGTTCGTTACTGGGCTAAATCGGTCAAAGGGGATGAAAATGGGGGACTTTTTTCGAAAAAATGAAATATTTCTATAACTCTCTTAATGTGTGAAATATCGAATCCGTTCAAAGTTCATACTATGTGCCGGAAAAAGCTTAAAAATTTATGTTTGAAGAGTTTTTTATAGCACCAACCATTGACCAAAGGGGTGGGAAAAAGTGGGTTATTCGGGAAGCATTAATCATATCTCTCTTAATAGGCACAATATCAAAACCTTACAAAATGGACAATATTCCCCTAATAATTACCTAAAACTTTTGTCTGAAAGAATTTTTGATATGACCCACCATTACGCCAAGGGATGAGAAAAATGATTTCGGAATTATAAGAAAATGCCAAGAGCTATCAGTGGTTGCCATGGCAACACAACTAAACTGATGAGGGATGAGCCATCAGACGTTGCCATGACAACGCACTTGCGCGAGATCAGATTCAGATTTCCATCTGACTAAGTGTGAAGCGGCTTCGGTGACGTAACTGGTAGCATGCCCAAGGTCGCGGGTTCAATGCCGGCCAAAGTCGTCGGATTTTCTAAGAGCGCTAAAAATCCCTCAGTATGCTTTCCTTTGGAGAGGAGGATCCAACGTTCGTTGCGAGTTGCTGATTGCAGTGGCATCTAGTAGCCAAGTTCACAGCTAGGTGTCGTTGACGGTACTATCTGGTAGCAACATTAGGAACTACTGCTTGAAATTGAGCTTCTGCATTCCTTACCTGAATTACAGACTAATACAGCCATCACAATTCACACCGTTTATCAGACAGATTCTACACTCACCCCAAGTACACGGGGTTACATGACCGCCTTGTCGCAGCCCCTAAACTGAGGAACCAACCAAAATCTCTGCGGGAGATATAATTTTGCGTGAAGAATAACAGACCGTTACATAGTTATACATCAGTGTCGAAACCTTGCATAAGGACAGTGTGACCACAAGTATAAAAATGGACTCCAAATGACAAGAAGGTTACCGTCATCACAAGACAATAAAATTTTTAAAATATGCA
Source organism: Meconema thalassinum (assembly GCA_946902985.2). Classification (NCBI taxonomy): domain Eukaryota; kingdom Metazoa; phylum Arthropoda; class Insecta; order Orthoptera; family Tettigoniidae; genus Meconema; species Meconema thalassinum. The sequence continues at coordinate 489,613,341 of OX336393.1, forward strand.
TAAAATGACGAAAAACAAAGTTAATTATTCTCCGATTATAAAATACTTTCACGCAATAAATGAGGTCTGATCCTTCTACGAAAACCTGCATATTCTGCCTATTTTCGCCTATCCCCAAGTTTGTCCGGTGAAATCTACCTCCGCCTTCCGGCGTGCCGAGAGGACTTTTTTTTAATCCAAGTACTGACTGCAGACATTCAATTTTAAAGTAGTTCCTACTTTTGCTGCCAACGGCCACCGTCAACGACCACTAGTTATGAACTTGGTTACTAGATGCCACCGAAGTCGGCTCCAGGCGACGAACGTTTGAACCTACGAGATTTAGTCATATTTAACCTATAATTTAGCTTCACACAAGTGGATGGTTCTTTCACATGCCATAAATCTATGACTTGGGACCACCGGTTTTTCTTGCCCACCGAAGGAAGGCACACGGAGGGATTTTATCGCTCTTAAAAAATACGACACCTTCGGCTGGGTTTGAACCTGCGACAATGGGTAAATGTGAATGATGGAACTTGATTAATATGAGGGATCATTGAGCGTTAATCACAAAATATTTGGGGGCTGTGTTTGCTTGTAAGTTTTTTGGTTTTATTGTATTAGACAATTTTGAAACTTTTTTTTTCTCATTGACACTTTCCCTTTGACATTAGTTTATTATTGCCTATTATAAGACAACACTTATGGCCACTGCGCAACTAACGCTGTTTTCTAGCGGTCATGGTACTCAGAGCAAACCGGAAATGAGGGAGGGAAGTAGGTTGGGGGCAGAGGTGTCAATGGTTAATGATGAACCTGTCCATCAATCAGAAGGAGCGTTGTCGTGAATACCAGCTATAGTAAGACCTAAACAAAGCGAGCCCCTACAAAGGCTACAATACCGCATGTCACTGCTGACAAGCTGGTCTGGTATTCAGCAATGCATATGAATAATTTTATTCTGATCGATATACAGGGTGTCCTTTATGTACCTTTGGAGAATGATAGGTCGTGTAGGGGACGGGTATACTGTAGAAGTAATTTGAGATACGGAACATGGGGTCCGAGCGGCCTCCTTAACCCCTAATATACTGTAAGGGTTGATTCAGGCCCTGCACCTTGTAAGTTAAGCAACCGACCCAAGCCTCAATTTCCTTTCTCAATCCTTTAACTCTTGGCAAGATTCATTTCACCATGCGACGCTGGCGTAATAGATAGCGTTGCGGTGCGTAAGGCCGGTAGTCCCGGGTTTTATTCCGGGCTTGGGCAATTTTTTTAATGTTATTTTAGGTGTAAGGTTTTTAAGCTTGATACCTTCGGTAAATTAAACCGCTCTTTGTGCACTTCGTAGCATTAAATTGTTAAAGTCCGTTATTACGTTTAAGCCTCCGTGGCTTAGGTGGTAGCACGCCGGCCTCCCACCGCTGGGTCCGTGGTTCAAATCCCTGTCACTCCATGTGAGATTTGTGCTGGACAAAGCGAAGGCAGACTGGTTTTTCTACGGGTACTCCGGTTTTCCCTGTCACACAATTTCATTCCAGCATCACTCCCCACTCTCATATCATTTCATCTGTCATTCATTTAATCATTGCCCCAGCGGAGTGCGACAGGCTTCGTCAGCTGGTACAGTTCATATTCTTGCCGCTAGATGGGGGGGTTCATTCATTCCATTCACAGACCCGGTTGGTCGACTGGAAGCAGGCTGTGGATTTTCATTTTTATTACGTTTAAATCACGTTGATTGGCAACCCTTATTTTAGGGGTTAAGGAGGCCGCTCCGACCCCAATTACCCTATCTCAAATTTCTTCTATACCCGTCCCCTACACGACCTATCTTTTTCCAATGGTACATAAAAGACACCCTGTAGAAGAATGGTAGTCATTACGCACACGGCTCTCGAGGACACCCCGGTGTCTCTAAAAGTTGCAGTAGTTAAAAGGGACATTGGACCAATAACATTATTATCATCCTTCTGTAGGACGAAAATATGGTTTGCAGCAAATCCTTCCTTATCGATCAGGATGACCACTCGTTCATTCATTTTCATATGGGACTGTTTTGCCTGTAAATATAGCAACGACAGAAACAACTTAGGAAGTAATAAACCAGTGCTTTCCGACTCTGTACTTTGCCCCCTGGGAGAGCATAATGGACAACACAGAAAGTCCATTAGGCTAGTTAATTTGTTCCTCTGGAATAAACAGCGCTCTGTTCCGTTTCTAAATACCTTCACAAGAAGACCAATTATTCAAGTAGTATCCCGCTACGTTCTGATTCACATCTCGACTCATTCTCTTCTCAGTTTTGCTTAACAAGGCTTGGTGAACCCAGTTCCGGCTAAATAATAAAGAATAATAATTATAATACAATATAATTATTATGTTTGAGTTGCAGCCAATGACCAATTGGCCATAGCAGGGTATTTTAATTGAACTCCCGAAGGCTCCCCATCAAGGTCAATTTCAAGTAGTTCCAACATTGGCTACCAGAGATTGCCACTGCCACTGACACCTACCGGTGAACTTTGGAACTTTATAGAGAGTTTCTAACCAAGTAACCTACACATTTAGCTACACACTACCAATTGTAGTAGTAGGTTCTCTTACATGGGTCCTCCGGCTTTACTTCCCCTCCGAAGGGAGGCATACTGAAGGATTGTAACGCTGTCAAAATATCCGACGACGTCAGCTGGGTTTGAACCCGCGATCTTGGGCATAGCAATTCAGCATGCTACCGACGGCACCGAAGCCGTCATAATTATAATAATTTATTATGATACTACGCAAATCCATGCGATGTCAAGGATTCAGTTGGTCTTAACTGTGCTGGAGTATATAAGATTCCATGTTCCTGTGGATACGTATATATTGGTCAGACATGCAGGATAGTCACAACAAGGTTCAAGGAACATCGTAGGCATTTACTTCATTGCCAACCAGAGAGTCTGCTGTGGCTGAACATGCCATACATAATGACCATCGAATTAGCTTTGATGGAACTTCTGTCATCTGTATGGAGAAACACTTCACAACTCAAATGATTCGGGAGGCGATATAAATTAGTAAAGAACCAAAGATCTGTAATTGAGGTGGCGGTTATCCCTTAAGTAAATAATGGCTGGCCTCTATAATATCATTACCAACGTCCTCCTGGTCTTGGGAGGTCATGGAGTACCTATTTGTTTCGACATGGCATTGTTAACTCATTCCTTCAATGATTAAAAACCTTGACAATGGAACAAACAATTGTCTCGAAACGTCAGAAATTAAAATTTCCTCTCAATCTAATAGCCTCAAAGCTATATAATGGATAATTATGATAATTAGCAAAAAAAGGGAATTTCCCTAGAAAGATCTTTTGAACCCAGGTAAACAACAGACTATTTTCCTTCCACTTATGACCAAATTGATAATTGTATGAAATATTTGAAAATATCAGTACCGCAACGAAGAAAAGACATTGACTTCCTACGGACATGCTAAAAGAATGAAAACAGAAAGTCTCACGAACAAAATTCTCACTTTCCAGTAAAACCGGCAGACGCAAGTCCCATGGATGAAAGAATTCCCCCGGGATTTAAAGAAATGTTAGATTAAGACAGAAGACATCACAAACATAGAAGTAAAGAAGTGAAGTTGAGGGTGTGAAGTACAGTATCTGTCCGGATAGAAAACGAGAAACAACAGAATATTCTCGGTAGAAGAACGAGCACGAGCAAGTCAAAGGATGTAGGAGAACTGGCGAAAATAGAATGGGAGAGGACTTGCGAAAATGATGAAATTTGTGTAATCGCAGCCCGTCGATTAAACCGAAAATAAATAAGTAAATAGTTAAATAAATAAATAAATGGGAACAGTATGTGAATTTCGAGTCAAGACCACTACAACTAATAATATTCTCAATTCTTTTAATAACAAAAGGTACTTTATAGTAGGCCTAATATAACGAGGCAGACGTTACGAATGTTAATAATTCGAGTATTCTCGCATGTGTTTAAACCTCCCGCCAGGCTTTATTGTTATGTGGGCTCGACGTAACAAAGTTTTGACAGGGCCTATCGTTTTGTTTATTTGTTTAATCGCACTTTTTAATCGTCATTTGTTATGACCATTTACTTGTGTGCGCCTCATGTGCACTCGTATATACCAGCCTCCTGGCTTAAATGTTATGCGGGCTGGACTCGACACAGTTCTGACAGGGGCTATCGTCATGTTTACTTGTTTAAAGGCACTTTATAACCAAATTACTACATTACTCTTGGCTTTTCACGAAATACAAGATCATTCGTGTAATATTGATGCGATTTGAAAGATTTTGGTACAAACTGCACATTATAACTGCCTCTAGTTTTAGGGGCAGATGACCTCGTAGTTCCGCCCCTAAAAGCAACAATAACTAACTGACTAACTAACTGCCTCTAGTTTAAGAGCTTGAGTTTTGTGAAAAACACACTTTAACGTTTAATACTATAACTATCGTACATTCCCTTTTAAGAGAGCGAGTGAGCTTGAACAATTTTCAGGACAACCCAGTCTTGCGGCAATGTTCTTCCCAAATCCTTGTTCAATGTTCTTTCTTCCGTTCGTCCGTCCACTTTTTACCTGGCATCTTTGGTAGCAGTTCTTTATCAAATGTATGTTTCATTATGATTTTTTCTTAATTTAACCGGATCATTCATGCCATGCATCGTAATGTTTAGCTGCTTCAGTTTCCTGTATCCATTTGAACTTGATTTTAGTGTTGATGGTGATGTTGAAAATTTATTTTGTAATTATTCTGTGCTGGTCCATTCTGTATATGTGACTAAAACGTTTTCTGAATGTGTCGGCGATAGTTTCTATGGTTTTATAAATTTCTGATGATGGACTCTTAATCCATACTCCCTCTTTATTCACTGGTTCAAATTTCTTTCGGTGGATCTTACGTTCTTGTTTTTCTATTTCTTTAATTTTTGAGTGACCATGAATTAGTGTTGTTTCTACTGTTTTGTAGTGCCTTAGTTTTACAAAGGACACTGGGTTGTAACAATGGCATATTTTACATAATTAAATGACCTTTTTTTTGTATTTCCGTTTGTTCAATGGTTGTTTTACACTAAACAAAGATGTAACCTATCTAATCCACCTGCCAACAATAAATATGAAATATTGTTGTCTGTTTTTGTACAGGGTGTTCAATAAAAGGTCACAGTAAACAATCCCGCAAGTTAAGAGTTTAGAGATTCTGGTACACTTTTCTCAGGAACTACTTAAGTTACAGGCCTGATCATTTGAAATGTGTTGGTATCCCTGTAGTTTTATAGAATGAACCGAAATATATTAAAATAATCCTTATCTTTTCAATTTATACATTTTAATAGGAATCAAGATGTTCAGTAAAGAACATATAACCTACTTTCTCCTAAATGCATGGGTATTGTTATAACTCTTTGTCCATTTCAAGGAGTATAATTAAATGTTGGTTGTAGTAGCTTGTTGAAATACAACGTGCTATACGGATATTAAACATGAATATGAGGTGCCCTTTGCTAGTGCTACCTCTGTAAAAAATTTCATTCAATTCGATTTCACCGTGTTTGTATTGATATGGGGAATGGATTTTCACACATACATGGCCGCTATTTGCAAACTATTGGGCTGATGACCTTGTAGTCAGTCATAAGCTGCTTCCAACAAAAAGGCATGTTGTTGCAAAATCTGGTAGAGATCAAATTATTAGGATGGTCGTAATTTGATTTAAGCTTTTATCATTCGGGTGGCAGTCATTCCGTTTCCGTCAAGATGGCGGCGATATAAAACATGACACTGAGGTGCCCTTTGCAAGTGCTACCTCTGTACCAAATTTCGTTCAATTCGGTTTCACCATGTTTGAATTGATAGGGGGAATCGATTTGCACACATACTGGCCACCATCTGCAAACTATTGAGCTGATGATCTTGCAGTTTGGTCGGAATATGCTTCCCACATAATGATATGTTGTTGCAATTTTGCTAGAGACTAGATTATTAGGATGATCGTAATTACATTTTAGCTTTTAAAATATGGGTGGCCGCGATTACGTTTCCGTCAAGATGGCGGTGATATAAAACATGACACTGAAGTTCCCTTTGCTAGTGCTACCTCTGTACCATATTTCGTTCCATTCGGTTTCACCGTGTTCGAATTAATAGGGGAATCGATTTTCACACAAAGATGGCCGCCATCCGCAAAATATTAGGCCAATGACCTATTAGTTTGGTCAAAGGATGCTCCCTACATAAAGGTATGTTGTTGAAAGATTTGGTAGAGATCGGATGATTAGGTTAATCGTAATTTGATTTAAGCTTTGAAAATGTGTGTGGCCGCCATTACGTTTCCTTCAAGATGGCGGCGATATAAAACATGACACTGAGGTGCGCTTTGCTAGTGCTACCTCTGTACCAAATTTCGTTTCATTCGGTTTCACTGTGTTCGAATTAATAGGGGGAATGGATTTTGACACAAAGATGGCCGCCATCCGCAAACTATTAGGCTAATGACCTACTAGATTGCTCAAAAGATGCTCCCTCTATGAAGGTATGTTCTTGCAAAATTTGGTAGAGATCGGATGATTATGTTAGCCGTAACTTGATTTAAGCTTTGAACATTTGTGTGGCTGCCATTATTCTACGTCTCTGTCAACATGGCGGCGATATAAAACATGGCACTGAGGTGCCCTTTGCTAGATCTACCTCTGTACCAAATTTCGTTCCATTCGGTTTCACCGTGTTTGAATTAATAGGGGGAATCGATTTTGACACAAAGATGGCCACCAACCGCAAACTATTAGGCTAATGGCCTATTAATTTGGTCAAAGCATGCTTCCTCCATAAAGGTATGTTGTTGCAAAATTTGGTAGAGATCGGATGATTAAGTTAGTCGGAATTTGATTTAAGCTTTGAACATTTGTGTGGCCGCCATTACGTTTCCGTCAAGATGGCGGCGATATGAAACATGACACTGAGGTGTCCTTTGCCAGTGCTACCTTTGTACTGTCCCCGATAATCCGGATAGTAGGCTGTCAGATATCCGCCCCCTCAATCGGATTGCCAATAATCAATCGCACCGGCACAGCTACATCAATGAAAATGGCACTGACAGATACTACCGAGATTAGAGCACAGTAGTTAACAAGAAATTATTGTGGAACACACCAAAATATACGGGGGTTCATACTTACCTTTTACTTACCTTTTCAAATTAATCTCGGGTCTGGGTTGCCAACTGGATCACTTAAAAGTATGCCCTCACAATAACCTCCACCATGATATTTAAAATGAACCATAACGGAAACAAGAAACTTTAAACTGCACAATAATTTATTTCACATAAAGGAATAATTTAACAAAAATTTAACAGCAAAATAAACGTGGCGATCAGAAGCCATTGTCCATGTAACCATGTCCTCCTGTAGGACTTGTAGACTTTACATACAAAATTTCAGCTTTCTAGCTCACAAGAACGTAATAATAATAATAAACTTGTAATGGATAAGGGAGTTGGGACGAGACATATAGCAATTGTTTTCCTTTTTCATAAACATCACAATTTATTTATAACCGCAAGGCTACTATGTAGGTGACCTTGGCCTCTGTCATACAGTTGTCTGGCCAGCTGCACCATGACGCATGCTTGCATCGTCAAATGGACCCACCTGTCCAGCCAACGTTAGCATATGCTAGTTACTTCAGAGCCTAACACCTTTTCAAAACACTTTAAATGTTCACGTCTCAGCTCAAATATTATCACGCAAATCTTTTAAATGCTCCAATCAAATATCAATGGATTACTCTGATAATCCCAAATCTTGTTTAATTGTATAATCCAATTGTTTAACTAGCGTTGTTTAGAGTATAATAACAAAAACGTTTAATGTTTATAACTAAATGTTCATTAATTATTTATAACAATTTAAATTGTTTATAATATTGTCAAACGACAATTGAAAAATTTATACACGCCTCTATTAATCCCTTTCGTTTTAAATTATTATTAAAGATATTTACATAATTATTTACAATATTTATATTATTTATATTAGAAATACATTAAACCACACGTTTATCCAGTTGATAATTACTTAAATCGTGGTGATATAATCGACCAATGAAGGTTAGTTATATTTAAATTTTAGATTCAGGTTTAATAAGGTTTAATAATTATTATTATTATTTGTGACGGTAACCTCCATTCAAAATCGTTATCTCAAATTATTTAACACTCTTGTTAATTTTAACAGTAACTTCACATGATTAATTTTCAAAGGACCTGGACAATACACTCAGCGGAAAAATACCTCGCTCAAAACGCACAAAATTGCACAAAAATAGGCCCAGAATTCATCATATATCTCAATATATATGGCATCAAAATCTTCCACAATCCATACAAAAAACCTCCACTTATAAATTCACCAACTTCATTAGTATTACTGTGGGAACCTCCTTCACTTATTCAAGGGCATTATTCATCAGCGACTTTTACACGTCCACTGAACTAACGATTATACATCCATAGTTCCTCTTTAAAAATTCTTATATTCATTAATTGTATCAAAAACTGTTATTATATTTAACCTTCGTGGGTTTCATTCATGAATCGATATGAAGTAAAAATTTGCCGATCACAAATAAATTTAATAGCAAATACGATTAGACATGCCTCCCTGGTCTATCAAAATTGAGATCAATATCATCAAAGTAACGCAGTATAAAAATACTATCTTCAATCAAAGTTCATCTAAACTGCATAAATAATCGAATAGAATACAATTAGACTGTGGAATGCAAACATTATTGTTCCAATCTAGAATTGGGAAAAACTCCTATCAAATGTTCATTACTATAGTGTACTCAATAAATCGTACTCAAAGTTCATATTTCATAAAATTGTCTATAATGCAATGGTATTTTAGAACTGACGATAAATGTCTATGTTGCAATCATGTTCATAAACCGACTAGTATTTCCAAGATCGTCGATCAAGTAATAGATTTTAACGCTCTAAAATCTTTTAATTATTCTTCTTTCTTGAGGATGACAGAAAATTGGTCAAAGTAATTTACTGAATAGAATTACTTTAATAAAGTGACACGCTGTCTGAATTCAAATTTGCCATAGAAAATCGTTAACTTTACAGTCAAATCGTGACTACAAAAATATGCAAATTACTGTAAGAATATATATATTATCAGTCTCAACTGATCCAAAATTATATAAATATGCCAATGACATAACTATGTCTCAATAAATCGTAGAAAAAGGCATAAATCAGCTAAGTGTACTGAGTACAGAAATATCAAGCAAGAATATGGGGCAAAATATATGTATGGGACAGAAAATATGGGAAAAATGGTTTCTCAGATATCGCTAAATGGCTCAAATAAAACAAGAAACGTTCACGACTACCTTATCTGTTGATTGAAGTTCTAGAGGAAAATTTCCAAAGAAGACTGCTGATGGTTCCATTTCACCACCGTAAAGATGTGCTCCGACCTCGAACCTGGAACCAGCGCCCTCGGAGAATAGAACTGCTTCCTCCTCCGGAAATTGCACTGCTCCGTGTAGACGATAGACATCCTTCTGGCAAAACTCTTCTTTGTGAGCCGGGTCTACCCTGGCCTCTCTTGATAGTTCCCTGAAGTTCTGGTAGAAATTCGCCATGAAGTTTATCGCAATTATTTCCGCAGAAATGTTCATAATTGTAGAGTATGAAGATATTTCCACTGCCATTTGATATAATTCAGCGTTGGACTACGATGCATGAGTGTAGTTGGATGTTCACTACATGCTCGCTTTTGTAGAATGACGATTAACGAAGTTCCATGCTGCTATTTCACTCCATTGATATATGTCCCAATTGCATTAAAGATTTAGTCTTCCATCTCCACTTCCGTTATAATAATAGTTGAAAGTACTGCCAGTTTATATTGTTCCATAGTAGAACGTAGCGTTGTATCACCAAACGTAATCTTCAATATCACGGTTGCAATACACGTGTCAGCCGTAGTGTAGAATGTGGTATTATAAAAGTGCTTCTCAGGTGGCGAGAAAATCACTTTTGTCTGCAGTCTTAAAATGCGAATATCTTCCAAATTATAATCGTGAAAATGTTCAACTTTCCTACACACCTCAATACTGTAATGCACAATTGAATTAGCACAAAGGCAGTAGCTAACTCTTGATAGATACTCTTGTAGACTCGTTTATGTGTGCGCTTCAACTTCGCCTAGTTTCAATAACCGTAAAATTGAACTGCTGCACGCTCCGTGCTTGTTCGATGCGGTGGGCTCTGCCACACGTGCTAATGACGACTTGCTTCACTGCATAACTCGAAGTCTGACAATATGATAATCAGAAAAACCACTATGAGACATGTGAAATGAGATATGAGAGCTTCTCTCTGCTGTGCAAGACCTTTTATCAACTTCTTAAGGGGCGTATCCATCCCTTCCATAGCTTGTTCCTCCGTCATTGCTAGAAGTTCTAACTTTGGCTATACTTGACGGATTTTCAAATTTCAAAAACTCAAAATTAATTTCTTCAAAATTCCAAATCAATGCCATAACTGAAAATGGATTTCCACAATTCTGCATTCCAAAAGTAATTAAATATGGTAGTTTCAGTAATCTCCGTTTTCCTCCAAACTATCATTCATTGGTTCGAGCCTCTCCTCCAATAGCGTAACTTCTTCCTCAGCACAATTCTTTGTTTCCCTGCGACTGCGTCGTAAATCTCAGATCTTTCTCGAACAAAATCATGACGTCACCAAGAATCTCAGCTCAACCTGCCTACTTGCATGAAGTCTGCGTCATCCGTGCTTACGTCATGAATATCCACGTCACAACTATGACAGCCATAACTTTATTCATATATGCCAATACAGCCATCGTGGTCTCAATATAATTCAATTTACGGGGGCATTCTCCCTTCACCACGTTTTAAAAACAGTTGCAAATTGTTTTTAAACTCTCTGTTATAAATATCTAAATTCACTTGAACACGAAATTGAATTATTATTGGCTTACTCTTGTATGATATTTCCTCTATGTTCCTTAATCATAAGTCTCTTCTTCTCTGGGTTGTGTGTGGCTAATGCATTCTCTCCACTCTACTTTCTCTTCTGTCCTGTATTCCTGTTTTCCAAGTTCTGCTGGCTTGTAGAAGGACCAGGATCGATCACTACATCCTGTCTTTTCTTCTGGTTTTCAGCTTCCTTCTCTCGTAATTCCTTCAGATACTGCTGACTTTCTTTCTCTCTCTCTTGATACTTGTCCGGTGTCATAACCTGACCTTGAGAATTCTGATTCCGATTCTGGTACTGGTTATTTCTGTTGTAGTTCCTATTGTACCCATTGTTATTACAGTATCTACCTCTTCCGTTATTATAATTCCCTCTATTGTTATTCCAGCCTCGTCTTTGCTGATATGGACGGTAACCTTGTGATCTGTTGCGAAAATAATTGTTCCTGTGAGGACCTACATTTTCAGTTTTTTCTTCAGCAGGCTTATCAGTTTGCTGAACTTGATCCATGTAGACTGTATTAATGTCTTTGAATTCGTGCCTCTGACCTTTTTGAACCAAATTTGGCATTGGACTCGTGTAGTCAAGCCTTCTCAATAATTCGTCCATACTGGTCAAATCCCTGATATTTGACGATATGATAAGTCTTCTTACCTCCACAGGCAGCATACGAGAAATAGCATCTATCAACTGCTCTGTCGACAATGGGGGTTGCAAGAATCTCAAGCGCGATAACTGGCTCGTGAAGAAATCAGCGTACCGTGTTGGAAGAGTACCTGAATACTTCCTCGAGTATACCTCAGCTCTTAATGAATTTTGTGCTTCTATTGACCAGAATCGTTTTATCAGTGCCTCTGCAAATTCATCGAAATTACCAAAAGTGTACCGAAATGCTCGGAACCATTCAAGGGGTCCTCCAGCTAGAAATCTTTCTACGATTCTCATCTCTCTTTCTCTAGGAATATGGGCTTCAATAAAATAGTCTTTCAGGTTCCTGATATATTCTATCGGTGTTAGACTATCAGTATTACTAAATTTTTGAGGTTTGTCCTCAAAGTTTCGGATGACTGTCACATTTCTTGGATATGAATCCATATAATTCCTTCCACTATCACGATATTTCCATTCAGGTTCAATATTCCTATCCTCTTCTTCTTCCCGAAATCTGAATATACGTTCCTCAGGACTAATATCTCTCTCTTCTGTAGCGAGGTTACATCTTCTGACGTAATTCCTATCATCTTCACAAGTCAACCCTTCTGGATCCTTATCTGTGATTTCCGTGATGACTTTCCTAACCAACTCTTCTTTATACGTTTCCATCATGCTAGCTTCTCCTAGTTTCAAATTCTGAAGTTTACTCGTAGTTTCATTGAAATCAGAGACGACCTTATGAATTTGTTCCTCTAATGCGGTTTTTAATGCTTGCACGTCCTGACCTATTTGAGTTCTATCCTCTACCTGCTTCTCGGATAGCGAATCCATCCTTATATTCAAGTCCTTTCTAATTTGAACTACCTCATTATTTATACCTACTTGTGTACTGGCAAGTTTTCGTTCAATTCGCTCCTGAATCTGATTGACATGTTCCCCACTTGACCTGTTCCATTCATCTTTCCAAACCGTTACATTTGCAGTTAACATTTCCGCAATATCTACTTCAATGTCTTCCTTAAGTAAACGATTATGATCTAAGACTTGGGTTCTCATGACCTCTACATCATATTTTAATCCAGCTAAAGAAGCTGTTGTCCTAACAGACTCGTCATCCAACCTAGTTGTTAAAGCACTAATGTTACGAGTACAAAGCGTTTTTGAAGTTTCAATTTCTTCTCTAACTTTATTAACATCAGTTTGAACTTTGGCAATGTCTACAAAAACTGTATTAACTTCTACTTGTATCTTATTGATGTCGCTTTGCATCTCATTTACATCAGAATGAATATTATTTATGTCTACTTGAACGTTTGACACATCGGTTCGAACATTTTTAATCTCTCTTTGAACTTCTTCTACCTTACCTTGTACAGTAGCAACATCATTCCTAACAACGATTACCTCTGCTCTAGCACATGAAATATCACCCCGGACATTAGCAACATCAAGATTCAACATAGTAAGGTCTTTCTGTACCTTAGAAACATCTACTTTAACATCTGAAACATCGTTGTGAATGTCAGTCACGGCATTCTGGATTCCCAGGGTACTGGTCTGTAAACGCGACACATTATTTTCTAAGTTTGCAGAACTGGTCTGAAGAACTTTCAAACTTTCATCCAGCTTAATAGACAAATTAGCAGACTAATTACTAGCATTCTCCTCCATCATCTGCTTCATACTGTTATTCATGCTAGCTTTCATCTCCCTCGCACTTTCATTCATGCTAGCTTTCAACTCCTCCAACATCATTCTCATACTCTCATCTGCCATCTCAATAATATTTCAATAATAGACTGCTTTAGGGACATACATCAAACAGAGCAAGATAACAACATCTGAGCAACATCTTTCACCATATATAAGTTTGAGCAATTTTCTGTCTTAAATCTAACTTATAATTACCTTATAATTAACTTTCGTAGACACTTCATGTTGAAATAAACTCAAGCACATGTTCAAATTTCTTTGGTTCATTTTAAAATATCCTAACACAAATAATTTACATTTACAATCCAAATAGTTTAAATTTATCTTTAATATGACTAAACATGTCATAAGCCGGTCAAATAAAATAAGACTCCAGATCATAGGCGATTTTTCTAAGTTTCCAGCCTATTTAACCTCTCTCAAGTTGTATAAGATCTGATCGTTTCTGAGTGTAATTTTCCTAATACAACACAACATTTAATCCCTATATAATCACACTCTCAAATTCTACAATTGGTCAAGACATCTAACAAAAAATCAACCTCTTTATTTGAGTCTTCACAATCCCATTGACATCGATAACTTGGTAATCCAATGTTATTCGAGCACTCCACAAAATTGCGGTGCCGATTCTACTGCAATAACTTGGTAATCCAATGTTATTCGAGCACTCCGAACTTCGAGTCACTCGAGCCAATCGAGCCAATCGATCCCCACGGATTAGGGTCGCCAATCCTACTGTCCCCGATAATCCGGATAGTAGGCTGTCAGATATCCGCCCCCTCAATCGGATTGCCAATAATCAATCGCACCGGCACAGCTACATCAATGAAAATGGCACTGACAGATACTACCGAGATTAGAGCACAGTAGTTAACAAGAAATTATTGTGGAACACACCAAAATATACGGGGGTTCATACTTACCTTTTACTTACCTTTTCAAATTAATCTCGGGTCTGGGTTGCCAACTGGATCACTTAAAAGTATGCCCTCACAATAACCTCCACCATGATATTTAAAATGAACCATAACGGAAACAAGAAACTTTAAACTGCACAATAATTTATTTCACATAAAGGAATAATTTAACAAAAATTTAACAGCAAAATAAACGTGGCGATCAGAAGCCATTGTCCATGTAACCATGTCCTCCTGTAGGACTTGTAGACTTTACATACAAAATTTCAGCTTTCTAGCTCACAAGAACGTAATAATAATAATAAACTTGTAATGGATAAGGGAGTTGGGACGAGACATATAGCAATTGTTTTCCTTTTTCATAAACATCACAATTTATTTATAACCGCAAGGCTACTATGTAGGTGACCTTGGCCTCTGTCATACAGTTGTCTGGCCAGCTGCACCATGACGCATGCTTGCATCGTCAAATGGACCCACCTGTCCAGCCAACGTTAGCATATGCTAGTTACTTCAGAGCCTAACACCTTTTCAAAACACTTTAAATGTTCACGTCTCAGCTCAAATATTATCACGCAAATCTTTTAAATGCTCCAATCAAATATCAATGGATTACTCTGATAATCCCAAATCTTGTTTAATTGTATAATCCAATTGTTTAACTAGCGTTGTTTAGAGTATAATAACAAAAACGTTTAATGTTTATAACTAAATGTTCATTAATTATTTATAACAATTTAAATTGTTTATAATATTGTCAAACGACAATTGAAAAATTTATACACGCCTCTATTAATCCCTTTCGTTTTAAATTATTATTAAAGATATTTACATAATTATTTACAATATTTATATTATTTATATTAGAAATACATTAAACCACACGTTTATCCAGTTGATAATTACTTAAATCGTGGTGATATAATCGACCAATGAAGGTTAGTTATATTTAAATTTTAGATTCAGGTTTAATAAGGTTTAATAATTATTATTATTATTTGTGACGGTAACCTCCATTCAAAATCGTTATCTCAAATTATTTAACACTCTTGTTAATTTTAACAGTAACTTCACATGATTAATTTTCAAAGGACCTGGACAATACACTCAGCGGAAAAATACCTCGCTCAAAACGCACAAAATTGCACAAAAATAGGCCCAGAATTCATCATATATCTCAATATATATGGCATCAAAATCTTCCACAATCCATACAAAAAACCTCCACTTATAAATTCACCAACTTCATTAGTATTACTGTGGGAACCTCCTTCACTTATTCAAGGGCATTATTCATCAGCGACTTTTACACGTCCACTGAACTAACGATTATACATCCATAGTTCCTCTTTAAAAATTCTTATATTCATTAATTGTATCAAAAACTGTTATTATATTTAACCTTCGTGGGTTTCATTCATGAATCGATATGAAGTAAAAATTTGCCGATCACAAATAAATTTAATAGCAAATACGATTAGACATGCCTCCCTGGTCTATCAAAATTGAGATCAATATCATCAAAGTAACGCAGTATAAAAATACTATCTTCAATCAAAGTTCATCTAAACTGCATAAATAATCGAATAGAATACAATTAGACTGTGGAATGCAAACATTATTGTTCCAATCTAGAATTGGGAAAAACTCCTATCAAATGTTCATTACTATAGTGTACTCAATAAATCGTACTCAAAGTTCATATTTCATAAAATTGTCTATAATGCAATGGTATTTTAGAACTGACGATAAATGTCTATGTTGCAATCATGTTCATAAACCGACTAGTATTTCCAAGATCGTCGATCAAGTAATAGATTTTAACGCTCTAAAATCTTTTAATTATTCTTCTTTCTTGAGGATGACAGAAAATTGGTCAAAGTAATTTACTGAATAGAATTACTTTAATAAAGTGACACGCTGTCTGAATTCAAATTTGCCATAGAAAATCGTTAACTTTACAGTCAAATCGTGACTACAAAAATATGCAAATTACTGTAAGAATATATATATTATCAGTCTCAACTGATCCAAAATTATATAAGTATGCCAATGACATAACTATGTCTCAATAAATCGTAGAAAAAGGCATAAATCAGCTAAGTGTACTGAGTACAGAAATATCAAGCAAGAATATGGGACAGAAAATATGGGAAAAATGGTTGCTCAGATATCGCTAAATGGCTCAAATAAAACAAGAAACGTTCACGACTACCTTATCTGTTGATTGAAGTTCTAGAGGAAAATTTCCAAAGAAGACTGCTGATGGTTCCATTTCACCACCGTAAAGATGTGCTCCGACCTCGAACCTGGAACCAGCGCCCTCGGAGAATAGAACTGCTTCCTCCTCCGGAAATTGCACTGCTCCGTGTAGACGATAGACATCCTTCTGGCAAAACTCTTCTTTGTGAGCCGGGTCTACCCTGGCCTCTCTTGATAGTTCCCTGAAGTTCTGGTAGAAATTCGCCATGAAGTTTATTGCAATTATTTCCGCAGAAATGTTCATAATTGTAGAGTATGAAGATATTTCCTCTGCCATTTGATATAATTCAGCGTTGGACTACGATGCATGAGTGTAGTTGGATGTTCACTACATGCTCGCTTTTGTAGAATGACGATTAACGAAGTTCCATGCTGCTATTTCACTCCATTGATATATGTCCCAATTGCATTAAAGATTTAGTCTTCCATCTCCACTTCCGTTATAATAATAGTTGAAAGTACTGCCAGATTATATTGTTCCATAGTAGAACGTAGCGTTGTATCACCAAACGTAATCTTCAATATCACGGTTGCAATACACGTGTCAGCCGTAGCGTAGAATGTGGTATTATAAAAGTGCTTCTCAGGTGGCGAGAAAATCACTTTTGTCTGCAGTCTTAAAATGCGAATATCTTCCAAATTATAATCGTGAAAATGTTCAACTTTCCTACACACCTCAATACTGTAATGCACAATTGAATTAGCACAAAGGCAGTAGCTAACTCTTGATAAATACTCTTGTAGACTCGTTTATTTGTGTGCTTCAACTTCGCCTAGTTTCAATAACCGTAAAATTGAACTGCTGCACGCTCCGTGCTTGTTCGATGCGGTGGGCTCTGCCACACGTGCTAATGACGACTTGCTTCACTGCATAACTCGAAGTCTGACAATATGATAATCAGAAAAACCACTATGAGACATGTGAAACGAGATATGAGAGCTTCTCTCTGCTGTGCAAGACCTTTTATCAACTTCCTAAGGGGCGTATCCATCCCTTCCATAGCTTGTTCCTCCGTCATTGCTAGAAGTTCTAACTTTGGCTATACTTGACGGATTTTCAAATTTCAAAAACTCAAAATTAATTTCTTCAAAATTCCAAATCAATGCCATAACTGAAAATGGATTTCCACAATTCTGAATTCCAAAAGTAATTAAATATGGTAGTTTCAGTAATCTCCGTCTCCCTCCAAACTATCATTCATTGGTTCGAGCCTCTCCTCCAATAGCGTAACTTCTTCCTCAGCACAATTCTTTGTTTCCCTGCGACTGCGTCGTAAATCTCAGATCTTTCTCGAACAAAATTATGACGTCACCAAGAATCTCAGCTCAACCTGCCTACTTGCATGAAGTCTGCGTCATCCGTGCTTACGTCATGAATATCCACGTCACAACTATGACAGCCATAACTTTATTCATATATGCCAATACAGCCATCGTGGTCTCAATATAATTCAATTTTCGGGGGCAGTACCAAATTTCGTTCAATTTGCTCTCACCGTGTTAGAATTGATAGGGGGGGGCAGACATTCAGAGTACACACACTCACACACACAAACTCACACACACACACACACACACACAGACAGACACACTCTTTTCGCCCTGTGTTGATCTCATAAGTCTACTTTCAGATTTTGCAAAAATAGAAAGTAGGCTAAAATATTGTTTGAGTTTGTTAATTTTTAAACGGCTCAAAATATTATTATTCTAGAAAATACAATCCGTTCATTTTGTCAAACCACATGTTCTTTACATTCCAATAAAATTAAGTATCCTCGACTAGAAAGTTTCAAGAAAAGTGCACCAAACTTAAGGAAATACAGTGAGTCCGGGAATGTTATCCGCAGCGCCTACATGCGTCTGCGAGAGCTAGCTACAGCAGTTAGTTTGGTAGCACGGCTGCCGCTTGCATCATCTCTGTCTCTACTTAGTATAAAACGAAGTCCCCGATTCTTGGATGTTACGGGTAAACTCAAGAACCACTGGATGGATTTTGATGCGGTTTTCACCATTCTGTAAAAGATATATTGAGAATGAGTTCTGTAGAAAATTATTTATTTATGATCAAAGGAAGCCGAGCAGTAACGATTTTAGTGGAAAAGTCGATAAAAAATACCTGGCGTCCGAGCACTTTGTAAGCTTAGGCTGGGCAAACCGTTAAAAATATCTAAATACTATGCGTGTAAGAATTGTTCAGCATGAAGAGTTCTACAAAAAAGTCCGCGAGAGCATATGTCTATCTTCCATACTGTGCCCGTTTGGACCGAGATCCAACGACCACATTTTGTAAAATACCGAAATCAGAGCAGCACGAGAAAATATATCTCAGGGTCTATCTAGGTGAATACTTGGGTCTAATCTGGCATCCCTGATCTCGGTAATTCACAAGTGAGGTAAGGTGAGAAATTATTTTTGAACTAGCACATTCCTTAAAATTCTCAATTTATTAATAAATAAAAATATGATTCAACTGGTAAAAGCCCTCAACAAAGATTAAAAAAGTCCTCTCGGCACGCCGGAAGGTGGAGGTAGATTTCACCAGACAAACTTGGCGATAGGCGAAAATAGGCAGAATATGCTGGTTTTCGTAGAAGGATCAGACCTCATTTATTGCGAGAAGGTATTTTATAATTGGAGGGAGCTTAATTAACTTTGTTTTTCGTCATTTTATGCTTATTTTAAACATTTTATTGTCTTATGGGAAAGGTAACCTTCTTGTCATTTGGGGTCCATTTTTATACTTGTGGTCACACTGTCCTTATGCAAGGTTTCGACACTGATGTGTAACTATGTAACGGTCTGTTACTTCTTCACGCAAAATTATATCTCCCACAGGGATTTTGGTTGGTTCCTCAGTTTAGGGGCTGCGACAACGCGGTCATGTAACCCCGTGTACTTAGGGATCGCTGTATTAGTCTGTAATTCAGGTAAGGACTGCAGACGGTCAATTTCAAGCAGTAGTTCCTAATGTTGCTACCAGGTACTACCGTCAACGACACCTACCTGTGAACTTGGCTACTAGATGCCACCGCAACCAGCAACTCGCATTGAACGTTGGAACTTCCCCTCCAAAGGAAAGCATACTGAGGGATTTTTAGCGCTCTTAGAAAATCCGACGACTTCGGCCGGCTTTGAACTCGCGACCTTGGGCATAGACATTCTGCATGCTTGCTACCAGTTACGTCACCGAAGCCGCTTCACACTTAGTCAGATGGAATTCTGAATATGATCTCGTGCAAGTGCGTTATCTTGGCAACGTCTGATGGCTCATCCCTCATCAATTTAGTAGTGTTGCCATGGCAACCACTGATAGCTCTTGGCATTTTCTTATAATTCCGAAATCATTTTTCTCATCCCTTGGCATAATGGTGGGTCATATCAAAAATTCTTTCAGACAAAATTTTAGGTAATTATTAGGGGAATATTGTCCATTTTGTACGGTTTTGAAATTGTGCCTATTAAGAGAGATATGATTAATGTTTCCCGAAAAACCCACTTTTTCCCACCCCTTTGGTCAATGGTTGGAGCTATAAATAAACTCTTCAAACATAAATTTTTGGGCTTTATCCGACACATAGTATGAACATTGAACGGATTCGATATTTCACATATTAAAAGAGTTATAGCAATATTTCACTGTTTCGAAAAAAAAAGCCCCCCATTTTCACCCCCTTCGATCGATTTAGCCCAGTAACGAACTCGACCGAGATTTTATAGGTATACATATTCGGTAAAAAATTCAAAGTGATTGGTGCAAAATTACGGCAGTTATCGTGTCCACAAGAAACTGATATATACATATATATATATATATATATATATATATATATATATATATATAAATTATATATAAACTTTTGAACTGACGGTGGTTTTGGGGTCTGGGGGATGTGAAACGCGAAGATATGTCGAAATTTTCCGGAAGTCGAAACATTGCAATAGTTAGCTTTCTAATGAAATCTACCTAAAACACATCACACATAAGAAATCAACGGTCCCTATAGTATTATTAGAATTGTCGTAGATGTGATAATCAGAAAAAATTAATTAGTCCATTCTGATTTCCATAAAAAATTTCAAAAGAATATTTATACTCGGTAATCACTTTTCAATAAAGAGTTCTGAGTGATCCCTACTGGTTACACGTCGTAGTTCACTTTACAAAGATTGTAATTTGATTTTATCAAATATTCGTAGCAAAAATTTCTCAAAATAAATAGTCACTTGATTCATCCGGTGTTATTCCAAAATTAAACTTATTTGGAAAATTATCATATCACTGATTCATTGTTTCATAACAATATCAATACTCGACTGACATAAAGTCGAATGTTTATAACTGTTCATAAAGATTTTCAAATTTAAAAAAAATGTTCTAAAACTTTCATAATATTTTGAAACTTCAATTTTCTTCTTTTATCACTTTCATTTGTTTAAATGTCATAAGCGATTTTAAATTATTCTCATATGTTATTAACATAACACAAAAATTGATGTAAACAATGTTGTTATTTCTATCCACCATCAGCGGATTAAATCATCTAACTCTTCACCAAATTTTTATGTTAACAAAATTTTCTATCACCAAACTTTTCGTATAATCTCACAATTTTTTTTATAAAAAAAATATTATTATTAATTAATTAATTTTAAACTTTCCCTTCACTTTATTTATAACAAGTTTTCTCAACCTCCCACATGATGAATAGTTTATTTGCTCATGTCCAATGTTATTATTATTGTTATTCAAAAATAAAAATCATTAATTATTTATTTTAATTCATTTACAATTTTCATCTTATTATTTTTTTCTCCTCGGTCAGGTTCAACAAATCTAAATTCAAGTTCTTCAATTATTTATTCAGGCATTCCATTTGAATTTTGAGTTGATCCAGAAGAAAAAAAAATATTTGGATTAACAGAATAGTGAAATCTGACAAGAATATGGGGCGGTCCACATCGCCTAACCCTTCTTTTACAAACATAGCCCACAAGCTCCTTCAAACTTCCGCACATCCTTCTGTGCCCAAAACTACGGGAATAAAACCTACTTTTGGATGACCCCCTAGGCCTTCACAACTTTAAGTGTCGCCAAACGCACACTAAAATCATCACCAGAATATTCTGCACACAGCATCATATTATTACTATTATATATATATATATATTTTTTTACATATTATATTTTTTTCTTGTAATATTCTGCCAATTACTAGACTGTGGTTCTTCAGTATTATTTTACCAACTAAATAAATTCTGGTCAATATCTCCTTGCCTCCCATTTACATAAATTCTCCCTATTTGATACATTAAATACCTGCCGTTCCCTTCTTTTTTATCTGAATATTTTCTTTTCTTTCTTTCTTTCTTTCTTTCTTTCTATTTTAAGTGCTTTTGAAAAAAGAAATCTGAGCTCAAAAACCTAATACTTCATTCTCTTCATCCATAAACTCATTTAAATTTATTTAAACTTCCAAACAAAGTTATTTAATTTAATTCCTTCCAACTAATTAAATTCATCCACAAATTATTATTATCACCACAAAAAATATTTAAGCATCATCAATGTCAAATGATTATTATCGCCCTGTTCTTTTAAATAAATAAATATTGAAGTCTCATCTGTGAATTATTTTTATCAACGTCTCCGATTAATTTTTATTTAATGCATTAATTATTTAATCACGATAAACCATTAACAAAATTTTATTTAATTCCTAATGTTCGGTATTATCACTCCCTAATTATTTATAACTTTAAATAGCGTTGTTATTATTTATAAATATTATTAACTTATTCACTTCACACTCTATTATATTATTATTAACTTATTCAATTCACACTCTATTATTATTATATACATATACACCGCGGACAGGCCAACAAGGACCACGCAAATATCACTTCTTTATAGGTCTAGTTTCCTTCTTTCTCTTCCAGAAGTCTTTCATCCTGGTCGACTGTGCAGCTCTTCTTTCAGCAGTCCATTCTCCTCTGTTGAGATTTTTCTTCTCCCCGACAAGAATTTTGAGACCAAAATTTTTTTTTCTGTACTCTATTCGATTTAGACAATCTTCTTCAGTAATTTTGAATTTTTGAAGTTCTTCTTTCATTTGTTTTACATAGCCTCCTTGTCCTTTATAGTTCCAGATTTTATCAAAAATTTGTTTGTTTAACCTTGAGCAATCCATGCGGACCATATGTCCGTAGAACTGAAGTCGCCGTTTTCTGATCATCACTTCAAGGTTGTCGATTTTACTATAAATTTCTGCATTCGATCTCAGTCTATAACCTTCCTGTGTTTTCCTAGGACCATAAATCCTTCTTAAAATTCTTCTTTCTATCTTGAGCAAATTCTCCATTCCGGTTATATTTGTAGTTTCCATGCCGTACAAGATGACTGGTCTAACAACAGTATTAAAATGTCGTAATTTTGCATTGATAGACAGGTTCTTTTTATTGTATATATTTTTTGTACAAAAATTTAATCTTTCCAATTTCCCTTTTTTGTTCTCGATTGCCAATTTATCCGTCCCATTGCTACTAATTATTTCTCCAAGATATTTAAATCGGTCAGTGACCCTGGTGCTCCCATAATTTGTTTTTATCATTTTCTTAGTGTATTTCTGATCACTTGTCATCATCTCTGTTTTTACCAACGAAATCTGTAAGCCCGCTTTTTCCGCCGTTTCTTTTAACTGATCAATTTGGTTAATAGCTTCTTGTTCTGATTCAGCAAACAACGCTACGTCGTCAGCAAATGCTAAACCTTTGACTCTGAGGTTCTTATTCTTTGTACCAATTTTAGCACTTGAATCGTTCTTCTCCCAAAACGTCCTCATGACTTTATCCAAGACCAAATTGAAAAGCAGTGGTGATAGACTGTCCCCTTGTCTTAGCCCAGTTTTTACCTCGAAGGGCTCGCTAACTTCATTTAAAAATTTGACTCTGGAAATCGTATTAGTTAATGTAAGTTTTATTAAATTTATGGTTTTTTGATCAACTTGGTATTCCTTCAATGTGTCAAAAACAGTATCCCTATCCACTGAATCATACGCTTTCTGAAAATCAACGAATGAGATAAAGATATTCTTTGGCCTGTTGTTGTAATATTTTAATATCAATTTTAAACTAAGAATTTGTTCTGCACACGATCTATTCCTTCTGAAACCTCCTTGGAACTCGCCAAGCTGTGGTTCGATCTGTGGTTCAAGTCTGTTTAAAAGTAATTTGGCAAATATTTTATATGTGACAGACAACAATGAGATCCCCCTATAACTATTGACATCAATTTTTGAGCCTTTTTTATGTAGTGGATGAATTAAGGCGATTAACCAGTCTTCTGGAATTGCTTCCTCAATCCAAATTTTCTGGAATAGATTTGTCGTCGCTATTAAAAATTCATCATCTACAAGCTTCCACATTTCTGCAATTATTCCATCCTTGCCTGAGGCTTTATTGTTTTTAAGTGAGTTGATAATACATTTAACTTCATTTACATCTGGGGGCGTAGAGTCAAAATTTTGTGTTGTAAATTTGAAACTCAACTTGTCTGTCGGTTTTGGACAATTTAACAACTTCTCAAAATACGCAGCCAAGATATCACAATTTTCCTTGTTGTTTAATGCTAGCGTACCATCTTCCCTTTTGAAATTTAAACTCGGCGCTGAATATCCAGTGATTTCATTCTTAAATGCTCTATAAAACAATCGGGTGTCATTTTTCTTAAAATTGTCGTCCATTTCCATTATTTGGTCCTTCATATATTTTCTTCGAATCGTTCTTAAAGTCTGGTGGGCCATTTTCCTTAATCTTTGTACTTCCTCTAAATTTTCTGGAGTCTTGTTCCCGTTCCACTTGTGCCAAGCACAATGTCTTTCTTTGATCACTCTTTCACATTGTTCATTCCACCAAGCATGTTTCCTATAAAAGTTCAACGGTGCAATTTCCTGAGCTGGTTCAAGAAGGTTATTAGTAACATCATTCCAATTGGTTGGTATTTTAAGTTTTCCTTGAAATTCTATCCTTTTTTCATTTGTAAGAACCTCTCTATTAATTTTCGGAATTTTAATTCTAGTTGTATTTTGTTTGCGTGTAAAAGGTATGAAATTCATCTTGATTTGAGAAAGGTAATGATCTGAAGTTACATTAATGGATTTTCTGACCTTGACATTTTGAATTTCTTTGAAACAATTTCGAGAGATAGCTACATGATCTAGTTGAAACTCACCCAGCAACGCATTTGGGGAGACCCATGTTTTCTTTTTACTTGGTTTTGCTTTAAAATGTGTGGACATAATCTTTAAGTTTAGATGTTCACAGAGTTTAACCAATCTCTCACCATTCCTGTTGGTTCTATTGTGAGCGGGATATTTACCTATTATATCAGAAAATTTTCTCTCAGATCCAAGCTGAGCATTGAAATCTCCAAGTAAAATTTTTACATGATTAGAAGGAATTTTGAGAATTTCGGCTTCTAACTCGTCCCAAAATTCATCAACTTTCTCTGGATTCGTTTTATTATCCTTATTTATAGGAGCATGGGCGTTGATTAGCGTGTATCTCTTATTGAGAGATTTTATAGTTAGAAAAGATAGTCTGGCATTCACACTTCTAAAAGCGATAACTGCGTCCAAAAATTTCTTGTTGACCATAAAAGCTGTTCCAAGATGTGGCATGTTCTTCATCACTCTCTTCCCAACTTTTCCTTTGAAAATTCGGAAGTTGTCAGATTCAAAGGTGTCCTCATCCAAGAACCTGGTCTCTTGAAGGGCTAATATTGTAATGTGATGTCTATGAAGTTCTGTTGTTAGTTGTTTTAATTTTCCAACCTGAATTAAGGAATTCACATTGTATGTTCCAAAAAAATATTTTCTCATTTTCTTGAATCTTGAACTGTTCATGTGGTGCTCCGATTCACCATAATGTAACCCTAAACTGCTAGGCACCCTGGAATCCGATTTACGCCTAGCATTGTCTTCAGGGTAATCATGACCAATAGAAGCTAAATCCATGATATTAAAGTAAATGTGGGTTGGACAAAGTCCAACGTTATACAACTAAGATTGTGAGTCCTAGAGGTTGCCTCAAGATGTGTTCTGGCTCTTATTTTACGGCTTAAGCCAACCCTCCTCCTTTCTCCGGGCTTGGGACCGGCAACAGAAACTACTGAGCTACTCAATCCACCCAGTAGATCCTGCAGGCGGAGTTTATTATTATTATTATTATTATTAAATAAATCAAATTATTTAAATAATCCAAGCCTCAATTACTTCTGTTCTCATAATCAGAATTAACGAAAAATATTTATATCCCTTGGAATAATCGAAATATTTCTTGTCGAAATATGAACTAATGCTTGTCCTAACAAAAATCTTAGATCGAAAAATAAATTGTCAGACAGCAGTTCCATTTGTCATCCAGACAAATACAATCGAAGATCTAGCTAATATCTAGCTATGGTGAAAAATGTGTGTTGATTTCTGATTGTGACTGTTCAATAATATGGAATTCTCTAATACTACTGGTTAGTGGATAGTACATGAAATGGTCGTCTTACATCATTCTTGATGTAGATGACGGGCGTGTCCTGCGGTGTACACTATTCCCACAGTGTCTTCCCATGGCCTTCTGCCGTATCCAAATACCTCGTTCGTCTCCATGTCCTTCCAGTCCTTCGAGTAGTTTTAGCGGCGCATGATGATGTTTGCAGTCATCCACTCGAAATAACTCCCGTTATCACTAGTACCGTGTAACATGACAAAAAGTTGCTCAGTCATAGACTGGTACAGTACTCCTGTAGATTCGAGAATAAATCTCATGTTCCAATAATGCGGTTTCGTTTGCACGGTAAGATAGGAACACCTATTAGCTGCATAAACGAACAAAATGAAATAAACTTCTCCTGATGAATTCGAAGTGCCTGATGTATAGTCACCACAAGAAATACATCGTTCTGTAGGCTAACTTTTGTGAATGGTTTCAACACTACCATCACCTGACTATAGAATAAGTGACCTGAAAGTCAGTGAATATTCTTAGTCCATTCGCTGCCAAAAGTTAAGTTCGTTCACTTGAACAAAAACTAAGTCGTGCTGACCACTGGTACGGCGACTAAGTCCTCCGACCGTCCGAATTTCGGCATGTATACTGTCACTTTCACGTAGCGTAGATCCGAACATAAGCAAATGCTTTGAAGATATGATGACTCTCTGCTCAGCAACGTGGCCTTTTATAGTTCAGCGAGAGATTGTTCGATAACATTCCATCTCGTATCTCGGCTTCTACTGGACCGATTTTAATGCTTGATAGCTCAAAATCCTCCTCTTGTTATAGCCAGAAAAGTGTGTTAATTTCCTAGCGTCCATCTCTTCTCCTTAAGGTAATCCTAAAAAATTATTTCTCATGACGTATTCAGGCTCCACGTCATAATCTCGCGTCACTCGCTCCTGCGATGTATGCTTCCCTCAGCACTCTTGAGTCTCCTCCGCGCGTTATTCAAATCATCCATTCCTTCAACCTCTTCAACTAACAACTCCTCTTTCCAAAATAAGAATGTCAACAATGTCACGGACGTGTGAACGATCCGGGTATAATACATCGCCCACTATATGTGAACAACTGAAGCTTGTCTGTTACAGCTTTATGTGCTATTGACTTAGAGATTCCTGTTTGTTGAGCAAATTTTCGTGTTGATTTGCTTGGACTACGCAGCATTATATCGGAGATTTCATCAGTTTTTCGTCTATTAAAAGCGTAGGCCTGCCTGTTCCCGGTACATCGTGCACTGAGCCAGTCACACGAAATTTACTTACCAAATCCCGAACGTTATCACGATTTGGACACTTTGAATTAGAAAACCGCGCCTGAAATCTTAATTTTACATTTTCTGTAAACCGATCCCCTTAACGAAAAACGTATTCCACAAAAAAAACTCTCTCTTCAGTAGTAAACATTACCGCCTGTATACTGTTGCACTCTTCCAATAATAATTTATCTGAACGCTCGCTGACTAATACACGCTAAAGACATGTAGGCTGCGCGCTTATCGCGATACACACCGACTGCTCAAACGGGGAAGTCCCGCTTTGAAGGACACAGTGCAGTGCAGCCAACTAAAACTCATGACTCAACCACTCACAGCTGCACGTACCCACTGCGGAGAACATTCTCGGGCACCCTGTATATCACTAGAATTATTTTCTATGACCTTGTTTTTGAACACCCTGTACAAAACCAGACAATAATACGAGGCACGTCCAGAAAGTAAGTTCCGTTTTGTAATAAAATTAAATTGTGTTCAGATACAGAAAAATTATTTATTGCACAACATTCTACACCTCTTAAACTACGTTTCCACATAACTGCCGAACTTTTGCAGGCATTTGTCATAGCGTGGCACAAGTTTTTGGATACCTTCTTCATAGAAGTTTGCCGCCTGTGACTTCAACCAGTTGGAAACATCATTTTCCGAGGTGTCAAGATTTGTTTCGGCTTAACCTTTGCTGGGGATGAAGTGTGCCTCCATTCCATTGATTGCCGCTTACTTTCAGGGGTGTCGTAAGAAACCCAAGTTTCATCTCCTGTGACTATCTGTGTCAGAAATTCTTCGCCGCCTTCATTGTAACGGGTCAAAAACTGAAGTGCACTACCCATCCGTTTTGTTTTGTGTTGCTCCGTAAGAATCTTTGGTACCCAACGTCGGCAAAGTTTACGAAAGTTCAGTTTTTGGTAACAATTTCATGAATTAGTGATCGTGTGATTTGGGGAAATTCCATAGCGAGAGCACTAATTGTAAACCTACGGTTTTCCCGGATCTTGTCATCAATCGCGTGAACCAGTTTTTCTGTAACCGCTGCAGCGGAACGTACAACTAGTTGAAGACACAGGCGGCACACGTCCATGAAGAAGGTATACAAAACCTCGTGCCACGCTACGACAAATGCCTGCAACATTTCGGCAGTTATGTGGAAAAGTTGTTTAAGGGTTGTAAAATTTTGTGCAATAAATAATTTTTCTGCATCTGTACACAATTTAATGTTATTACCAAACGGAACTTACTTTCTGGACTTACTTCTTATTTCGTATGTATTGTTAGCAGGTGGCTTAGAGAGGTTAGATCTTTGTGTAGTGTAAAACTAAACACCACTGACCAAACGGATATAACAGAAATTTGTTTTCAAAATTTCCTCATTTAATGGTGTAAAATAAGCCATTGTCTCAATCCAGTGTCCTTACACTGACATGGATTCTTTGTTGTAATTAATCCTGGTAAGTCTGTACGCTCTCTGTAATGTTCTCACTCGTGATTGATTTGCTATTGCGTTTAGACCGGAAGTTGGATGATGATGACAGATACTAGTTTGATAAGTATGATATTCATGTTCATAAAACGTGTACATAACCAGAGACTTAAGTTCAACATCCTTTATGATTACATTCATTCAACTGTGAAGAGTTGCAGATATAATGCATACAGAATTTGATGTTGTATATTCATTTCAGAGAGCTTGGAGTGGTCCACAGGAAGGGAGGAAATAAAAAAAACTGCGAAGCGAAAGAATAATTTTCGTTAATGGAACTGAGACAGAGCACTGTACTCATACGTCATTACCTTTGTTCACCATGTAAATACGCGGACCGCAGTGCGATGGGAAAGAGAACAGATTTTATGTATGGCTCAGATATACGGTACGAGCTAATGAGCTGGAAGGGGAAACTGTTGGAGTGCTGGGTTAACAGGTCGTCCAGAATAAAAACACGTACTGGCGGGAATTGACTGCTACGGTCAGTGGTATTTGGTGGATCTGATGCCATGCTGAACAAAATGGAATAACAAGTAGTACTATGGAGGACTACACAGTCAACTGTTCGTATAAATCACGTTTCAACATCACCGATTCTCCAATTTAGAATATTATCATAATGTTTGGGTTTATAGAGGCATCACTGCCATTAATATATACGCCATATTATTCCTGGGATATTTTTAACCGTAAATTTCACGGAAGGAGATTAAGACAGAACTCGCAACAAACGACCATTCAAAAGAAAGAGAATTATCCGTGGCAGTGACGAATTGCACTCTGATTTCATAAATTTCGATTCAAACGACAAATAAAGACGATAGTCCCTGACAGAACTGTGTCGCGTCTAGCCCACATACCAATAAAGACTGGCGGGAGGTCTCAACACATGCGAGAGTTCTCGAATTATTAACATTCGTATCGTCTGCCTCGTTATGTTTATTTCTTCAAAGGCACGAAAATTAATATAAAGTACCTTGTGTTATTAATAGAATTGCTAATATTATTATTGGTAGTCTTGACACGAAACTCCCATACTTGTCTCAATTGAAATATTTATTTATTAATTCATTTATTTATTTTTGTTTTAATCTATGAGCTGCGATTTCACAATTTTCATCATTTTTGCAAGTTCTCTCTCCCGTTCTATTTTCGCCAGTTCTCCTTCATCCTTTGACTAGCACGTGCTCGTTCTTCTACGGAGAATACTCTGTTCTTTCTCGATTTCTGTCCGAACACATCCTTCACACCTTACTTCTAAACAGGGGCGTATATAATGGGGGTGTTGAGGGGGCTCCCCCCCCTGAAAAAAACAATAAAAATAATAATTAATTAAGAAAGTTTTGTTTTGGTAAGAGCATAAATTAATTGAAAATTTGGTTGTAACCTAATCTTAATTTATTGGCTGAGGTATAAACAATATTAAGATTGAAATTAGACTCACTCGAGGTGTAGTGGCTAGCATTCTTCGCTGCCGCCCCGGAGGTCCGAATTCGATTCCCGGCTCTGACAAGAAATTTTAATTCTAGTCTGAGGGCTGGAACGGGGAACACTCAGCCTTGAGAGGCAAAACTGTGAATTCCACAGAATGGTACTCTTGAGAAATAAATTATGAACTTGTAAAAAATAAAAAATAAACAAAAAACTGTGTACCTTTCTGCTTATTAAATTGAAAAATATTTATATATTTTCCTTTCGTACTCCAAAGATGATAATAGAAAATTCATTAAGTATAAAAATTTATTTTTGTATTTTACAACTAATTTTGTATTGCCAGTAATTGTAGGCTAAACAAACTTTGAATCTTATCTAAGACTAGCTGAAGTACCCGTGCTTCGCTACGCGTCACAAATAAATTAAAATGTGAAGGTGATAGTTAAAACAGGAGATAGGCGAGATGCTGCGCAGAGGGAGATTAAGGATGGAACATTTTGTCCAACTACACCGCTCGGCGTTGACCGTGTTTTATAGCACAAATTTAGGTTTTACTCGCTAACCGTTGGAGATACCTTTTGGATAGAAAATGTAATTTTAAACCTCGTATATGCCATCAAAAGTTTGCTATTTCTTAGCGTTCTCTTTTTATTTGAAATGTAAATATGAAACCAAAGGGTGTAGTGACGTCACTAAAATGGTCGCCATCTTTAAATATTGCAAAGTATTGAAATCAAAAGTAGCCTATATGTTAACCAGGTAAATCAGCTACTTCCATGTAAAATTCATGTAAATCGGACCAGTGGTTCTTGCGTGATTGAGTAATGCACAGACACACACCATCTCATTTTTAGCCTCGCTTCGCTCGCGTAATAGTCGTGTCATATTGTTATTCAATGAAATGCAGGTTCAACCCCGTTAACACCCCTTTAGAACCTGAATATCCAAAAATCCCTCCTTAGTAGACTTTTTCGACACACAACAAACATATACCCTTCTTCTAACTTTAACAGTTATGGTTGGTCGATGAGAGTGAACATCCAAAAATCCTTCCTTAGTGGACGTTTTTCTTCCAGAATTTCACCCCTCCCCACAGGCCCCTTAATTTGGATTTATGAAAAAACGGTCGAACACCTACTTATTTTAATTATTTATTCATTTATTTATTTTTAAGTTGATTGAAACTCGGAAAAAATCAAACTCCTCGCCTAGGTCGTTTAAGAGATACACGCTCCGTTAGGAATCTTTCAACCCCCACTTTTCATCCCTTTCACCTCATAATATACACCACATCGAAAAACCATTAGACATGTGTCAGCTTATTTTTAATGATTAGTATACATGCCAAGTATCACATCCCCAAATGAAACCACTCGTGAGATATTGATATTCAATGAAATGCACGTTTACCCCCTTAACACCTCTTTAGAACCTGAATATCCAAAAATCTTTCCTTAGTGGACGTTTTCGACATACAACGAACATATCCCCAAAATTTCATGTTTCTAACTTCAATAATTTTGGCTGGGCGATGATGTGTGAGTCAGTCAGGACATTTTATTTCATTTATTTTTGAGAATTTCACCCCTCCCCATGAACCCCTTAAATTAGATTTATGAAAAAGAAACGGTCGAACACCTATTTACTTATTTGAAGCTGTTTTTCCCTCTGAGTTTCATGAGTGAGTAAGTGAGTCAATCATTTAGGACACTTTCTTTCGTGTTTATCCCCCGAATTTTACCCCTCCCCATGGGCCCCCTAAATTGGATTTATGAAGAAATGGTCGAAGACCTATTTACTTATTTTTAAAGCAGCTTTTTCCGCTGAATTTCAAACTTATCGCCTATGTTGAATAAGAGATACAGTACATGCTCCGTTAAGAATCCTTCAACCCCCAATTTTCTCCCCTTTCACCTCATACTATACACCATATCGAAAAAAACCTTAGACATATGTCTGTTTATTTTGAATGATTAGTTTATATGCCGAATATCGCATACCCAAATGAAACAACTCGTGAGATATTGTTCTTCAATGAAATGCAAGTTTAAACCCCTTAACACCCCTTCAGAACATGAATATTCAAAAATCCATCCTTAGTGGACTTTTTAGACATACAACGAACATTTCCCCAAAATTTCAAGTTTCTAACTGCAATAGGTTTGCTGAGGGATGATGAGTGAATATCCAAAAAACCTTCCTTAGTGGACTTCTTTCCCCAGAATTTCACCCCTCCCCATGAGCCCCTTAAAGTGGATTTATGAAAAAAAGATCGAACACCTATTTACTACTTTTTCAAGCTGATTTTTCTCCCTGAGATTCATACTTTTTGCCTCTGTCTTTTAAGAGATACTTGCTCCGTTAAGAATCCTTCAACACTCACTTTTCACACATGCATATGTCTGCTTATTTTAATGATTAGTTTATATACCGAATATCACATCCCAAAAGAAACAACTCATGAGATATCGTTATTCAATGAAATGCACGTTTATCCCCTTAACCCCTCTTTAAAACCCGAATAAACAAAAATCATTCCTTAGTTGACGTTTTCGACATCCAGCGAAAATATTCCCAATATTTCTTGTTTCTAACTTTAATAGTTTTAGCTGGGCGTGATGAGTGAGTGAGTCAGACAGGACATTTTCTTTCAATTATTTTTACCAGAATTTCACCCCTCCAGCATGGGCCCCTTAAATTGGATTGATGAAACAACGCTTGAACACCTATTAACTTATTTTTTTAAGCTGTCTTTTCCCCCTGAGTTTGATGAGTGAGTGAGTTAGTCAGTCAGTTAGGACACTTTCTCTCCTTTTTTCTCCCAGAATTTCACCCCACCCCATTGGCCCCTTAAATTAATTTATGAAAAAACGGTGGAACACCGATTTACTTATTTTTTAAGCTGATTTTTATCGCAGAGTTTTAAATTTCTCGATTATGTCGTTTAAGAGATAGGCCTACACGCTTCGTTAGGAATCCTTCAACCCCCTCTTTTCACCCCTTTCACCTCATAATAACACACCACATCGAAAAACCCTTAGACACATGTCTGCTTATTTTTTATGATTAGTTTATATGCCGTGTACCACATCCACAAATGAAACCACTCGTGAGATATTGTTATTCAATGAAATGCAGGTTTAACCCCCTTAAGACCCCTTTAGAAAAGAATATTCAAAAATCCTCCCTTATTGTATGGTTTTGACATACAACGAACATATCCCGAAAATGCCATGTTTCCAACTTCAATATTTTTGGCTGGGCGATGATGAGTGAGTGAGTGAGTCACGACATTTTCTTTCATTTTTTTTCTTCAGAATTTCACCCCTCCCGATGAACCCCTTAAATTTGATTTATCAAAAAAACTGTCGAAACATATTTACTTATTTTTAAGCAGTTTTTCCCCCTGAGTTTGAAGAGCGAGTGAGTCAATCGGTTAGGACACTTTCTTTCCTTTTTTTTCCCCCCAGAATTTCACCCCTCCCCATGGACCTCTTAAATTGGATTTATGAAAAAACGGTCAAACCCCTATTTACTTATTTTTTATGCTGAGAACGTTAATATCCAAAAATCCTTTCTTAGTGGGCGTTTGCGGCCCTTGAGGAAGCTGCATACCAAATTTGATTCTAATCCGTTTGTGGTTTCTGAGATTTCGTGATGAATGTGTGAGTGAGTGAGTAAGTGGTACTTGACAAATATCTAGTAGATAGTGTCAAGTCTTTGTTATGCTATACTCGGTTGACAGTGCTGTGTGAGCAGTTGAGTAACTAACGGGATTTCAAGTAAAGCTCCTCATTTTCTATACCGGTAGTGCAGAGCGCAACTGGCATCCAGACGGCTGTGTCTCGACTTGAGCTATGTTGCCATGGAAACTATCTGCCTTGCCATTCCATGAGTATATTTTGTGAATTTATTAGCCTCTGCTCGAGTGCAAAAGGGCCGAAATCAGAAGAATGAGAAAGACTATCGAAAATTCATGTAGCCAGCG
Organism: Meconema thalassinum; assembly: GCA_946902985.2. NCBI lineage: Eukaryota > Metazoa > Arthropoda > Insecta > Orthoptera > Tettigoniidae > Meconema > Meconema thalassinum. The sequence continues at coordinate 489,647,640 of OX336393.1, forward strand.
GTTCCTTCTGGGTCCTAAACTATGTGTATGCAAAATTTGGTTGAGATTGGTGGAACGGTGTAGATTTGTATACCGAACCAACCAACCCACCCACCCACCCACCCACATACATACATACATACAGACTTTCACTTTTATATATAAGATAATTACACAAAGTTTTATGAGTCGTCCAGTTGCAAAAATCGTTTAATCAACTTGTGAATAAGGATCATGTCGTAACATTATTTATTTAATTATTTTATTTTGTTTTACTTTACTTTATTTTATTTCATTTTGTTTAATTTTATTTTAGTTTGTTTTGTTTCATTTAGATCTTGTTTTTTATTTTATTTCGTTTTATTTTGTTTTAAATTGTTTTATTTAATTTTTTGTTTTGCTTTTTGATTTATTTTGTTTTGTTCAATTTTATTTTATTTTCTTTTGTTTATTTTGATTTTGTTTTAATTTATTTTATTTCGTTTCATTTTTTAAATTGTTTTATTTATTTTTTTGTTTGGTTTTTTATTTTGTTTATTTTGTTTTATTTTATTTTGTTTCGTTTTATTTTGATTTTGTTTTGTTTATTTTGTTTTATTTTTTGTTATGTTTTATTTTGATATGTTTTATTTTGATTTTCCAGAAAACAAACATAAAACCAAAACCAAAAAGCACGAAGCAAAAAGCAAAATTCAGAAACAAAAGCAAAAGCAGAATACAAAAAACAAACACAAAGCAAAAACCAAGAAAGAAAAGCATGCTGTAAAATTCAAAAGCAAAAGCACAAAGCAAACACAAAACCAAAAACACAAAGCCAAAAGTAAAAAGTAAAAAACAACAAACACAAAAGATACGTGAGGCAAAGCCCAGAGAGACGTTTCTCATGAAAATGATTCTTATTGACAAGTGGATTAAACGAGTTTTGCAACTGGACGACTCATATGCCCTAAGATTGGATATTTGTGGGTATTTTGTGGTGACAATCCCCTAAGAATACTCACAATTTTCCAGGATAGCCAGCCCCCCCCCCCCCCCTCCGAAAAATAATTGTATATACGCCCCTGCTTCTAAGCATTTTTCTGTTTGATATATCTATCTTCTGTCACCAGTTCTTTCTTTAGAATAGTTTTTCGTGTATTGGTTGCACTGCAATTGGCTTCTATGTGCTCCTACAACGTTTGTTTCCCTGGGTCTAAACAATGTAACTGTTTTGTGTGTGCTTAGGCCTAATTATGAAGGACTTTTGTGAGGATCTGCACAAGTTGACATTCTAAACCTTATTTTGCTGATTAAAATATTTAATTTTTCATAACTCTCTGGCTATTACAGATATTATTTCAACAACGGACATTCCTGCAAAACACTACATTTTTGAGATAAATTATATTCAACTCTGTAAATTATGTTATTTTGTGACACGAAGTGTTGTAAAGTAACTTAAAGCTTCAGTTCGGTAATGGATATATAAATCGAGTACTTCTTGAAAACAAATTGAATGTTTTATGGGTAGGTTTGAAGAATACTTTGGGAGAAGATAGTGAAAATGAAAATCATATTTTTATTCAAGCTAATAAGTTATAACGCGTAATTATACAAAATATTTTCAAAAAGTGATGAATTTGATAGAATAGGAATAATATAGACCCTTAGGTCCCTCGGATCCACGAGTGTAAGCAGCGTAACGTTTTCCACGATGCAAGCTACGGGTTAAATGTTACTCTACGAGGGGCATTGACATGGAGGGACAGTGGATGATGCTGAATAAACCACAGTCAGGATTAGAGAAGGGTAAATTCCTGAAAACTTTGCCATCGGAAATATTCTCCAAATATCCTTGATAGTCCAAATTGTTAAAATTTACGGGAATTTTTAAAATTAGTACAAATTATTCTCCACGTCTAAAATACAGAAAATGAAAATATCTTAATAGAGTTTATTTCTTTCATTAACATTATGAACAGATAAAACTTTGCAATAAGAAACGTTTAAAGTGTAACATTTACTGATGTTATTTAGTAACTCATTTCATTTCGAGGTTCAAGGCCTACGACCCAGAGGACGACCGAAGCAGCGTTGGCAAGACACTATAAGTTGTGACTTAAAAATAAAATTACCGGCCTAAATCCAGCTGACGCACGAAACCGGACAAAATGGAGGTCAATGACCGAAAAAGCGGACCCTGCACCAGCGGGAGAACGCTAGGAAGAAGTAGAAGAAGAAGATTTAGTTAAGAAATTCATTTTTACAAGACCAGAAAGAATAACTTACATAGGTATTTTCTGAATAATATGGTTGATTAAATAATTCTATATTATGTCTTTTATTTTAATAACTCTCACTAAATGTTTATAGATTAAAACATCCAGTCAACATCAACTTACTACATGTTTTCAATAAGAACATGTTTAAAGTAAATGTAAGTAAAATCCTTAAGAAACTAGGTGCTTTTGCGTCGAAATTTCCCTGAAGAGCCAATTAAACTGTATTCTTTAAATACGTTATTTGCTTCGTATGTTTGCTGGATTAGTGCACGTAAATTGCTAGCACTTGGTTCTTAATCTCCTTACAATATTGTAAGACACTGCCTTCATCCCTTTCGGAGAAGTGTGAAGATTTCCCTCGAGTGCACCAGCCAAGTCTTCCCTTTTTCTAATCCCTTCATTGGTCTGTTGATTACACTAGAGAGAGCGGACAGTTCCTCATCTTCGGAACCTCAAGACAAACTCTGGTGCGAAACAGTACAACAGAATATAGAAATAGTGTTGCTGCTGTTATTATTTGAGTCTCAGTCTTTAGACTGGTTTGATGCAGCGCTCCATCCTTCCCATTTCTTAGGCAATCGTTTCATCTTTAGATAGGGGCCCCTCCTTATATCCTTGGCAATCTGTTTAATATATTCTAATCTTGGTGTACCAGTAAAGTTCTTGTCCTCGACCCTTCCTTGTTACTCCTGGGTGCGTGCCCTACCCAATCTACCTCCTTACTTCCTGACCACTCTATAGAGATCAATTATTAGTAGACAATCACTTGTTAGCCTATTTTCGTTTTATGAAAACAACAACAAGATGTTCAGTAATGAACATATAGCCTACTTTCTCCTAAATGCATGCGTACTGTTATAACTCTTTGTACTTTTCAAGAAGAGTAATTGTATGTTGGTTGTAGTAGCTTGTTGAAATACAACGTTCTATACAGATATTAAACATGAATATGAGGTGCCCTTTGCTAGTGCTATCTCTGTAAAAAAAATCTTTCAATTCGGTTTCACCGTGTTTGAATTGATAGGGGGAATCGATTTGCACCCATAAATGGCCGCCATATGTAAACAATTGGACTGATGACCTTGTAGCTTGGTCAAAGAACGCTTCGCACACGAAGATATATTGTTGCAAAATTTGGTACGGATCAGATGAATAAGTTGGTCGTAATTTGATTTAAGCTTTTTATATTTGGGTGGCCGCCATTACGTTTCCGTCAAGGTGGCGCCGATATAAAACATGACACTGAGGTGCCCTTTGCCAGTTCTACCTCTGTAACAACTTTCGTTCAATTCAGGTTCACCGTTTTTGAAAAGATAGGGGGAATCGATTTGCACACATACAAGGCCGCCCTCTGAAAATTATTAGGCTGATGACATTGTGGTTTGGTCAAGAGACGCTCGCGATATGAATATATTTTGTTGCGAAATTTGGTAGAGATCGGATGATTAGGTTAGTCGTAATTTAATCTAAGCGTTGAACATTTCGGTGGCCGCCATTACGTTTCCGACAAGATAGCGGCGATATAAAACATGACACTGAGGTGCCCTTTGCTAGTGCTACCTCTGTACCAAATTTCGTTCAATTCGGTTTCACCGTGTTCGAATTGATAGGGGGGGGGAGACAGACATTCAGAGTACACACACTCACACACACACACAGACACACAGTCTTACACACACATACACACAGACAGACACACAATTTTTGGCCCTGTGTAGATCTCATAAGCCTACCATCATTTTTTGCAAAAATTGAAAGTAGGCTAATAGGCTTATGAGATCATTTGTCCGTGTGTGTGTATGTATGTGTGTGCGTATGCGTGTTTGTGTGTGTGGATACCCCACTAATAACTTCTATACTGCTGGAGCGATTTCAATGAAACTCGGTAAGGTCATACCACCATGGCCGTGCTCTTCAAATTTTATTACGTCTCACCTATCCAACGTGGTGGAAATTTATCTATGTAACTTTCAAAAACCTGTTAATTACAAAACCAACATGGTGGCCAAGCAAACTTGAGACTGTTAAATACACGTTTCTCGCGATTTAAACATCCAAATGCAATGAAACTTAGTACAGGAAATTGTTATACACATTGCAATGCACTGGCATCTAATTTAGTTCAATTGTTTACACAACCTCAAGATGGGGACTATGCGAAATATTTTACCGGCATTCTATATCTCCGAAACTGTTACTAATATCACCATGAAAATTTGAACGGTGATAAAGGGCACTAATGCACTTTTATCTATGTAACTTTCAAAAACCTGTACGGTAAATGTTTATACAAATGTTAATCCACTGGCATCTAATTCATTTCAATTGTTTTCTTAACCACAAGATGGCAGCTGTGCGAAATCTTAAGATATGGTTTTTACTTCTTGTGTCCTAATCATGCGATTGAAGTTTGAATGCAACTCGTACGCAATAATCTCCATGTAACAGTGCATAACTCTAGGACCTACATATATAAAAATCCTACTTGGCGACCATCCGAAATATTAGACGGTTCTCAATATCTACGAATCTATTACAGTAATCGAACTGAAATGTTGTATGTTGATAGAGGCAATTAACATAAGTATGATATATGAAAATAAGCTTCAGTTCTTCACGGAACTACTTGTTGTAGTATGAAGTTTTAGCTTTGTATCACTATCTCAGCAGAGTACTCGTTGCGCGTACTATATTGTTTTCAACTTTATTTTTTTCTACCCAAATGAAGTACATTATACAACAGTTGTTACGTCCACCTTCTCAACATAATCTCCTTGTATCTTTATGCACTTTTGCCATCGATGTGTTAGTCTCTCCAGACCTTCCTGAAACCATTCTTTCGGAGTGCTGCGTACCCATGCCTTGACAGCTGTGTCCAGAGATTTCTTCGTGTTCCCGAGTAGGTGATAATCACTTGGTGCGAAGTCGGGAGTGTATGGTGGATTTAGCAGCACCTTGAATCCATTTGATCATTGGCAGCGGTGGTCTCTCAGCTAGTGTGGGTGCGGGCATTGTCATTTTGCAGAAGTACACCTTTAGCCCATTTTCCTGGCCGCTTAGTTTGAATGGCACGACGTAAGCGCTTAAGGGTTACCACATATGCTACAATGTTAATCGGGGCCTCAATTTCCAGACAGTTAATGAGGATGATGCCCTTTGTGTCCCAGAACACTGTCGCCATTCGCTTGCCAACTTTTGGCACTGTCCAACATTTCTGTGGTGGTGGACTGCCCCTATGCTTCCATTGCATCGATTGTTGTTTTGTTTGTGGCTCATAGTAATGGAGCCATGTCTCATCCCCAGTCACAAGCCTAGCTTTGAAGTTGTCTATGACAAGTGCATTCGTTGGCCCCTGTGCGTGTGCTGCTACCAAGCGGTGGAACAAGACACTAGTGACACGTCACCACCTTCAAAAGTGAAATGTGAACCATAACCGTAACGGGTTGTATGGAACTGCGCCCAAGCTTCACTAATGACCCTGGTCATTAGCATCAACCTTTCAAAAGTGGTAGTGGAACTGCGCCCATTGAGAGCGGTCAGGTAAGGTCCCTCCCTCCTCCCCTCTACCGAATTATGTTGTGTCGAGTGGTGTGAATTTGAAGTGACTCATTTCATATCGGTTGTGTCTTGATTGAGAACAAGTCAAAAACCGTCCAGATTGCGAACAACTAAATATACCCTGTCCAGATTGCGGACAAGAGATTAGTGTTGACCTGGGATACATAAAACAGGTACAGTTTTCAAAACAGACTAATATTTAATTTTTGTTCTAGCAATATTAGCGTTAACTGGTACATTGGGATGTTTTCGACAACCTAACCATATTTAAACAAGAAGTTCCGTGAAGAACTATACAGCCTACTTTTCATGCCAATGATTATTCTACAGTATATGAACCTATCTAGAATAATGACGAAATTAAGTTGGTAATATCGAAATATCTAATTAGTTCAAAATATACCTGGTATAATGTAGCCTAATAGAGCACTACAGTTGGCAGCCCTGGTGACTGAATATATTCTTATTTCCACCTCTTAAGGTACAGAATACAAAATTTGGTTGAAGTCCAATGGACGTTACATGCAGTTAGACACTGGATCTATCAGCACGCGTAAAAGCATGTTGCCAACAATACCATGCGTGTGCTGGTCAGAAATAATCTGAAATATTATGATATCTTGTTGTGCCAATTTTGGATGAAATCCATTTGTTAGTATAGAAGTTACATGTATTTTAAAATTGGACATATCAGCAGGCATAGAATCATGTTGGCAGCACTGCCTTGTATTAATTACTCCAAATTATTCTAGAATGCCAGGTGCTATACTGTGCCCGTTTAGACCGGAGTCCGCACGACCACATATGCATTTTACCAATAATCAGTCAGCACGAGAGTTAAAATATCCCGGAGCGCCAGATGGGTTAAAGCAAATCGCAAAAACGACATCAAATGAAAAAAATGCTTTACTGATTTTTGGCTCAATGCAACAATAAGGATAGAAGGAGATTCAATTGGGCGTAACACATCAAGTAAAATTATCTCATTTTATTTTGAAGTTAAAATTGACTGCAAAAATGCTCAAAACAGCATCACTCACGTGTGGCGATCCACACTCCTATTTACACAATATACAGAAATTTTCCAAACACATTTGACAATTATTTTTTGGAAACACAAGTCTGATTGTCAGTCCTGTAGACTGTGTTCCAAAATTATTTATGATTAAATCCAGTTCAAATTTAATTGTCTCTACTGGAAATATCGTAGTTCACTGTTTGAATTTTTACATAATATTAACACTCGTAGAATAAATGTTCATAGAATTTTTAACTTTCACTTATTTTTCCAGTTTCAAAAAATAGATTGTCAAAAAATATTATTATCATTGAAGCAACACAAATTATTTACACATATGAATAACATCTGAAAAGTATTTGACCTTGAGCATAGCATCGAAGAACTTGTGCGAAGCACAACAAAAATTAATTGTTCTTCTGACATTAAACATTTCGAGAAGTGACTCGATTATGAACTTCAAGTTCCAAACAAAATATATGATTTCTGAATCATCAACTTGATCAATAAATTGTTGGACCATTCAACTATTCAATTTTCCACTTGGAATCATTATTATGAAAAATATTTATATTCATGGCCATTTTAGTAATTTTCACAACTTTCAATTCTTCGCCAGAATGCGGAAATAAGAATTATAGCTTCATAATAAATTCATTTAGTTCATGGCACTAGGATTGAAAATATAATTATAGAATTATTTTTAATTGGCAGTGGCCCATTCTATTATTTGTGTAAGAACACAATATTACAATAACAACGGCAAAGGTCTTCCTCTGAAGAAGAATAAACTACTATCATGACAAATCCGGGTTCTAGCAAAATCAAAGTCTAAATGGAATTCGTAAACAAGGTTGAAATAAGAACTGATGGTTTCTAAGAAATAACCTTCGGGTCATTCATACGCCGAAATGTGTAGTTCCAATACTCCTACTATAAACCTGAGCCATCGAACCTGCTATTTGATTGATGCTCGAATAACCTCCTCATTCCTGCGACTTAAACATGCGCACCTGGGAATGGCATTTCAACTACTCCACACATATAAATTTTCTTCCCAAAATTTATACAATAAATCAAGCCTCTGCTTGTTATCAACACTGGAAGATTAATAAACTTTCAAGTTTATTTTATTTTACCATTCGGTTCAACCCGTGAATTTACCATACTTATGAAAATCTTTATTTCACTTTCGAGTGTATTTACGTCATGATTTTATATAAATACAAAAATATCCTATTTTATACAAATATAATTTGCTTCCCGTTTCATGCCTCTCCGTGTTATCTGAAAAATATACTTTGCTCATTGCAAATATCAACTGTTCAACCAGAACTGAAATGTTGGTTGAATACGGGCTTGCGCTAACCACTCTCCTTCGGTAAATCTCCTGTTCCAAACTAGAAATGATTAAACTACTTCATACGCTCTCTCTCAATACATATGATTATTAGAAAATATAATATCCAAGAATTATTTAGAAAAGTTATAAAAATTATTATTATTATTATTAGTGGATTATTATTATTATTATTATTATTAGTTATATTATTTTAAATATATTTAATTATCATCTCATTATGTGAGAATCCACATGTTCGAACCTTCGAATATGGAAGAAATATCCATTCCTCAACAAAAATAATTATTAACTTTTACAGTTACATCGGCTGATTACCGTGATTTCCCAAAAATATGAAATATTCAAATAAATGCTCGAAATGCTCGGTCATCGATCCTAAACTGTTCTGAGTGCTGAAAATACTCAGAATAACTCTAATATGTCTTGCGTAAATCATTGCAAGATTTAAATACGAAGAAAAATAAATGTGTTGGTCATCTGCAGAAAAATAGTTTGTTCCAATTAGCTAGGCATAATATAATTCAAATGTGGCTTACATTTCTTGATGGTCTTGAAGCGTAGTAAACCTGGTCTGTACCAGGTTTATCCATAGACATGCCCTATCGGACAAGCATGTATAATCCTTGTATCGGCCGCCATTATATACCCACAATCCGTCTAGTCAGACATAGTGGTAGTATCTCTTGACGTTTGAATTAACTGTTGTTCCATTTTAATATGGGCTTCTATCAAAGCCATAACAGTTTGTTTAAATGGGGTCAGATCTAAGTGAACTATTCTTAGATATGTCAGTTGTAACATAACTCACGGTAATCTTTTCAGTACAAGAAAACACTGACTGTCTAACCAATCAACGGCTGTCCTGAAGATCGTTCCCTGGGCATGGTTTATCACCATCTACCATGCGCGAAGCAACCTGTAGTTTCCCTGCGTAGACTAATGAACAACACCGTGATAGACTGGTCTTCAGTGTACTGATAGATCGAAGTGGTTATTAAGTTACAAATATGAAAACTGACTGAAATGGATTTAAATATCCAAGTATTAGGTTATTACTGGTCTGTGACAAAGTACTAATTCTAGACAAAGTCTAGCATATGTCCATGTAGAAAATAAAAATATTTCACCAGTGTCTGTAGAAAAAAATATCAATCACCTCAGTGATTCTCCTTCGCCGGAAACTTACTAAGTTCCACTCGTAGCGCAGCACTTTTGTGACTATCACAACTTTGAATATAACTTCTGCGTAGATCCGGCAACCATGTGCCTTGGCTCAGCGTAGCAGCAACTTGCTCGGCAAGTGCTTGTGTTGGAATGAGCTATCGATGCCTCGGCCGGCCGGCTTTTATTCAAAACTGCCAGGGTCACGCGTCATCATGTTGAAATCTAGAAATCATCATATCTCTGGTATCCCTGGTCCGATTTACTTGATACTAAGTGCATTCTCTTTCATTTGGCCGTGCCAGTAATCTGATCCAAGTCTCAAGTCTCTACTCCATGGTTAACTATTTAATCAATAAATAGCCTCGACCTCTGCTATTACTCGCTACGTCACTTGACATGCAAGTATCGGTATATTCTTTCCAATTGCTTCGAGAAGCAATGGAGCGCGATATTCAAATATCTCAACTTTCAAAAGCGGCTGTAGCCTTTCCCTTGATATCTAGGTGTCTGAATCTTGGAATATCCATTCCTAGAGTTGGGCCCATCCACCCCACACCTAGCAAAAAATAAAAATTGGAAAATTTTTATTTTTCATATCTACACATTAAATCATCTGGTTCTTGAATAATAAATCTTCAAATTCGATGCATTATAAGTTCCCACGATGTTACCAGTTCGTGTATTGGCGATTTCGTAGCTTCCATTGTTGTTTACTTCCACAATACGATAGGGTCCAGCGTAAAGGCTTGCAAACTTCGAGTACACTCGATTTTGCACGTCAGATGGTGTAGGTCTTTTCACTAAAACAAGAGTTCCTACGCGCAAGGGTCTGCGAAAACGCTTTCCTCTCACTCTGCGCTCTCTTTTCTCAGCTTGGCTCCTCAACTTGTCTAAAGCTAGAGTTTCCCTCATCTGACGACTTGGTTCAATCTCAGGTGGAATAGAGATGATTCGATCCCATAATCTTGTTGGTTTAATTCCATGATGAAGCAGCATGGGAATCTGTCCAGTACTCTCATGAATTGTAGAGTTGATGGATTCGGATGCTAAAGAGAGAACATCCATCCATTTCCAATGCTCATTTGGACAATAGAGGCGGCAAAATTTTGCTATTTTAGCCATCACGCGTTCTGCTGGATTGCTCTCTGGATGTCTGATAGAACAAAACAATTGTCTAATCCCAAGATTATTCATGACGGTTCGAAATTCTAAAGATGTAAATTGAGGTCCACGATCTGATAAAAGGAATTCCGGTTTGCCTGCTTCCGGAATTACGTTGTCTCTAATTCTCTTCGCACAATATTTTGCGTTTGCCTTCTGGATTGGGTGTAACATAGTGTATTTGCTGAATACATCCATAGTCACCAGAATATATCGGTTACCTCTTTTAGACTTTGGGAGAGGACCATATAAATCAGTCGCGAAGATTTCACAAGGCTTAGAAGGAATAATAGGCCTTGGTAATTCTCTCAATAATCTAGAATTATGTTTACTCCTTTGGCATTAGTCGCATTCTCGGATAGTGTTTCTGACAGTTTGTCGCATTCGCTCCCACGAAAATTTCTCTTGAATCAAGTTGATCGTCTTATCTACTCCAGCATGACCTGCGATTCGATGTGCCATCCAGATAATGGGTTTTTGCATTCGTGGAGGTATCACTACTCTCAGCTTCGTATGGTCAGGATCTGCAAACTTGTAGATTAAACCATCTAACATCATAAAATCTCTTGAAATTCTTTCAGTTTCCACAAAATCATCATCATTTGGATCCATGTCTCCCTGTAGAAAACGAAAAATATTTCTAAGACGTCGGTCTCTCCTCTGGGATAAATGCAACAATCTTAACCTTCTCAAGGTATCCTCATCCTCCTGCGTCAGGTTAACTTGAAAAACCTTAGATGTATTCTCCACTGCTCTACTCAATAAATCAGCTCCCACGTTCAACTTTCCAGGAGTGTGTTCAATAACTAGGTTGAATTGTTGAATAAAAAGTGACCATCTAGTTATCCTATCACTGGCAAAGTTTGTTCTCAAGATAAACTCCAATGCGTGGTGATCAGTCCTCACAATGACTGAATGTCCAATTAACATTTTCTTCCACGACTCCAACGCGAAGATTACAGCAAGTGCTTCTAACTCTGTGGTGTAATAATTCCTTTCTGATGAACGAAGTTTCCTGCTAATGAACGCCAGGTAACGTCTCTCGTGGTCGTCATCTTCTTGAAGAAGAATAGCTCCAATCCCTACGGTGGATGCATCAGATTCTATGATGAAATTCTTGGTAAAGTCAGGATACTCCAATTTCACGCTGTTTACCAATAACCTCTTGGCATCTTGAAATGATTGCTCACAATCTTCATCCCATTTCCATTTGTTTCCTTTCTTTAACAATTCCTGCAATGGAGCTACCGTCTTGGTGAAGTCTGGACAATGCCCTGCAAAGAATTGGCATGTCCCGAGAAAACTGCGGACATTCTTCAATCTAGTAGGTCTAGGGAAATTTGCAATTGCCTGTATCTTCGTCTCATTGGGACGGTATCCTTCTCCATCCAAAATGTGACCCAAAAATTATATTTCCTTTCGAAAGAACTGACATTTTCGAAGGTTTACTTTAAAGTTTGCTTTTCTCAAATCTGCGAATAACATCTGAAGATGTAATAAATGTTCCTCCTTAGTCTCAGATGCAATTAAGATATCATCTATATAACGAATTGCTATCTCCTTTACTTCAGGACTCAAATTTTGTTCCAGTGCTCTGATCAAAACTGATCCAGATGTTTTGACTCCAAATGGTAGACGGCGGAATACATATGTCTGCTGGTCAAACATAAATCCTGTAAACTTTTTGGAATCTTCACTAAGCCTAATGTGATGGTAGGACGAAGTGAGATGAATATTAGAGAACCAGACCTTGCCTTTGAATTTCCTTAACGGTTCCCTAATGATTGGTGGTCTGTCATACTCTGGCAGTAATCTTGAATTCAAATTTCATGCGTCTAAACATACTCTCTGACTTCCATCTTGTTTAGACACTACTGCTAATGGATTGACATAAGATGTAGTGTACTTTTCAATCACATTGTTGCTTTCCATCTCCTTGATAAGCACTTTTACCCTTTCTCGATGCTTTTCCGCAACCGGATACAATTTAGCATGAAAAGGTGCATCATCAATTACCCAAATACGATATTCAAAATCCTTAATTTCACCAGGTTTAATATCAAAAATATCGTGATACTCTTCCAAAATTTTCCCTAGCTCTGGGGACTCCTCCTCAGTGTAGACTTCTCTTCCTTCAGCTTCATGAAAAATCAGAGACCATTGAGCATCTCCCTCGATGTCTTCCTCTTCTTTTCCCTCGAAGTTAATCTCTTCGGTATTCTTGAATCTGATCGTCTCTGTCTTCATGTCTATCACTGCTTGATATTTCTGAATGAAATCTGCTCCCAATATCATGTCAAAAGCCATGTCCTTCATTACTACAAACACATGTCGGAAATCATGTCCTCCAATCGTAATACATAAGTATAATTGTGTTTTACACAGAGATATTTTATTGGGTATTATTCCTTGGATCTTAATTCCTGATACTGGAATCTCCTCTAAATTCTCTTTGAGCTTCCACAGAATATAAAGCTTCTCACTCACCAGACAAAGCATAGCCCCAGTATCAATCAAAGTATCGACAGGCATACCGAATACTTCGCATGATATGATTGGCATTCTAATTCTTGTACCCATTTCTTTCCGTTCATCATTCTGTTGAATTAAGTCATCATCCTCTGCTTGCCATTTAATAATTCTGGAAGTGAAAGTGTTCAAAATTCTTTCTTCTACTGTGAATTCGAAGTTTTTTTTTTCGTTACCATTCCCCGGGATTGTTGTGTTCCCGATGGACCTGGTTCATTGGGCCTCTGCTCCAAAAACTGCAAGTTTTCATGGTGTCTTTCTTCCAAGTTCTTCCTCGTCTCCTTATTGAACTCTTCATTGGACTGACGAGTATCCACATTCCCTCTGTTATTGTAGTTGTTTCTACCATAGTACCTTCTTTCCTGGTACCTTCCTTGGTTATCCCTGGGCCTTCTCCATCGAGTATTGTATCGATTTCCACCATCCGGTCTCGCATAAGGCTTGTAACTGTATCTGTTACTGTACTGATTCCATCCTCTCTTATTTGAATCTTCCCTCGGCGTTTTCTCTTCTCGCCCCTCTCGAATCTCTCGAGGTGTTTGAGAATAACTATCAGCCATAACAGCGTACACAGCGTTGTTATTCTTTCCTCCCTTCTGATGGAAGAATTGAGCATTCGTATGATCCAGCTTCTGTAATACCTCGTCAAATTGCTCCATATTATAGATATCAGCAGCGATCAAAGTCCTTTGGACGTCTGCTGGAAACTGACGTATCAATGCAGTAATCAATTCGTTATCTGGCATCGGCGGATCTAAATGTTGAAGTTTAGAAAGCTGCCCAGAAAAGTACGTTGAGTATCGAGTAGGTTGTGACGTCGAGAATCTCTTAGAATATAATTCTGCTCTGACTTGCTGTTGGGTTTCCGGGGACCAAAACTTTTTCAATAACCCACGAGAAAACTCCTCAAAAGTGGTTAGAGTGGATCTAAAAGCTCTAAACCAAAGAAGTGCAGGACCTTCCAAAAACTTCCCTATCACTCGGATCTGTCTTTCTTTAGGGATCTTGGAATCTTTCAGGTAATCCCCTGCTTCTCTCAAAAATTCCACGGGTGTCACAGAATCTCGCCCTGAAAATTTAGAAGGCTTATCCTCTACATTCTTGAATAGAGTTATGGGGTTGGATTGAAATACTGTCCTGACCTCATCCTGTCTTTGACTGTCAATTTCTCTAGCTGCTCCTAGATTTATCTGTATCTGTTATTTTCCCCTTACACTTGGCATTTTCAACAGATGGTCAGACTATTTCTCGTCCTTGATTTGAGTTTTCATAGCCTCAAGTTCCTTCTGGTTTTCTTCTGCCATTTTCTTAATAGCTTCAGTTTCTTTACAATTCTCCTTGACATCAGTGGATATCTGGTTTATAACAGCCTCGTGACTTTTCAATGACCCTGTCATATCTGATATGTCCTTCTGAGTTGCTTGGATATCTTTGGAAATTACTTGAATATGGGATGACAAAGATTCCCTAATCTCCTTGATTCCCTCTTGATTCTCCAGCTTGAGTGTGTCTTTAATTTCATTGACAACTGTGGTTTTAATTTCAGTTTGCAATTCATTAATCACACCTTCTCTTATTTCTCCCATTACAAGTTCTTTGAATTGTTCCGTTAAACGTTGAACAACTAGAATTCCCATCTCATTACTCTCCTTCTTCACTCTGACTTCTAGGTTGATCATGTCTTCACCAACTTTCCTAAGACCATGTTCTATCCTATCAGCTAAGCTTTGAGATCGAAGATCGGCATCGCGAAATTTATCGTCCATTAAACTTGCGTTAGTAGCTAATGAAGTTTCGAGCTCATGTGTTTTTTCGCATAATTTATTCATTTTACTCTCAAGTGTCATTTTCAAAATTTCAGAATTCTCTTTAAATTTACTCTCCATAGAATTAAATTTACTATTTAAATTTTCTCTCAAATTACCTTTTAAAGAATCAGAACTTTCTTTAAGTTTATTTTCTAAAGAATCAGAATTTTCTCTAAGTTTATCATTCAAATTTTCTTTAAGTTTATTTTCTAAAGAATCAGAATTTTCTTTAAGTTTATTTTCTAAAGAATCAGAATTTTCTTTAAGTTTATCGTTTAAACTTTCGTTAAGTTTATCAGAATTTTCTTTAAGTTTTCTTTCCAAAGCCTCAGTATTTTCCTTCATAATGGCTGCTACACGCAGTCCAGCTTCTTTTGAACTCTCCTCTAAACTCCTCATCATCCTCATCATTTCTTCCATAATTTCAATTATTATTCAAAACTTAGGGATATACAATATTGGCAAACACAAGCTTATAACTAGAACAAGAAATATGAATAGCTAATTGGAACACTCTAATAAAATGAGATTTGTCCTAATGTCGACGTGATGGAAAAACAAAATTCTCTACTTTTACGAATTACATTTACCACAATATCACAAAACAAATATGCAAGTTCTCAAATATCCTCCACCTGGATTCTAATAATGCGTATGTCCAGTCATCGAACGTTTACTACTGAATTTACTTGACGCCCTAATGGTTAAGCCATTATCAAAAATAATCAAACCCATTCTAATTATTAACCAAGTTAAATTTTTAATTTTCCCCACTAATTGGGGTTCCTACTAATTTATTCATCCAATCCAGACATCTCTCAACTCCCAAAATATTTCTATAAAAATTATCACAATTTCAAATCGGCATGCGATTGACCATGTCTAAATCGAGACCCACGTTCGAAGCCATTTCTCTCTCTATCTTATTTTATGTGCCCGTTTAGACCGGAGTCCGCACGACCACATATGCATTTTACCAATAATCAGTCAGCACGAGAGTTAAAATATCCCGGAGCGCCAGATGGGTTAAAGCAAATCGCAAAAACGACATCAAATGAAAAAAATGCTTTACTGATTTTTGGCTCAATGCAACAATAAGGATAGAAGGAGATTCAATTGGGCGTAACACATCAAGTGAAATTATCTCATTTTATTTTGAAGTTAAAATTGACTGCAAAAATGCTCAAAACAGCATCACTCACGTGTGGCGATCCACACTCCTATTTACACAATATACAGAAATTTTCCAAACACATTTGACAATTATTTTTTGGAAACACAAGTCTGATTGTCAGTCCTGTAGACTGTGTTCCAAAATTATTTATGATTAAATCCAGTTCAAATTTAATTGTCTCTACTGGAAATATCGTAGTTCACTGTTTGAATTTTTACATAATATTAACACTCGTAGAATAAATGTTCATAGAATTTTTAACTTTCACTTATTTTTCCAGTTTAAAAAAATAGATTGTCAAAAAATATTATTATCATTGAAGCAACACAAATTATTTACACATATTAATAACATCTGAAAAGTATTTGACCTCGAGCATAGCATCGAAGAACTTGTGCGAAGCACAACAAAAATTAATTGTTCTTCTGGCATTAAACATTTCGAGAAGTGACTCGATTATGAACTTCAAGTTCCAAACAAAATATATGATTTCTGAATCATCAACTTGATCAATAAATTGTTGGACCATTCAACTATTCAATTTTCCACTTGGAATCATTATTATGAAAAATATTTATATTCATGGCCATTTTAGTAATTTTCACAACTTGCAATTCTTCGACAGAATGCGGAAATAAGAATTATAGCTTCATAATAAATTCATTTAGTTCATGGCACTAGGATTGAAAATATAATTATAGAATTATTTTTAATTGGCAGTGGCCCATTCTATTATTTGTGTAAGAACACAATATTACAATAACAACGGCAAAGGTCTTCCTCTGAAGAAGAATAAACTACTATCATGACAAATCCGGGTTCTAGCAAAATCAAAGTCTAAATGGAATTCGTAAACAAGGTTGAAATAAGAACTGATGGTTTCTAAGAAATAACCTTCGGAACATTCATACGCCGAAATGTGTAGTTCCAATACTCCTACTATAAACCTGAGCCATCGAACCTGCTATTTGATTGATGCTCGAATAACCTCCTCATTCCTGCGACTTAAACATGCGCACCTGGGAATGGCATTTCAACTACTCCACACATATAAATTTTCTTCCCAAAATTTATACAATAAATCAAGCCTCTGCTTCTTATCAACACTTGAAAATTAATAAACTTACAAGTTTATTTTATTTTACCATTCGGTTCAACCCGTGAATTTACCATACTTATGAAAATCTTTATTTCACTTTCGAGTGTATTTACGTCATGATTTTATATAAATACAAAAATATCCTATTTTATACAAATATAATTTGCTTCCCGTTTCATGCCTCTCCGTGTTATCTGAAAAATATACTTTGCTCATTGCAAATATCAACTGTTCAACCAGAACTGAAATGTTGGTTGAATGAGGGCTTGCGCTAACCACTCTCCTTCGGAAAATCTCCTGTTCCAAACTAGAAATGATTAAACTACTTCATACGCTCTCTCTCAATACATATGATTATTAGAAAATATAATATCCAAGAATTATTTAGAAAAGTTATAAAAATTATTATTATTATTATTAGTGGATTATTATTATTATTATTATTATTATTATTATTAGTTATATTATTTTAAATATATTTAATTATCATCTCATTATGTGAGAATCCACATGTTCGAACCTTCGAATATGGAAAAAATATCCATTCCTCAACAAAAATAATTATTAACTTTTACAGTTACATCGGCTGATTACCGTGATTTCCCAAAAATATGAAATATTCCAATAAATGCTCGAAATGCTCGGTCATCGATCCTAAACTGTTCTGAGTGCTGAAAATACTCAGAATAACTCTAATATGTCTTGCGTAAATCATTGCAAGATTTAAATACGAGGAAAAATAAATGTGTTGGTCATCTGCAGAAAAATAGTTTGTTCCAATTAGCTAGGCATAATATAATTCAAATGTGGCTTACATTTCTTGATGGTCTTGAAGCGTAGTAAACCTGGTCTGTACCAGATTTATCCATAGACATGCCCTATCGGACAAGCATGTATAATCCTTGTATCGGCCGCCATTATATACCCACAATCCGTCTAGTCAGAAATAGTGGTAGTATCTCTTGACGTTTGAATTAACTGTTGTTCCATTTTAATATGGGCTTCTATCAAAGCCATAACAGTTTGTTTAAATGGGGTCAGATCTAAGTGATCTATTCTTAGATATGTCAGTTGTAACATAACTCACGGTAATCTTTTCAGTACAAGAAAACACTGACTGTCTAACCAATCAACGGCTGTCCTGAAGATCATTCCCTGGGCATGGTTTATCACCATCTACCATGCGCGAAGCAACCTGTAGTTTCCCTGCGTAGACTAATGAACAACACCGTGATAGACTGGTCTTCAGTGTACTGATAGATCGAAGTGGTTATTAAGTTACAAATATGAAAACTGACTGAAATGGATTTAAATATCCAAGTATTAGGTTATTACTGGTCTGTTTGCAAAGTACTAATTCTAGACAAAGTCTAGCATATGTCCATGTAGAAAATAAAAATATTTCACCAGTGTCTGTAGAAAAAAAATCAATCACCTCAGTGATTCTCCTTCGCCGGAAACTTACTAAGTTCCACTCGTAGCGCAGCACTTTTGTGACTATCACAACTTTGAATATAACTTCTGCGTAGATCCGGCAACCATGTGCCTTGGCTCAGCGTAGCAGCAACTTGCTCGGCAAGTGCTTGTGTTGGAATGAGCTATCGATGCCTCGGCCGGCCGGCTTTTATTCAAAACTGCCAGGGTCACGCGTCATCACGCTGAAATCTAGAAATCACCATATCTCTGGTATCCCTGGTCCGATTTACTTGATACTAAGTGCATTCTCTTTCATTTGGCCGTGCCAGTAATCTGATCTGAGTCTCAAGTCTCTACTCCATGGTTAACTATTTAATCAATAAATAGCCTCGACCTCTGCTATTACTCGCTACGTCACTTGACATGCATGTATCGGTATATTCTTTCCAATTGCTTCGAGAAGCAATGGAGCGCGATATTCAAATATCTCAACTTTCAAAAGCGGCTGTAGCCTTTCCCTTGATATCTAGGTGTCTGAATCTTGGAATACCCATTCCTAGAGTTGGGCACAATACGTGTGCAAAGTATAGAGCTGTTGGCTTGCATACTTTCTGATATATTGATATTAGGGTAAAAATAATATAGACAGCATTTATTAACAGTTGGCAGCCCTGATTGCTCTTAACAATACTTATAGTCATATCTGTTATGGAACACATAGCACATACGAAATTTGGTTGAAATCCAACTGATAGTATAGAAGTTACATGTATTTAAAAATTGGTACTATCAGCAGACTTATAATCATGTTGGTAGAACTGACGTATAAAAGTTACTCCAAATTAATCTAAAATGTCAGAATATATGTGTGCATAGTTTAAAGCTGTTGGCTTGCATACTTTCTGATATATTGGTATTTGGATTTAAAAAAATAGAGAGAGCAAATATTAACAGTTGGCAGCCCTGGTGGCTCTTATGAATACGCTTAGTCATATCTGTTTATGTACAGATATTACATACTAAATTTGGTTGAAATCCAATTGATAGTGTAGAAGTTATAAGCATTTAAACAATGGACCTATCAGAAGGCTTAAAATTATTTTGGCAACATTGTCATGGTTGGCCTCCTGGAAATTAAACTGAAATAGTATTATCTACATGTGTGCCAATTTTGGAATAGCTGCCGTGTATATATGGCAGGATATCCAACATGGAGCTGAAATTTCTAGTGCGTTTTTTCAGCAGTTGGTAGCACTGACACCATTTTCAAATATGGACGTGAGCTATTCCGGTGCACATCTTTACTCATACTAAATTTGGTTTTGATTGCTGCAGCCGTTTAGGTGTTGATAGGGGGGGACACACACACAGCCAGCCAGACAGACAGACAGACAGACAGACATTTTCCCGGATCGATCTCATAAGTCTACTTTTTCCTCATTTTTGCAAAATGTGAAAAGTAGGCTAAAAATAGCTTTGTTATTGCAAATGATTAATAATCTAGTTTGAGGTAATCTTACCATTTAGAAGATTATTATATTTTTAGCCTACTTTTCACATTTTGCAAAAATGAGGAAAAAGTAGACTTATGAGATCGGGCAAATGTGTGTCTGTCTGTCTGTCTGTCTGTCTGTCCTTCTGTCAGTCTGTCTGGCTGTGTGTGTGTCCCCCCCTATCAACTCCTAAACGGCTGCAGCAATCGAAACAAAATTTGGTAGGAGTAAAGATCTATACCTGAATATCTCACGCCCATATTTGAAAATGATGTCAGTGCTACCAACTGCTAAAAAATCGCAATTGAAATTTGAGCTCCCTGTTGGATATCTTGGAAAGTATGAATGGGAGCTATTTCAAAATTGGCACACGTACAGATCATAATATTTCAGTTTAATTTCCAGGAGGCCAAACATGGCAGTGTTGCCAAAATGATTATAAGCCTCCTGATAGGTCCAATTTTTAAATGCATATAACTTCTACACTATCAAGCGGAATTCAACCAAATTTCGTATGTTGTATGTGTACATAACCAGATATTACTGAGCGTATTCTTAAGACCTACCAGGGCTGCCAACTGTTAATAAATGCTCCTAATTTATTTTATCCAAATACCAATATATCAGAAAGTATGCAAGCCAATAGCTCTAAACTTTGCACACGTATAGTACCTGGCATTATAGATGCATTTGGACTAACTAATATACGTCAGTGCTGCCAACATGATTCTAAGCCTGCTGATAGGTCCAATTTTAAAATGCATGTAACTTCTATACTAACTAATGGATTTCATTCAAAATTGGCACAACAATAGATCATATTATTTCAGATTATTTCTGACCAATACATGCATGACATTGTTGCCAACATGATTTTACGCGCGCTGTTAAATCCAATGTTTAACTGCATGTAACGTCCATGCTATTCATTGGACTTCAACCAAATTTTGTATTTAGTACCGTAAGAGACGGAACTAAGAATATATTCAGTCATCAGGGCTGCCAACTCTAGTGCTCTATTAGGATACATTATGCCAGGTATACAGTATTTCGAACTAATTGGAAATTTCGATATTAGCAACTTAATTTCGTCATTATTCTAGATAGGTTCATATACTGTAGAATAATCATTGGCATGAAAAGTAGGCTGTATAGTTCTTCACGGAACTTCTTGTTTTGTTGTATAACAAAACTAGAGGTGGATTAGAGAGAGTTGTATTATTATCATTATAATTATTATTATTATTATTATTATTATTATTCGTCTCTGTGGTGTAGTGGTTAGTGTGATTAGATGCTACCCCCGGAGGCCCGTAGTGCAGCTGCTTATCGGGACGGAGGACTACCTCCTATCCTCAGTAGTGCAGAAGCTAGTGGTGGGAGACAGTCCGTCACTTCCCCTTAAACCGACCTTGGGCTATCAGCCGACTTGACTATGGGCGCAGTTCAATCAGCCTAATCAAAAGGATCTGGAAATACCACTGATTATGGGTGCAGTTCCATATCTCCCACCGTAACCATACCGGACGTACAAAAAATAAAGCAATATAGTAGGCTATATTCTGTGCAGAACGTCAAGTTAGTGTAATTTACGCATTCTTCTGTCAAAGAACACTTCGCTCCTTTCTTCCGTAGCGGGGATGTGACAAAGCAGTCACGGATAGTAACGTAACGTATATTTGTAAGAAGGAGTATTCATATGGGTATTGTGTAAAGAGCAGAAAGCAGTGCAGAGCCACAGCGAGAGACCAGACTGAGATTACAAAACTCCCTCTCCACATCTTGCCGTAAGCCGATTCTGCTGTCACGTTTTGCTCTGGCTACAACTTGACATCGTTCCCTGAGGCTTTAAGAACCAATTTCTTGGCTTTCTTGCTGATATAATCAACAAAGAATCTCGTCTGTTCCTCACCACACGCTTCTTCTTTCCAGATTCATCCTTCAGGAACGTGCTCCTTGCCAGACATCAGAACTGACAATAATCCGGATTACTATAGACACAACTATTCCGTTATTAGCAGGGTACATAACATTAACCTTTCTAAATTAAACGTATCTAGGGTATGCTCATTAAAAGATCTGTAGGCGAATTAGAAAAGTTTGTAGAATATAATCGTGTTATTGGTTTTACGTCTATTTCAACTACTGAGGCTTTGAGAGACGCCAAGGTGCCGGAAGGTTGCCCCGGAGGGGTTCGTTAACGAGCCAGTAACTCTACTTACACTGTTCCCTAGCATTTGCGCACCTTCAAATGCCAAATGACTCCACCAAGTTTCGGTACTGCAACCTAGGACAGAGAAGGCGGGAACGTTTCCGCTGCGGATGCCTAGGCTTATACATTATTTTGAAAATTCTTCAACCTACAAGTGGGTCGTCCAGTTGCAAAACTCGTTTAATCCACTAGTCAATAAGAATCATTTTCATGAGAACCGTCTCTCTGGGCTTTGCCTCGCGTATCTTTTGTGTTTGTTGTTTTTTACTTTTTACTTTTTGCTTTGTGTTTTTGGTTTTTTTGGTTTTGTGTTTGCTTTGTGCGTTTGCTTTTGAATTTTACTTCTTGCTTTTCTTTCTTGTTTTTTGGTTATGTGTTTGTTTTTCGTATTTTGCCTTTTTTTGAATTTTGTTCTTTGCTTTGTGTTTCTTGTTTTTTTGTTTTCTGCTTTTTCTTTTGTTTTTGAATTTTGCATTTTGCTTCGTGTCTTTTGTTTTTGGTTTTATGTTTGTTTTCTAAAAAATCAAAATAAAACTTAACAAAATAAAATAAACAAAACAAAATCAAAATTAAACAAAACAAAATAAAATAAAACAAAATAAACAGAACAAAATAAAAAATAAAACATTTTAAAACAAAATAAAACGAATTAAAATAAATTAAAACAAAATCAAACTAAACAAAACAAAATAAAATAAAATTAAACAAAACAAAATAAACAAAAAACTAAACAAAAAAATTAAATAAAACAATTTAAAACAAAATAAAACGAAATAAAATAAAACAAAACAAGATCAAAATAAAACAAAACAAACTAAAATAAAATTAAACAAAATAAAATAAAATAAAATAAAATAAAAACCCGCCAACCTGGGCCCAACCTTTGGGAAGCCAGGCTCTGCCTGTCACAAGCCAGGACTAAGGGTGAGTGATAGAGGAGTAACACCTCATTAAAAAACCTTGGTCCAGCTGGCCCGGCTGGTAGTACCTTGTATGGGTCCCTGCCGGAGTTACAGGTGAAGATAGACAACGGTTTAGAAGGCGGAAGAGGACCTCGCGTCCCAACGGCGGATAAAGCGGAGGAACTATCTTCAAGCTCTGGGGCTTACAACCTTGGTTCTACTAACGGGAAGGAGCAATCCAACCCACATATTTCTTAACAATCAAGCATCATGGAAAGTCGTCAAAAGGAAGACACTACCCCAGGTGGTAACTGTTTAAGGGAATCCACCGCTCCTAGGAGTGCACGCAAGCCTTTGGATTCTGGGGAGCTTGCAAGTAGATGCTTAATGAATACTAAATTGAAGACGAAACAGAAATATTATTTTGGAACGTTAAATGTCAACTCATTACTCAAAGTTGGTAAACACAAGGAACTGACAAATATGATGGACGAACATAACATCTCAATCCTGGCCTTGCAGGAAACACGGTATCAGGACGAAGATGTAATGGACATTGAGGGCTATAGGGTCTATAAAGGACAGAGAGCAGTGAAGATAGGCAAGAATATGCCAATGTTTGAACAGCTTTTGCTGTAAATAAGAAGGTAATCAGTGCAGTTGTGGACTTCTCTAGCCCATCAGAAAGACTATCACTCCTAAATCTACGCTGTGGTAACAAAGGTTATACCCTGATCAATGCACATGCGCCAATTAATGAAGACAACAGGCGTAATCCCGAGAAAGTGGAACAATTCTGGGACCTTAGAGGAGGAGATGGAGAAAATACCTATAAAGAACATCAAGGTTTTATTGGGCGACTTCAACGCTCAACTGGGAATAGAAGCAAGATATAGATCGACAGTAGGAAAATATCCTGCTCACAGAATGACCAACAAAAATGGAACAAGGTTTGTTGAACTATGTAGAACGTTTGATCTTCAGATAATGTCAACTTTCTATAAACACAAACCAAGTAAACAGAACACATGGCGTTCACCTGGCAATTTGAACGGAGGGAAACAAATTGATCACGTGGCAATATCCAGGACAGCAATGAAGGAGATTATGAATGTTAAAGTACAGAGAGGGGCCAAATTTGATTCAGATCATTATCTCTCCAAGATTAAAATGAATTTCATTCCTTTTAGAAAGGCTCCGAAAGCTGGAAATAAACTTCACAGATATGTGACAAAACTTAAGGTTGATCAAGAAGTATTGGAGCAATACCACCAGCAATTAACATTTAAATCTAAGAATTGGACTGACATTGCCTCCACAATCCAACAAGCAGCCAATGTTTCAATCTTGACAGCACAGAAGCGTAAACACAGATGGTGGAACGAGACCTGTGATAGTGCATGTGTACAAAACAGATGCCTGGAAGAAATGGAACTCAACGAAGAGACAAGAAGATTATAACTCGTTTTGTGACAGTCGGAGAGATGCAGCCCGGGTTTTCCGAATTGTAAGGCGATCATATGAAAAACAACAGATGGAACAGATTGATCAGGATTTCAGGAAGAATAATGTCAGGGACTTCTATCAAACTTTCAAGTCTAATCTGAAAGGGTATCAAGCACCGAGCTTGTGCTTCAGAGATGAAAATGGAAAGTTAGGTCTGAACAACAAGGAGAACTGTCGTATCTTGGCTGAGTACTTTAAGAAATTACTCAATTGTGATGAACCAAAACATAGGCTACTCATAGGCCGTCCTACTCAAGTAATGGCCAACTCGCATCCACCTTCTAAGACAGAAATTAAAATGATTATCGATGGTCTAAAGAATAATAAAGCAGCGGGAGAGGATTCCATTGTGGCAGAGCTTCTAAAACTGGCAAATGAAGATACTCTGAATATATTAGCTGAGCTCTTTGCGGAGATATGGAGAACTGGTAGGATACCCACATAGTGGCAGTCTGCATTAATTCACCCTCTCTACAAAAAGGGGGATAAGAAGGACGTTAATAATTACAGGGGTATATCAATTGTATCTGTTCCCTACAAGATCCTATCCAAAGCACTCCTGAACAGAATTGAAGAACATCTTGATAATCAGATTGGTGAGTACCAGGCCGGTTTCAGAAAGGGACGTTCTTGTCCGGAACAAATTTTTAACCTGAAAAACATCATTAGGTATAAGACGATAGGCAGGTATGACTATGTGGTCGTATTCATTGATTTTAAGAAAGCGTATGACTCAATTGACCGCGAGTCGCTACTGAATATTCTGGAAGAATTTGGAGTGGATGACACGTCTCGAAATCTGATTAAACAGACTTTGACCGACACAGTGTCAAAAGTAAAATTCATTGGCGAGATCTCAGATCCCTTTGTAATCAAAACTGGTGTCAGACAAGGTGATGGATTATCTCCAATCCTTTTCAACTGTGTATTAGAAAAGGTCATTCGTGAATGGAGGAAGACACTGAGTCGGGAAGAAGGGAATGAAGAACGATTCAGGCTAGGGCCCAAACTGAAAGGGGTGCATGTTGATTGTTTGGCTTTTGCAGATGACCTAGCTATTTTTGCCAACAATGTTAAATCAGCCATTGTAAAGATTAATCGGTTGTCAGAGATGGCTGAGAAAGTAGGTTTACAGATTTCCTTTGAGAAGACAAAGTACATGACAAACATCAGTGATGGACCAGAATGGATGAAAACAAACCAAGGAAAGATTAAACGTCTAAAGAAATTTAAATACTTGGGTGAGGTAATCCAAAAAAATGACCTGGAACAGGAAGCAATTAATCTTAGAATCTGGAAATTAGACCGAGCCTATCACCTGACGAAAAATCTCTATAATAAGAAGTCGCTGAGCATTGGAGCCAAATTAAGACACTACAGCACGGTTGTCAAACCTGAAGCATTATATGCTTCGGAGACTTTGACTATGAACAGGCGGGGACTAGTCGACCAGTTGGTCAAAAGAGAACGCAGGGTATTGAGAAATATTTTAGGCAACAGATGGGTTGACGGGCACATACGTTTGAAGTCGAACGAAGAGTTATATAGAAAGATAGAACCAGTCACGTCAACAATAAAAAGGAAAAGTCCTCTCGGCACGCCGGAAGGCGGAGGTAGATTTCACCGGACAAACTTGGGGATAGGCGAAAATAGGCAGAATATGCAGGTTTTCGTAGAAGGATCAGACCTCATTTATTGCGAGAAGGTATTTTATAATTGGAGCTTAATTAACTTCGTTTTTCGTCATTTTATGCTTATTTTAAACATTTTATTGTCTTATGGGAACGGGAACCTTCTTGTCATTTGGGGTCCATTTTTATACTTGTGGTCACACTGTACTTATGCAAGGTTTCGACACTGATGTGTAACTATGTAACGGTCTGTTACTTCTTCACGCAAAATTATATCTCCCACAGAGATTTTGGTTGGTTCCTCAGTTTAGGGGCTGCGACAACGCGGTCATGAAACCCCGTGTACTTAGGGATGGCTGTATTAGTCTGTAATTCAGGTAAGGACTGCAGACGGTCAATTTCAAGCAGTAGTTCCTAATGTTGCTACCAGGTACTACCGTCAACGACACCTACCTGTGAACTTGGCTACTAGATGCCACCGCAGCCAGCAACTCGCAACGAACGTTGGAACTTCCCCTCCAAAGGAAAGCATACTGAGGGATTTTTAGCGCTCTTAGAAAATCCGACGACTTCGGCCGGCTTTGAACTCGCGACCTTGGGCATAGACATTCAGCATGCTTGCTACCAGTTACGTCACCGAAGCCGCTTCACACTTAGTCAGATGGAATTCTGAATATGATCTCGTGCAAGTGCGTTATCTTGGCTACGTCTGATGGCTCATCCCTCATCAATTTAGTAGTGTTGCCATGGCAACCACTGATAGCTCTTGGCATTTTCTTATAATTCCGAAATCATTTTTCTCATCCCTTGGCATAATGGTGGGTCATATCAAAAATTCTTTCAGACAAAATTTTAGGTAATTATTAGGGGAATATTGTCCATTTTGTACGGTTTTGATATTGTGCCTATTAAGAGAGATATGATTAATGTTTCCCGAAAAACCCACTTTTTCCCACCCCTTTGGTCAATGGTTGGTGCTATAAAAAAAACTCTTCAAACATAAATTTTTGGGTTATATCCGACACATAGTATGAACGTTGAACGGATTCGATATTTCACATATTAAGAGAGTTATAGCAATATTTCACTTTTTCGAAAAAAATACCCCCATTTTCACCCCCTTCGACCGATTTAGCCCAGTAACGAACTCGACCGAGATTTTATAGGTATACATATTCGGTAAAAAGTGTTTGGTGAAAAATTACGGCAGTTATCGTTGAACTGACGGTGGTTTTGGGGTCTGGGGAATGTGAAACGCGAAGATATGTCGAAATTTTCCGGAAGTCGAAACATGGTAGCCTACCCATTGCAATAGTTAGCTTTCTAATGAAATCTACCTCTGGTTGGTTACTCAGTTTAGGGGCTGCGACAACGCGGTCATCTAACCCCGTGTACTTTGGGTGAGTGTAGAATCTGTCTGATAAACGGTGTGAATTGTAATGGATGTATTAGTCTGTAATTCAGGTAAGGACTGCAGACGGTCAATTTCAAGCAGTAGTTCCTAATGTTGCTACCAGGTACTACCATCAATGACACCTAGCTGTGAACTTGGCTACTAGATGCCACCCCAACCAGCAACTCGTAACGAACGTTGGAACTTCCCCTCCAAAGGATAGCATACTGAGGGATTTTAGCGCTCTTAGAAAATCCGACGACTTCGGCCGGCTTTGAAACCGCGGCCTTGGGCTTAGACATTCTGCATGCTACCAGTTACGTCACCGAAGCCGCTTCCCACTTAGTCAGATGTCAAAGTCAACCCCTGGCACCATCCAGCCCATGACGGGCTAAGGCCGACCAAGCGACCGCTGCCCAGCCATTTGGCCTGCAGATATTGGGGTGACGCGTGATCAGCGCGTCGGGTCCCTTCGGCCGTTAATATTGGTATTCGTGATCGGGGTGCTGTCTCACTGTCAGACAGCTACTCAATTGTCCTCACGAGGCTGAATGCACCCCGTTCCAACCCTCACGTCAGTTTTAAAATCCCTGACGGAGCCGGGGATCGAACCCGGGGCCTCCGGGTGAGAGGAAGGCGCGCTACCCCAACACCACGGGGCCGGCTTAGTCAGATGGAAATACTGAATCTGATCTCGTGCAAGTGCGTTGTCATGGTAACGGCTCATCCCTCATCAATTTAGTAGTGTTGCCATGGCAACCTCTGATAGCTCTTGGCATTTTCTTATAATTCCGAAATCATTATTCTCATCCCTTGGCGTAATGGTGGGTCATATCAGAAATTCTTTCAGACAAAATTTTAGGTAATTATTAGGGGAATATTGTCCATTTTGTACGGTTTTGATATTGTGCCTATTAAGAGAGATATAATTAATGTTTCCCGAAAAACCCACTTTTTTCCACCCCTTTGGTCAATAGTTGGTGCTATCAAAAAACTTATTTGACATAAATTGTTGGCACTTATCCGACACATATTATGAACTTTGAATGGATTCGATATTTCACGTATTAAGAGAGTTATAGCGAAATTTCAATATTTCGAAAAAAGCACCCCATTTTCACCCACTTCGACCGATTTTGCCCGTTAACGAACTCTACCGAGATTTTCTAGGGATACATATTATGTAAAAAATTCAAAGTGATTGGTGCAAAATTACGGCAGTTATCGTGTCCACAAGAAACTGATATACATATATATATATATATACATACATAAATTATATATAAACTTTTGAACTGACGGTGGTTTTGGGGTCTGGGGGATGTGAAACGCGAAGATATGTCGAAATTTTCCGGAAGTCGAAACATGGGACCCATTGCAATAGTTAGCTTTCTAATGAAATCTACCTAATAATGTTCTATGGACACATTTTCAGAATGTCCAACGATCGTCTAACAAAGAAAATTTGGAATTTCGTGAAACCAAAGAAGAAAAAAATTGGCATTGTTTGAAGAATGTATCAAAGACCTTCTAGAAATTGGTATTCCGGACTGCAAAATTATGAACAGGTGTGAATTCAGACACCTAATCAAAAATTGCCAGGGATTTAAGGTAGGGGCAGAACCCAAAAGACGGAGGGGACCTCTTTCAGAAGATCGGAAGAAGGCGCTGAGTGATGGGCTCAAGAGATACTGGCAGGACATCAAAGCTGGCAGACGTTCTAGAACGAAACATTGATTTTGATTGTTACTCCGTAGTCCATAGTGGCTCAATTCAATTGTAAAAAAAAAAAAAGTTTGTTGTTTGAGTCTTCAGTCTTTTGACTGGTTTGATTCAGCCCTCCATGCCTCCCTGTCTTGAGCTAATCGTTTCATCTCTGCATAGCTACCACACCCTATATCCGAAGCAATCTGTTTAACATATTCTAACCTTGGTCTACCCCTAGAGTTCTTGACCTCAACCCTTCCTTCCATAACTAAGCTTGCTATTCTTGGGTGTCTTAGTTTGTGTCCTACCAACCTATCTCTTCTCTTCAATAGCAGTCGCCAGAAACATCTCTCCTCTCCCAGTCGTCTTAATACCTCTTCGTTTGTCACCCAATCCACCCATCTGATCATCATTCTCCTGTAACACCACATTTCAAATGCTTCAATTCTCCTCTTTTCTGCTGCACCAATAGTCCAAGTTTCACTTCCATAGAGCGCCACGCTCCAGACAAAGGCTTTCAAAAATGACTTCCAAATACCTAAATTTGTATTCGATGTCAACAGATTCCTTTTTTGTAGAAAGGCTTTCCTTGCCTGAGCCAACCTACTTTTTACATCCTCTTTGCTTCTTCCATCACTGGTTATTTTGCTTTCTAAGTAACAGAAGTCGCCTACTTCCTTCAGCTTTTCACCTGCCAATTTGATGTCCATAGAAGTTTCTGTTTTATTTCCGCTGCATTCCAGTATTTTTGTTTTACATTTATTAATTTTCATCATGTATTCATTCTGTAAGACGGAGTCCATACCATTCAAAAACTCATTCAAATCCTCAGGCGTGTCGGCCAAGATGACGATGTCATCAGCAAATCTCAGAGTTGAAATTATTTCTCCTTCAATCTTCACTCCCACTTTAAATTTTTCTCCAATTTCCTTCATTGCTTGTTCAATGTAAAGATTGAAAAGTATGGGTGATATGTTGCAGCCTTGCCTTACACCTTTTTGAATACCAGCTTCTCTCTCATGTCCTTCAGCTCGAATGACTGCTGTCTGGTTTCTGTATAGATTGTAGATCACCCTCCTATCCCTGTACTTTATTCCAATAGATTTCAAAATGTCAAACAATTTAGTCCAATCAACGTTATCAAAAGCCTTTTCTAAGTCTACAAATGCCATGAACGTTCTCTTATTTTTCCTTATTCTACCTTCCAAAATTAGCCTAAGACTTAGTACAGCTTCCCTTGTTCCTACATTTCTCCTGAAACCAAACTGGTCTTCATCCAACTCCGTTTCTATCTGGCTGTCCATCCTCTTGTAAATTATTCTAGACAGGATCTTTGAAGCATGAGTAATCAAGCTGATTGTACGGTAATCTTCACATCTGTCAGCTCCCACCTTCTTTGGTATAGGGATAATAACATTCTTCTTGAAATCAGGGGGTACCGCACCTGTCTCATAAATCCTACACACCAAGTGAAATAACCTGATCAGACCTACATCTCCTATGCAGCGTAGCAACTCAATCGGTATATCATCTATGCCTGGTGCTTTGTTCCTGCTTAAGTCCTCCAATGCTCTGTCAAATTCTGATCTCAATATTAAATCTCCTTTTGCATCCTCCTCCCTTTCCATTACATGATTCTCAATCTCGTTTCCCTTATACAAACACTCTATGTAAGCTATCCATCTCTCAAACTTTTCTTCCCTATCTGTTAGAGGCTTTCCATTTTTAGCCTATTTTCAATTTTGAAAAAAATAGGCTTATGAGATCACCTTTTGTCCGTGTGTGTGTGCGTGTGTGTGTGATTCGTGTGTGTGTCCCCCCCTAATAAAATCTAAACGGCAGGAGCGATTTCAATGAAACTCGGAAAGTTCATAGCACTATTCCCGGCGACCTCGACCGTGCCCTTCAAATTTTGTTACGACTCACCAATCCAACATGGCGGCTGTGCGAAATATTTCACCAGCATTCAATATCTCCGAAACTGTTACCGATATTACCCTGACATTTTCTATGGTGATAGAGGGAACTACTATAAGTTCACTTATGTGACTTTTGAAAACCTGGTAACTACAAAACCAACATGACGGCCAAGCGATTTTGCGACTTTTAAATAGACGTTTCTCGCGATTTGACCAACCAAACGCAATGAAACTTGGTACAGTATATGTTTATATACATTGTAATGCACAGACATCTAACGTCGTTCAATTGTTTACATAATCACAAGATGGCGGATGTGCGAAATATTTCACCGGCATTCTATATCTCTGAAACTATTAGTGGTATCTCACTAAAATTTTGTACGGAGATAAAGGGCACCACTGGAAGTCCATCTATAAGATTTTCAAAAACCGGTTAACTACAAAACGAACATGGCGGCCAAGCGAATTTGAACATTTTAAATAGACCTTTCTCGCGATTTAATGTTCCAAGCGCACTGAAACGTGGTACAGGAAATATTTATACATATTTTAATCCACTGGTATCTAATTTAGTTCAATTGTTTACATAACCTCAAGATGGCGGCAGTGCGAATTTTAAAATTAAGTTTTTATTTCTTGTGATGTAGTCATGCGATCGAAGTGAAAGTTTGAATAGTGAACCTACGCAATAATTTTCTTTAATGGTACATGACTCTATGGCCTATACATTTAACAATCCAACATGGCGACCATCCGAAATATTTAGACGATACTGAATATCTACGAATCTATTTGAGCAATCAAACTGCATTTTTTAATGTTCATAGGGGCTATGAACTTAAGTTCACCTATAGGACTTTAAATAACCTGGTGATCACAAATCCAACATGGCGGTGACGCAAATTATAAATATTCACATGGACGTTTCTCGCAATTTAAACATCCGCGTGCAGTGAAACTTGGTGAAGTAAATCTTTATCCGAATGTTAATCCACTGGCATCTAATTTATTTCAATTGTTTCCATAACCTCAAGATGGTAGCTGTGAAAAAAAATTAAATCTCCTTGTTTTTTCTTGTGTCCTAATTATGCGATTGAAGTTTGAATACTACACGTTCACAATAATCTGCATGTAACAGTAAACTCTAGGACCTACATATATAAAATCCAACATGGCGACCATCCGAAATATTTAGTCGGTTCTCAATATCTACGAATCTATTACAGCAATCAAACTGAAATTGTGTATGTTGATAGTGGCAATTAACATAAGTAGGATATATGAAAATAGGCTGTATAGTTCTTCACGGAACTACTTGTTGTCCTTAATATTACAGCACTTGGTCTTCTTTTCCCCAAAAGTATTATTAATCCTTCGATAAGCTGTGTCTACTTTTCCTAATTTCGGACAATTTTCTATACCTGCGCATTTCTCTTTCAACCATTCTTCTTTCGCTTCCTTGCACTTCTTGTTAACCTCATTTCTCAGACGTCTGTATTCTGCTTTCCCCTTTTCATCTCTTACATTCTTGTGTTTCCGCCTTTCATCCATCAATTCTAGTATATCCTGAGTGATCCATGGTTTTTTACCTATTCTTTCTTTCCTACCAATGTTTTCTTCTGCGGATTTTGTTATTTCATTCTTCAGAAGTGCCCATTCGTCTGCAATTGAAGTTGGTTTAGGGTTTTTCATTAGTCCTTCCTTTATACTCTTCTTGAATCTTTCGTTTACATCCTTCACTTTCAGTCTGTCTATTGCCCACCTTTTGGCTCTTGACTTTTCTTCAGTTTCTTCAACTTCAATCTGCATTTCATAACAACCAGATTGTGGTCAGAGTTTATGTCAGCACCAGGATATGTTTTGCAATCCAAAATCTGGTTTCGAAACCTCTGCTTGACCATAATGAAGTCGATTTGGTAACGCCCTGTATCTCCTGGTCCATGTGTATATTCTTCTATTGTGGTTATTGAATAAGGTGTTAGCTATGACCAACTCATGCTCGGTACAGAATTCCATCAGACTGCTTCCTCGATCGTTCCTTTCACCTAATCCGAAATCTCCTACTATATTCCCTTCTCTCCCTTTTCCTACCACAGCATTCCAATCTCCCATTACTATAACATTTTCATCACCCTTGATAAACCTTATAATTTCATCTATTTCTTCGTAGACCTTTTCAACATCTTCATCATCAGCTTGACTGGTAGGCATACAGACTTGTACCACTGTGGTGCACGTAGGTTTAGTATTGTTTTTTGCTACAATAATCCGTTCACTATATTGTTCATAATATTCCACCCGCTGTCCAAGTTTCCTACTCAATATGAGACCAACCCCTACTTGGCCATTGTTTGATTTAGTGCTAATGATCCTATAGTCACCTGACCAAAAGTCCTGTTCTTCCTGCCAGCGCATTTCACTAATCCCAACCAAATCCAACCTCAACCTATCCATTTCCCTTTCTAAGTTTTCTAACCTCCCTTCTCCTAGCAGACTTCTAACATTCCACGCTCCGATCCGTAGAATGTCAGATTTCCTCTTTGTCACTTCTGTGATGTTAAACCCCTCTCGAGTAGTCCCCACCAGGAGATCCGAACGGGGAACTAGTTTACCTCCGGATGGAAATTTTACAAGGGAGGAGGCCATCATCACATGTAATTATGCATAGAGAGGTGCATATCCTCGGGAATAGCATTACGGCTGTAGTTTCCCGTTGCTTTCAGCCATGCAGCAGAACGCAGTGTAGCCATTAGTTGGCTTATATAATCAATATCTTAACCGTCTATAAGACAAGTAAAGAACTGATTTATTCTGAAAGGCTGCTACTCTCTATCAGAATAAGTAAAGAGCAATTCTACTAACAAAAATACTAACCTTCTACTAACAATTAAATACCAAAATTCTACTAACGAAAAATTACTAAAAGTTCCACCAACAACAAGTACTACCACTAAAACAGTCCGTCACTAGGCACACTCACATGCACCCACACACATCACAGTCTAATGAAACAATGAACTATATCTAATAAAAATGCAACTGCCACCAGACACACTCACACACCACAGTCTAATAGATGATGATGATGATGATGATGATAATAGTTGTACAGAAGATGATAAGCAGACCTGACTACATGGTCATTGGCCCATATGATGATAAACAGACCTGACTACATGGTCATAGGCCATGATGATGATAAACAGACCTGACTACATGGTCATAGGCCCAGATGATGATGATAAACAGACCTGACTACTTGGTCATAGGCCCAGATGATGATGATGATGATAAACAGACCTGACTACTTGGTCATAGGCCCAGATGATGTTGATAAACAGACCTTACTACTTGGTCATTGGCCCAGATGATGATGATAAACAGACCTGACTACTTGGTCATAGGTCCAGATGATGATGATAAACTGACCTGACTACTTGGTCATTGGCCCAGATGATGATGATAAACAGACCTGACTACTTGGTCATAGGCCCAGATGATGATGATAAACAGACCTGACTACTTGGTCATTGGCCCAGATGATGATGATAAACAGACCTGACTACATGGCCATTGGCCCAGATGATGATAATAAATATACGTAATATAGTATATTTTAAAAGCGATCCTGAATCAACGCCGAGGACATTCAAACAGAGAAATACGATACTTTTAGATGAATAAATAAATTACACACTGAAGCTATGATACCTTTATCATCGGTATTCAATTCAATAAATACGACAAAGAGGGCAAACACTCTACAGCTAATGAATATAAAAATATAAATATAAAAATATAAAATAAAGTAAAATAAAATAATTAAATAAATAATTATACGACATGATCCTTATTCGCAAGTGGATTAAACGCGTTTCGCAACTGGACGACTCAAGTCATATGAATATAGGGTTTGGAGTTAACTTATCATGTTCCATACGGGAATCCAACCTATAACCTTTGGCTTTGGCCAAGTATTCTTGAATTTTACTTCTAGATGTCGAGTGAAGTGCATCACCATTTGCAAGCAGGTAAGAAAAATGTTTATGCACCTTGGGTAATTTAGTTATTGGTACATATATAACACCTATACAAGTTCTAGAATATGTGGTAACCCGAACTCAATGATCGCCCAAACGTTGAATCCTTTCTTTTAAATTCTCTTTGGATAATAATTATTTCAGTTACAACTCAAAGAACTACAAACAAATCGATGGAATAGCTATGGGTTCTCCAGCTTCTGGAATCTTAGTTAACATATTTATGGACAACATTGAACATAAACAAATCTTAAATCATTTTCCTGGTATTCTTTTTTGTGGTAGATACGTAGATGATGAATTTTTATAGCTTAAGTTGGTTCCTTGATAACCTTATCGCCGTTTGCGAACGTTCACAGTAATGTAATAAATGGAATGGCATTGCGTCTTACAGAAACAGATAGAGTCCTGAGATTGTGTTGCCATGGTTACCGGCTTGCATTATTTAATTAGTTTATTAAATGAAATTAGTTTTCTGGGAATATCTCAAAAACTGTTGGTTTTAGGGCCTTAAAATGTGGTTTTCGGGGGCCCTCGTTTCACACATTGAGGGGCTGAAAATGAGATTTGTCTCACCCTTCTACGCCTATTTCAGCATGTATTTTAAGGGGGTAGGCCGCCTTTTATGAGAGGTACGGAGAAGAGTTACATCAATGATTAGAGTCGTGCCTCTGATGGATATCTGTATCAAATTTTACGTTGATCCACCCAGCCGTTCTCGAGTTATAAGGACACAAAAAATTGGCCACAAACAGACAGACAGACAGACAGACAGACAAAAAAATTATTTTTGCGCGCATCCATCATAAAACAGTCTGAAACGCGCAAATATCGCAAATTTCCGTGGAAATTCAGAAAAAAAACAGACAAACTTTCATTTATATATAGAGAGAGAGTTAATTGTGAAAGTCTGTGTGTCTGTGTGTGTGTTAGTTTGTTACCCCTTGACACTAAAACGGCTGGACGGATTTGGATGAAATTTGAAATGGAGACAACTTACACCCTGGGATAACATATAGCCTGCCTTTCATCCGGAAATAAATCATTGTCCCCGTGGAACGGGCAACATAACTGAAAAGTCACCAAAAATACTCTACCACACCCCCGAGCAGCCCAATTATCCAGAATACCTGGGAGCTCTCCCTTGAGCCCCGTCTACGTTCTTGGACAGCTCATTCTCACACCACACACTGTACACTTACTCGAACCTCCTTAACACCATTCTACTCAACACACCCTCTAACACAACCCCAACTCAACTGGGACAAAATATCGAAGTTGTCGCATAAAGACCGGACAAAGCTCATTTTAAGCCCCTTGATGCAAGAAACAATACTCGGCATGTCCCTTAGGAACACCGAAAACGACATTTTAAGGCCCTAAAACCAACAGTTTCAAAGATATTCGCAAAAATCTATCTTCACTCTGATAAACTGATGAATGGCAAGTCCGTTTCCATGGCAACTGAACCTCAAGGTATGACATCCGATTTTCTATATATTCCTGTAGGAGGCAATGCCAATCCATTTATTATCTTTTTCAAGATAATATATAATTACAATAAGAACAGGGTAGCGCGCCTTTCTCTCATCCGGAGGCCCCGGGTTTGATTCCCGGCTCCATCATTGATTTTAGACACTGACGTGAGGGCTGCAACGGGGGCACTCAGCTTCGTGAGGACAATTGATTAGCTGTCTGATAGTGAGGCAGCACCCCGGTCACGAAGAACAAGATTAGCGGCTGAGGGGACACGATGCACTGACCACGCGTCACCACAATATATGCAGGCCAAATGGCTGGGAAGCGGACGCATGATAGGCCTACGCCATTCATGGGCTGTAGTGCCAGGGGAAAGCGCCTTCTAATACCACCTTTAATTTATAAACACTACAGTAGCGGCTACTTAATAAAGGTAGCGATGTAGCTACATTCAATTTCGTAAACACTGGGCTCACAAATCCCGTATAGTTAAGTACAAATATCAGTCTGGTCGTTATTTCAGTAGTAACGAAGCTCTAAGGCGGCTATTGCCGTTTCCGTAACACTTAAGACATCCCGCTGGCACATACCTCAATGTGAACCAGTCTATTTTAGTGAAAAGATTTTCTACGAGCAAGTATCCACTCTGGCAAAAACCACACTCACTACCTTTTCCAAAATTTACACAAGTCATGATTTTTAAAGGTACAGAGATATACCACAAGGAAAGATGCAATAAAATGTTGGCAAATCTGAGTTCAAGGAACAGCTGTTCAGAATAGGCCTTCTGTTAAATCTGCAGAAGCTTTCGGTACAGGTTATGTGGCCCATGTTCGTAACTTGGAATGTTTTCCTTTGACAATGCATCTACACCATGTGCGAGGGCAACGTATTTCAAATATCCCTAAAACACAATATTCAGGAAATTGGAGAAAGTTTAAAGTGGGAGCGAAGATTCAAGGTGAAATAATTTCATCTCTGAGATTTGCTGATGACATCGTCATCTTGGCCGATACGCCAGAGGATTTGAATGAGTTTTTGAATGGTATGGACTCCGTCTTGTGGAAAGAATTCATGATGAAAATCAATAAATGTAAAACAAAATTATTGGAATGCAGCCGAAATAAATCAGAAACCTCTATGGACATCAAATTGGCAGGTGAAACGCTACGGGAAGTAGGAGACTTCTGTTACTTAGGAAGCAAAATATCCAGTGATGGACGAAGCAAAGGGGATATAAAAAGTAGATTGGCTCAGGCAAGGAAAGCATTTCTACAGAAAAGGAATCTGTAGACATCGAATATATAGTACATTTAGGTATTAGGAAGTCATTTTTGAAAGCTTTTGTCTGGAGCCTGACACTATAAGGAAGTGAAATTTGGACTAATGGTGCAGCAGAAAAGAGGAGAATTGATGCGTTTGAAATGTGGTGTTACAGGAGAATGATGATCAGATGGGAAGATAGGGTAACAAATGAAGAGGTATTAAGACGAGTGGGAGAGGAGAGATTTCTGGCGACTGCTAATGAAGATAAGTGATAGGTTGGATGGACACATATTAAGACAACCAGAAATAGCAAGCTTGGTTATGTATGGATGGGTTGGGTCGAGGACAAGAACTGTAGGGGTAGACCAGGGTTAAACAGATTGCCTCGGATGTAGGGTGTGGTAGCTATGTAGAGATGAAACGATTATCTCAGGAGAGAGAGGCGTGGAGGGCTGCATCAAACCAGTCAAAAAACTGAAGACTCAAACATCAACAATCAGGAATTTTAATTACTTAGAGAGGCATGTGAGGCAAAAGGGTTGTTGGAGATTTCAATCCCTGTTATGTAACACTGGAAGAGGCTGAATAATGTACTTCAGCGGTCAAGGTGAGAGATATTTTACTATAGGTCTATTTATAGCGACATGTTGACGTTCAAATCATCAATAAATGTGGCAAAATTATACCCAGAATAGCTTAAGGAAAAATACTTTACATTCCCCATATTCCGATAGATTTGCCATTATAGTGTGTAAGAGTGCAGTTCCCTCTTCAAACAATATTCGCAATTTCTATCAACAAAGCGCAATGACACACACTTAGCAGCAGCAGCAGGTGTACATTTAGACAAAACCATTTTATCCCAAGCGCAACTGTATGTGGCGTGCTCGCGATTATCCGGACAACAAAATCGTTATGTCTCAGCAGAAGATGGCAAAACCAAAAACGTAATTTTCAAATGTGTTCACATTATGTAACATCGTACCCTGCAGACTTTCACAACGCTATACAATTCCCACTTTGCAGCTCATATCAATATACTGTATGTGTCCGAATTTTTTGAATTAGAATGGACCCACCTGTAGCCACGATTGCTGTAATAGAATAGACCAATTATCAGCAATAATACATCGTCACCATTGTCTTGATCACGAGCGAAGCAGCGGGTACCTGCTAGTAATTACATAAAATAAAGGCGTAATGAATGGATAGAGTAAGAAGCGAAGTGAGAAAAGTTGTTTAATCATCCAGTCTGGTTGTTATAAAATTTTTGAGAATATTCTCTTTTATTCTCTCCGGGACTCCGCGACGCCTGAGTGGCTAAGTGGTTTATGTATGCACTGGCCACTGCCTTCAGTTGTCTTATTACCAATGTCGTAGAACTGCCAAATGATTTAACCAGAGCAACTGGGGTCAAAGTGTTCGATTGAAATGTGAGGAATGTTACATCCATGCCCTATGAGTTTAGGGGTCAAGTATTATCGCCAATCATCTCTTGAGTGCGTTTCCTTCACAATACATTGTGGCACTCGTTACATGTACCTGCCGTTATTATAATTATAAAAGGATGGATTTTGGCTCCACACAGTATCCTAAGGATGAGTGGTCTACAATGAACTGACCGATGCATGCCATGACATTAGGAGTCCCTTAACTGCGAAAAGGTGTCAGGAATAGTGTCGCTGTACACCTTTGAAAAACCATGCTCAAATAAGTTGACTACTTCCAAAATAATGTGAAAGATTCACTCATCACGGAAGGTTCGTATACGTACCTATCCATCTCTTTGCTCCAGAAGAAATGGAAACTCATGTGCGACTAACACAGCCCTCCAATGTCGAAGTTTGTTCAATAAACGGCGCACTCGAGAACGGACTTTTGATCTATTCCTCACATTTCTATCAAACACTTTGACCCCAGTTGCTCTGGTTAGATCATTTGGCAGTTCTACGACATTGGTAATAAGACAACTGAAGGCAGAGGCATCCAAATATCTGTGTAATTTGTTTTTGTAGTGCCTGTACGACCATATCCTGTCCATCTGGGGAACTAACCTGTGTCATTGTAGTATGCTTAGCCTGTAAGTGACAAAAGGGGAACAGACAAAATGTCGACGCCTCCTTGATTAATCTGACAATCCACATGTACCAGTATTGATTTGAGTATACTCTACCAATTGCCAACCACTGCCTCTCTGTAAGAAACCGGTAATCACTTTCTTTAAGGGTGTGTCGCTGCTTAAACAAAGCTGATCAGTACGTGTTCCACGGGCTACAATTTGACCATACATTCATACAAAGGGAGGATCAGAAAGATGGAATTAGCTTTTAAATTAGTACAGAATAGGTACAACAAAAGATCAATATCTTACGGAGCGAAGATAAGACACTATACCACGGTTGTCAAGCCTGAGGCATTGTATAGTTCAGAATGTTTGATACTGAACAAGAAAGGTGAATTAGAGGAACTGGAGAAGAAAGAAAGAAAAATCTTGAGGACGATCTTAGGACCCGAAAATAGAAATGATGGTACATGGCGGAAGAGGCGAAACAAAGATCTTTACGGACAAGCAGAAAAAATCACAGATACCATACGGAAGAGAAGATTGAAGTTCTATGGACACCTTACGAGAATGAGCGATAGTCGACTAACGAAGAAGATCTTTAATTACATTACCAAGATAAAAGCGACTACAAAATGGGTAGATGAAACAAGGAAGGATATGGAGGAAGTTGGGGTCAGTCCAATTGAGATCTGGAATAGAGAGGTGTTTCGAGGTAGGATTGATGCATCCAAGGGGATCCAGGAAAAGCAAAGGAGAAGAGCCAAGAACATCTGGTCGGAAGAAAGGAAGAGAATCCACAGTGAAAGTATGAAGAGTTTCTGGGAGCAGATAAAGGGACTAATCAGCAAGTCAATTGTTTCCCGTGGTCCAAAGTAGGCCAAAATCGAACAAAGAAGAATATCGTATGGCCTCAGGTGCCGGGTGCAAGCTTTGTTAAATGACACCCAGAGGGCAGCTTGCGTGTCGAATTTAATGCTCCTTGGAGCGCTATGAATGTCAAGGAGGTTAGATATCTAAGCTCCTTGATGCTATACCGCTTTCTAGTAGAGAAATAAGGAACTTTGTGTTGGCGGAAAATCCCGAGATTAATTTTGTCATTATGAACACGGCCTATTGAATTCAAATGGGTTCTATAACATGCCAACAACGTATGACACAAGTATCGTGAATTTTGTGGCCTTTCAAAAATCACTTACAATGGCCAGGAGAGAACCTGCAAGCTTGGGGGTTGGTAGTCCGACACGATAACCACATACCCACTCATTACTGGATGCATCTGATGTTGATGATAATTGATGTTTTAAGGGGCCTAACATCTAGGTTATCCGCCCCTAATGGCGTGGGTGATCGTGAAGATGATAATGAAAAGTAAACTATAACTAAAACTAACTAG
The DNA here is from genome assembly GCA_946902985.2 of Meconema thalassinum. Taxonomy (NCBI): domain Eukaryota; kingdom Metazoa; phylum Arthropoda; class Insecta; order Orthoptera; family Tettigoniidae; genus Meconema; species Meconema thalassinum. The sequence continues at coordinate 489,689,179 of OX336393.1, forward strand.
CCTACTAACTTATATACTAGAAGAAGAAATTGAAAACAAAAGGAGAATAAGGCTAATAAAGGACTGTAGGAAAATAAATGCCCTCAACCCTCGAAGAATGCGGATTGAGGGACTTGATAGGAAGGAGAGCCATGAAAGGCAGATAGGAAAATTAAAGAGGAGAGGGTCCGTCCCAGAGGTAATGGAAAAAAGGTAGAAAACCAGACCCAGCTCAGGAATCCCTCGGGGTCACCAACTCCCATACTCACCAGCCGTGAGCCCCTGAGGGTGTAGCAATTTGCAAGATGCACCAGAAGTGGTGGGGCTACATACACCCTGCCTCCTTGAGGGCCTTGAGCAGAAGGCAGGAGATTACATGAAATGAAAATGAAGGTTGACCCCGCGCAGAAGGAGGGTATTAGAAAAGATGAGAAAGGGCCAATTAAGGCAGGAAAGGAAGAGACGCCCTAGGCCTCGGATACCCTAATACCGTCGGGGTCAGAAGAGAACAAGAGTTGACCAAGTGAGGGCGACAGGAAAGAAGAGAGAGAGGAGCCCAGCACAAGTAAGTGTAATCAATGCCGGACTCAGCTGGGGCCCCGTGGTCACCAACCCACGTCCCACTAGATGTGAGCTCCTAGAGGGGAGGGGATATATCTGAGATTTATGACTTATGTACATGAAAATTATAAGGATATCCATTTAGTTTTATGAATAATTGTTACACTAGTTTTAGGAATTGGATATTATCAATTTTGCTGATGAAGAGCTCGATGAATGGTTGAAACATGTACCAACGTTTGAATAGATGTTCTTAATTTTGTATTGAAAGGCGTCATGTTTTAAATGTTATATACAGTATTATTCATCAATACGACAAGTATCAACCATTCCCTAACATATAAATGGCATTGCTTTTTATTTTTATTCGCCCAAAGCCAAAATTAATAATAATTCTTAAGAGGTGTATACATTACTGAGATTCAGTGTGTAGCTGGGGATTTATCCTGCACTTAACCCTCGGACACTCGCGATACAACGTTACTCGCGCAGGCTACATATGTAGCCCAGAGAGTTATTCGATCTGATGGACTCACACACGATAATATTGGTGTTCAGTTTTAATAATTTGATAAATAGTAGTATATAGAAGTATTCTAAGCAAAATCTGAGTATTTTATGTAGGCATTTATTTTTATATGGACAGAAAACACAAACCTTAGAAGAAAATTCAATTTTATCTTACATCTTCGGTAAAACTGCAACATAAATAAAACTAATGGAACTAGAACTGTTATATTATTTCTATATAGACCTAAATATTGAAATTAGTGCATATTTGGATCTGAATTAAACAAAAATAATACTAGGTTAGATCATTTCCTTAGAAAACCAGCACTTGTTATGAACAATTTCAGTATTTTCAATTATTTTTTCTGGAATTTTTGAATTTTATTTTTGCCCTTTTGGCTACAATCTATAGCCCAGAAAAATCCTTAAGCATGCTGACACAAATTTGTCATCCAAGCATTCAGTGCAAATGGACACAATGAACCGAGAAGATTTTGATTGCACTTTGCGCATCTCTTCTTTGTTAATTTATCATCTAAATACTGACTGATCTACTTGGCTGCCTCCTGTGAGGCAACGTTTCCTTTGTACGTTCAATTCTGAAACAGCGATACTCGCGGGCTACTATTGTATCCCAGATGACTTCTAATGCATCTGGTGTCAGTTTGCTGCAATTAGTTCAGTCGGTAACACGCCTGTCTGTTAAATACAGCATCAACAGGCAGCTACAGAGATTCTCAATATTTTTAACAAAGAATATACTCTGCGCTGCAACAAAATAAATCACTGGTTTAAATCCGAGGGTTTAAAAAAAAGAAATGTCAAACATTTTCAATAACGCTGTGAAGTGTGAGAGAAATGGTGAAGAACAGGTCAAGACAAGGGAAAATTTTCAAAAAATGGATGGGCAACACACCTAGCACTACACTACGAGGCGTACATTTTTATATGATTTCAGCTACAATTTGATTTGAATCTCACTCAGAATAGTAAGGATTTATTAGACTTTCTATTTAATTACGAAAATTGTTATTTTAATTTACCCAAAATCAAACAATATTAAACATATCGATGCATTGTTTTGAAGGTAATTTAGTCGGATGCATGTGAATCCTAAAGGTTATAAATAGGTAGGAGGGTGTAATTTACCAGGAAATATAAACATTTTAGCTTTCATTGATTTTTACATCCTATTGTTTAGTTGCTTCTAAAAGACAGAGCTGAAATGAAGACATTAGACATTTTTCGTGTTCCCAATGCCAGCTGAATGATGATACCAAAATGCTAGCCAAGTTGTGTACGTGTTACCAACTTAAGTTATTTCCAACCAAATGGGCGAGGATCCAGGAGACATGTAATGCATCGCTGTACTCATTTGATGACAAAAATAAAGTTTCATATTTCGCTCTATCATCCAGCTCTGAGACATGCACCATCAATAATATGTTCTTTACGTCTTAGCTAGAAGAAAGCATCCCAGAAATACACTAAAGATTAATAAGTACCAACTGACCTAATTTTGTCTTTGAGATCTGTCTTGGCAGAGAATTGGTACATATCACGGGAAAGCTGAACGTTCATTACTTGACTGCTCACTACTTCCAGAACTACAGCGGAGGAAAATTACACACTTATAGAAGGCAGCCAATGTAGTATTGTCTCCTTTCGGTTGGACCGAGCTAAGAAATCACACTGGAATGAGTTGTCCAGATTACTGAAATATTATATTAAGCGTTGAGTTTCAATTAATTCGTTCAAAGAAGAAAGAATGCGTGGATTCTGTCTCTTGTACTCAAGAGATGTATTGCCACATTTTAATTTTCTTTGTGTCCGTTGAAGCAACAAAGGAGATAATTTTGTCTTTTATCTTTATTAGTTTAAAAAAATGTCAAAAGATCGTTGATTAAATTTTTTATAATTAAAAAGTTCAAAAACAAACGATTTTATTACAGTCGCTGCTTATGAGTTTACGGCTAATGGGATGTGGGCTGGCAACCACGGGATCACAGCTGAGTACAGGATTGCTTCCACCCAATAGTGCTGACCTCATCACCTTCCGTTTTCATGTCAAACTTCCTTGGTTAACTCTTGTTTTCTTCCAACCCCGACAGCATTTGGATGTCAGCCTAATACTATGTTATCCCTTGTTTTCTTACTTCCTGGGGGTGAAATCACAAAAAGGGACAGGTTTGTGCGTTACACCTCAACGCATGGCGCATCCTGGATGGTGCTACACCCTCGGGATTTGGCGACCCCGGAGGATTCCTGCGTTGGGTGATTCTTTACATGGATTTTGTTAGGGCTCGAGGATCTATCAGTGTGTTTAGCGTGGACAAACAACTCACAGGCTGGCTGTGTGTTGCAGCGGAAACGGTATCGCTTGCTGTTTCCAAGGTTGCAAGATCGAATGCTGGCGCAGTCAGTCAGGGTGCGGAAACGCAAAGCAGCCGTGTCAGTAGATTTACTGGCAAGTTAAAGATTCCCTTCGGGGGACAATAAATTCTTGCTTATATATATCTCACAAGAGATTACGTTTGGAAATAAGAAATTCTGTATCCAAATCCTTAGTAAGATGATTGCGGATTGTAGTTCTTAACATTTAAACAAACAAGAATTTGCATTTTGAATTCTAATTTTAGTGTTTTCTAAAATCTAACATAATTAATCATATTTTATGGCAGATTTGTTACAAATGAAGATTTTGTGCGATAATGTGGTTGATTGGTTGGTTCCTTAGTTTAGGGGCTGCGAAAACGTGGTCATGTATCCCCGTGTACTTTGGGTGTGTGTAGAATCTGTCTGATAACCGGTGTTAATGGTGATGACTGTATTAGTGTGTGTTATCTGTTTTTAATTCAAGTAAAGACTGCAGACGATAATTTCAAGAAGGGGTAGTTCCTACTTTCGCTACCAAATCCTACCGTCCACGACACCTAGCTGTGAACTTCGCTACTACTAGATACCATCGCAACCAGCGCCCGGTGACGAAAGTTGGAACTTAAGATCATTAATCAAACCTATTCCACAAATGTTGGCTTCACACACGAGTAGTTAGTGAAAAGTTCCTTTTCATACCATAAATCTATGACATGGGACCGCCGGATTTGCTTCCCCTCAGAAGGAAGGCATATTGAGGGATATTTAACGCTCTTGAAAAATCCGACGACTTCGATGATGATGATGATGATGACAATTGTTGTTTTAAGGGGCCTAACATCTAGGTTATCGGCCCCTGATGGTTTGGGTGATCGTGAAGATGAAAATGAAATGCAAACTTAAAACTAAAATTAACTACTAACCTACATACTAGAAGAAGAAATGGAAAACTAAAGGAGAATAAGGCAAATAAAGGACAGGAGGAAAAGAAAGGCCCTATCCCTCGAAGAATGCGGATTGAGGAACTTGGAAGGAAGGAGAGCCATGAAAGGCACATAGGGAAGTGAAAGAGGAGAGGGTCCCCCCACAGGTAAGGGACAAAAGGGGGAAACCGGGCCCAGCTCTGGAATCCCTCGGGGTCGCCAACTCCTGAACTCACCAGCCGTGAACCCCTGAGGGTGTAGCATTATCTAGGGTGCACCAAATTGGTGGGGCTACATACACCCGGCCTCCTTGAGGGCCTTGAGCAGAAGGCAGGAGATAACATGAAAAGAAAAAGAAGGCTGACGCCTCGCAGAAGGAGGGAATCAGAAAAGATGAGACAAGGACCAATTAAGGCAGGAATTGAAGAGACTCCCTAGGCCTTGGATACCCTAATACTGTCGGGGTCGGAAGAGAACAAGAGTTGACCAAGTGAGGTCGAAAGGAAAGAAGACAGAGAGGAGGCCGGCACAAGTAAGTGGAAGCAATGCCGGACTCAACTGCGGTCCCGTGGTCGCCAACCCACGTCCCACTTTATGTGAGCCCCTGGGGGACCGACTACGGCCCGGGTTTGAACCAGTGACCTTGGGTATAGAAACTCAGCATGCTACCAGCTACGCTGCGATAATGTGTAATAATATGTAACAATGCAGTTAAATAACAAAAAATTCTTAGTCGTATTATTTTTAAAATCTAATATATTCGTACTTATCAAAACATGGAAAATGTGCACCATGATTTTAGGTCTTGTTTCGTAAAACATAAGGGCACATTAAAGTAATGTTATGTAAATGATAACAAAGTAGTATTCAAACAACGTTGCTATTTAATTCATTTGTCTGACCCCTAGAGTCTTTATCGCGTTTGATAGTATAATGAGAGAGAAGATTTGGCAAGCCATGAAAGAGTTTGGTATTCCAAAGTAAATTATAAAGATTACTCAAGAAATGTATGAGAATTACACCTGTCAAGTTTTACATCAGGGGATGGTGTCGGAGCCCATTCCAGTAAATACAGGAGTTAAACAAGGATGTTTGCTGTCTCCAATAATATTTCTCATGGTGCTGGATCTTATCATGAAGAAAGCAATGAATCGCCGAAGAGGTATCCAGTGGGGACTTACAGGCAGGTTGGAGGACCTGGATTTCGCAGACGACCTGTGCTTGCTAGCCAGCAGTTACAAAGATATGGAAGCAAAGCTGAATGGTTTAAGAACTGAAGCATCTGAGGTGGGATTGAATATCAATGGAAGGAAATCCGAGGAGATGCGCCATAATAACCGAAATAAGTCACCATTATTTCTTGGGAATCAAGAGATCGATCAAGTCAAACAGTTGTGCTACCTGGGGAGTATGGTCACCACTGAGGAAGGTACTACGGAGGGTATAGGAAATAGAATAAATAAGGCTAAAGGAGCATTCGCAATGTTGAGACCTATTTGGAAAGCAAGGGAACTTAACACCTATACTAAACTTTGTATCTTCAATTCAAATGTCAAGTCAATATTGCTCTATGGGTGTGAAACTTGGAAGACCAGCAAACAACTGATAACAGACTCCAAATATTTGTGAATAGATGCTTGAGGAATATCCTGAGGATAAGGTGGCCACAAGTTATCTCCAATGAAGAGCTACGGAGAAGAACACAGCAAACACCCATTTATATTGAGATGCGTCGTAGGAAATGGAAATGGATTGGGCATACATTACGACAAGATGGAGACAACATAGCAAGACAAGCCCTGAAATGGAATCCACAAGGTAGTAGGCGAAGAGGCAGACCAAGGAACACCTGGAGGAGGAGTGTAATAACAGAAGGAATGGAGATAGGAGTGAAGACCTGGAACGAGATAAGGAGGATGGCGCAGAACAGAGTCCGATGGCGGAAATTCATTGATGCCCTATGCTCCGGAGACTTAGGAGATAAAGGAAATAAGTCAAATTAAGTCTAGAGTTATTACCAATCGACAAATAATAATATACCGTACATAACATTCTAAGTACAGATACAGTAATCGTGAAACAAGAGTTATTACAAAGATAGTCGTTTTGAAGTGGTCCACACTAATGGATTCCTAGGATGGCCACTGATGATGTAATTGTTTTTGTTCTACTTGGTGCACATAACCCTTATTCGTAATAAGTATAATTGGGTGGGCGCCAGCTTACAAGCTGTATATGGTAAAGCACGGAATACTCCTCTCACTGGAGATGTAGGGTGAATTTATCACCAACCAGGATTCATTTGATCAGAGGTAGGTGATATACTGTAATCTAATATTTTGGTACCACAAGCAAATCGAAAAGAAAATAATTTAATAAAATATGAATCACGGCAAAGAATATTTATAGATGCTAAAATAATTGGTAAACTTGTGAAAAGTCATAGTAAATGCTTACCAAGTTTTCATGCTTAAACGTGGTTTATTTTATAGGTTATCCAAGTTTCTCTGAACATTACGTTTATTATGAATACTTGTTATATATATTCATATTCTGGACATTTTCAAACAACATCAAATGAGACTCACTATTCTCTAATTGACGCGTTGGGATAATCAGTAGTGTTCTGTATGTTTTATCATTTCAAATGATCTTGTCGACGTCATCGTTATGCTTGGGTCTACCGTTATGCGTCACTGTTAGGGCGTGCATGACGTCATCATGTTGTTCAGTGCATATGCATCGAGTCTGAGTTTACGGAGACGGCGAGTGCGTGACGTCATGCAATCCCCGCGCGGGAAGCCTACGTTAAAGGGTAATGGAGTCTGTTGAGTTTGAGTTTACTCCTGGGGTCTGGCGTTATGCGAACGGAGACGGCGAGTGCGTGACGTCATGCAGTCCCCGCGGGGGAAGCCTAAGTTAATGGGTAATGGAGTCCGTTGAAAGAGTCCTGGGACTTCCAGCGAACCGAGAAGCTCTGCTGAGCCTTTCTAACATGTGTAGCAATTGTAGCATCCGTCATTTGAAATGATATAAAGTCTAGCTCTCAGACTGACTGTATCTTTTTGTTTTTTTAATATATTTCCTTCACCATGTCCTCTCAATACCAACCTTCAATTATCTCTTCTACTGTTGATGTCTCCTCACCCAATAAACAAAAAGAGTATCACTCTTTACTCTTCTCCTCGATCTCGATATAAATATAGTTCCAAATATCACCACTTTGTATTAATATTTTGTAAAAGTTCCGCCTAATCAATACCTTTATTGTATTGTATATAAATGATCACTTAGTGGTCATTGGTACATGTTTCAAGGCCTAATTGTTTTGGCCCCTTCATCAGCCGATATAATTATATATATATATATATATATATATATATATATATATATATAAATATATAATACAATAAAGGTATTGATTAGGCGGAACTTTTACAAAATATTAATACTAATTGTTTCATCAATACGGAACCATAATTAACCATTCTATTACTAAAATATCACCACAGCACAAATCCATTAGTAGCAGCAGCCATTTTGCATGTCATGGATATAAAATCTGTAGCGTATCCAAATGATACCTAGTCATAATTTCTTTACTCTTTGCAAGTCATAGTGTTGTTTTGTGAATTGTGAGGATTGTTATAACAATTTATTCTTGAATTATTGTTTTAAGTTAGATTTTGAAAATCCCTCTCCAGTTTACAAACAACTTTAAAATAACTCTCCTAGAGCTAATAAGTAAGCCAGTACCTGCAAGATTGTATTCACCAGAAATGTTTCATAATATAGAGAATCATGGGTTAATATATTATCTTTGTCTACTTCTTCTGGCTGATTCATGGGGGATTCAAATTTAATAGTAGGGTCAATGATTTCCGCTTTCGTCTCCCGATGATTGATGGCAATAATAGAGTATCTATACAGCGGGTGCTGCCATCCACGGTCAAGGTGTGCAGATCTTCGTAAACATCGAATCCCTTTTGAGGAAACCTACCCTTAGTTTACTAAACAAATTGTCCCTAGACCGTGAAAGAAATACCCACCCCTGAAAAAAACACAGTCCACACAAAAAGAAAGCTAATTTTAGCCCTTAAAGAGTTTCTTAAAACACCTTGAATATTGCTGCCTAATAAAGATCTACTTTGCATTGCTTTGCAAATGTAATAACCGTTGTTCCACGTCATGCTAACTTACGTCTTTTGAGTATTTTCTGTGTAGGGTAAGAAAGCTGTTAACTATCGCAGAGTTCTTAACTAGACTTATTCACTTCACTTCTTGAAGAGGATGGACGAGAGTAATCCCTCTACAGTCAAGTGTATAGTACGCGACTTACTGCCAAAGACACTCTGGTTACTTGAATTCTGCACCGTCCTGTAGCCCGTCGCTATGCAGCTCACGCCTTGCCTGGGATAGAACATGCATATAACTTCCGTTACTCATTCAAGAGGCAGCCCCAGACATTATCCACTTGAAACACAGCGCAGCGTACATATCTACTCTATGTCACTGCTATAAAACCCAAGGTCCAGTGGCGTAGCAAGACGTATACAATATTTCCAACACGCTGAGTTCTAAAATATTTGGTACACCAAATCATACCAATTTACTCACCTATTTACTAGGTTTTTAAAACCAGATTTACACCTGTACCTGATAAACCTCTGGTGCCAACTACCACATTACGATTATCAAAGTATATCCTTCCACAGAAGTATGTAGTACGACAAGAAAGTGAAATCCCAGGGGAACTGTACAAATACGTGAATGATCCACCAGCTAACATATTCCTACGCGCCTCACTTTTCCATCCCTATGTATCATTTTGCATATTTTTCACGGTTCCTAAAACACCAGTGTGAGCAGTCGTTTACGTTTGAACACCTGGTAGAGTAGACACCTCCTTTATCAATGATTGTGCATGAATTGTGAAGTAATTCTCACCTATTCCACAATTCCAATGAACCTATTTACTTCAGTACTGGTGCTCAAGATTCCACATGCAACGATGTGAAACATTCTAGTGAGTTTGCCTGACCTGCTTTCAGTCTGTGTGAGATTGTTTCTTCCAAAATGAATCCAATTGTGATTGATAGTTATGAGCATGTCAATACTCCTATAAACTTTAACATCGTTATTGCTGAATCAAGCAACGAGACTATTTAACATTTATTGAGGACATTATCCAACATGACAAATCATTCACAGTAGTTCCTCCCCAAACAATTAGGATATTTGACCCTGTTGAGGCCAATCTTGTAATATGGCTCAGCGGTTTGGGACTCATATCAGGTAGGGCTCATCAATGAGCTGGACATGGTGCAAAGGAAGGCTGCTAGGATTATGCTCTACAATTTCAATCCTAGAAGTAGTGTAACTGGAATGATAGAAAAATTAGGGTGAGAATCTCTGGAAGATAGAAGGACGAAATCCAGACCATACGCTACGTTTAACACTTGCACTAATCGGCCAGTATGGGGAGAACAAAGCAAACGTCTGGGAAATCCCACCTACCTGAGCAGGGCAGAATAGTTAAGGCTACTTTGTATCGTGACCATTTTCCTCTATAAATTCTTCCTCGAAAGTATCTGCGTTTCATCCAATTTCTTGCGTTATAACGTCATAGATTTCCTCTTCAGTAAGTGGAGTCCTAAAAACACAGAACCGTACGAGACACGGAGTTAGTTTCTAATTCTGTTTAAATATGATTTAAAAAGTCTGAGTTAAATAACTGAATCAATATTTTACTAAAATATAGCTACACGCGTGGTGTACTTTGTTCGCCACACCACGCAACAGCTCAATGTTTATTCCTGTCATCAGCACAAACGAATCCGGCAACAATGTCACTGCTTGTAGTCATTTAGGAACATTATTTTATGGATATGGTAGATGACAACTAACATCCTGCAGAGACATTACACCCAAAAGTATGTATTTTATACACCAGCGCGTGTACTTAAAGGTTAAGACTGTGATTTGCTCAATGGAAAAATCAGACAAACATCTAATGGCCTCTCGAAGTATCCAAACATTTTTGCATTGATACACACAGCGAACGTATTAGCATCATAAAGATGAGTGTTTACTGTCGACCAAAGTATTTTGTGCACTCGAGTTTGCAGTTGTTAGTGAAGTAATCAATAGGTCTACATAAAATCCAATACCATCATCATTTTCGTCGTTCTATTTTACGTTAGTTCATGTAGGTTTGGATTATTAAATTTATATTTTAATATTTTTATCGCAGTTGGAACACGTTTTTAAGTGTGTTTCAATCATGCGTCACATTTAAGAATTATTATCTCAAAAACCTGTCATCAGATTGAATCCTAATTTTAACACAATATACATTGGAATGCTGTATCACTGGTTTATTAATTTCACAATTTTGTGTGTCCAAGAAACAAAGTTGTTATCATTGTTGTAAGATAACTTTTTCTCGGCTCGGGGTGGTTGGGAAATGTAGTTCTTGGTTGCGTTGTAATCCTTATACATCAAAAAGTTATGCTGTATGACTGTGAAATACGTAAATTAATTCACTTATTTAATATCGGTTTGTATTTGTACGGGGAAATAACACATGGTTCACCAGCTAGCCGCTCCGGGAAAAGCTGTACAGCGTTGCTGAGTTGGAGCCCATCACTTCCGAGCGAGGCGCGCCATGATGCGTTACATTCCAATGTATATTGTGATAAAATTTGGATTCGATCTGATGATGGATTTTTGAGATAATAATTCTTAAATGTGACGCATGGCTGAAACACGCTTAAAAACGTGCACTTTTTGTGTTCCAACTGCGATAAAAATATTAAAATATAAAATAAAAATTTCAGTCCTACATGAACTAACGTAAAATAGAACGGTGAAAATGATGATGTTATTCGATTTTATGTAGGTCTATTGGTTACTTCACAAACAACCTTCAAACTCGAGTGAACATAACACTTTGGTCGACAGTAGTGTAGGAAAGAAGAGTTTAAGAAGAGATTCAACACAAAAAGAGAATGTGTTGTAACTAGCCCCGAAGGGGGATTTTCTTAGAGAAAACTAGAGGATATGAAAATTCAGCAGTATCAAATACGCTGAGTTGGAAACGTTCACATCGTCTACGAACCTAGCCAACTTCCCCACTAGACAGCATTCTATCCCTCCTGCCTTAAACAAAGGAGCACAAATTAAGCGAATTAGCTTTTAATGCTAACAATATGTTGTGTTTCTTTAGTCTCTCCACACACGTGGGCCACATTTGATGTCAAGAAACATTGGAGTTCACGTGCAAATACTGTATTAACCTTATTTGGAAATGTCTAAACTTAATTTACACCTAAGCACGCAATACAAAGTATAATGTAGCGAACAGCTTTCTTATATATATATATATATATATATATATATATATATATATATATAAACTGTAAATGCAATTTACTTCGTCGTTAACGCAATGTTTAATTTTAATATCATCACGTGTGGCGGACATATACAAACATCATAAATACTGTACATTATCTGGCTACCGCAGTTGAGAAAGCAATGATAAACGGCTTTGGTGGCGTGGTCGGTAGCATGCTGAGCTTCTATGCCAAGAGGGTGGGTTTAAACCAGGCCGAAGTCATTGGAATTTTTAAGAGCATTAAAATCCTTCAGTATGACTTCCTTCAGAGGGGAAGTAAATCCGGCGGGCCCATGTCATAGATTTAGCCTACGGCATGAAAAAGAAACTTCCACTAACTACAATTCTGTGAAGCTAAATTTGTAGGTTAGATTTGTTTAACGCTCTGTTAGTTTCACCAGGTGCTGGTGGCTTCTAGTAGCCAAGTTCGCGGCTAGGTGTTGTTGACGGTAGCATTTGGTAGCAAAAGTAGGAACTACTTGTAATAGATCGTCTGCATTCCTTACTTAAATTGCTGATAACACACACTAATACAGACATCACAATTAACACCGGTTATCAGACAGATTCTGCACACACCTAAAGTACACGGGGCTACATGACCGTGTTGTCGCAGCCCCTAAACTGAGGAACTAACCAACCAAACAACTTTCATCAGCTCCTCGTGGACAGGATACACTGGTCAAAGCAGTAGCGTTCTTAATTCTTCAGTGAAGAATTACTCCCTAGTTAACTTGTATGTGAGACGGAATGGTCCGAATTCAGGTAGGCATAAATTACAGGAATTTATTTATACTCTTAATAAAACTCTTCTCACATAATTAGGACGATAAATTTAACAAGTAGTTCCGTAAAGAACTATACAGCCTAATATTATTTGCCTCTATCAACATACAAAATTTCAGTAGATTCAGTAGAAATTCGTAGATATTGAGATCCATCTAAATATTTCGGATGGTCGCCATGTAGGAATTTTATATATGTAGAGTTATGTACTCTTACATGAAGATTAGGCCTATTGTGTAGGTGTAGTATTCAGACTTCAATTGCATGATTGGGACACAAGAAACATAAACGAGATTTTAAAATTTCGCACAGATTCCATCTTTTGGTTATGAAAACAATTGAAATATATTAGATGCCAGTGGACTGAAATTTATATATAAGCATTTACCGTACCAAGTTTACTGCTCTCGGATGGTTAAATCTTGAGAAACATCCATTTAAATATTTATATTTCGCGTCACCGCCATGTTGTATTTGTGCTCACCAGGCTATTGATATAGATATAGAATGCCGGTGAACTGTTTCGCACAGCTGCCATGTTGGATTGGTGAGACGTAACAAAATTTGAAGGGAACAGTTGGGGTCGTCCGAAATGGTGCTCTGACCTTACCGGGTTTCATTGAATTCGCTTCAGCCGCTTAGAAGTTATTAGGGGGACACACACACACACACACATGGACTTAAATGAAAATAGGCTAAGAATGTAGCCAATTTACTCCCCCTCCCCCCCCCCCTTCCCGCCACCCCCCCTCCCCTATTTGTGAGAAGTGATTCTTTGCGGGCAAAAATGAAAATGAAAATCCACAGCCTGCTTCCAGTCTCCGACCGGGTCATGAATTGAATGAATGAAGCCCCCATCTAGTGGCGAGGATATGAAGTGTGCCGGCTGCCGAAGCCTGTCGCACTCCTCTGGGGCAATGATTAAATGAATGACAGATGAAATGAAATGATAGTGGAGAGTGTTGCTGGAATGAAATTGTGACAGGGAAAACCGGAGTACCCGGAGAAAAAACTGTCTGCCTCCGTGTTGTCCAGCACAGATCTCACATGGAGTGACCGGGATTTGAACCACGGACCCAGCGGTGAGAGGCCGGCGTGCTGCCGCCTAAGCCACGGAGGCTCATTACGGGCAAAAATAATTCTTGTAATTTGTATCATGCTCTAGGAAATATTGTAACTCCCCGCCCAATGTAATTCAGTACACTCTTGTTGACCGACTGAAAAGCCTCTAACAATAGCTTACTTAGGTAACACTGTAAAACGGCTTTTAATATCTCCATTCGAACTGATTCTTAAGGCTTTGAGAAAACTTAGAGATAAAAGCTTCTTTTTAACTTCTAGTATTCTTAAGCGTTTACAGTTCGCCTCAGTGCATCGACGAGGAAACCATGTCCTAGTTTATAAATATGATGATGATAATTGTTGTTTTAAGGGGCCTAACAACTAGGTTATCACCCCCTAGTGGTTTGGGTGATAGTGAATGATGAGATGAGAATGTAATGAAAACTATAACTATTACTAACTACAGTCCTTCAAACTAGAAGAAGAAATGACAAACCAATAAAGAGTAAGGAAAACAATAGGCAGGAGGAACAGAAAAGCCCTCAACTCTCGAAGAATGAGGATTGAGGGACTTGGATGGATGGAGAGCCAGGAAAGGCAGATATGAAAGAGAAAGAAGAGAGGGTCCGCCCCAGAGGCAATGGAAAAAGGGTGAAAAACCGGATCCAGCTCAGGAATCCCTCGGGGTTGCCAACTGCTGAACTCACTATCCGTGAGCCCTTGAGGGTGTAGCAGTACCCAGGGTCACTTTAAGAGGTGGGGCTACACACACCCTGCCTCCTTAAGGCCCTTGAGCAGAAGGGAGGAGATAGGAAGAGAACACAAGAGGTCTGACCCCCCGAAAAATGAGGGATCAGGAAATATGAGACATGGGCCAATTAAGGCGGGAAAGTGAAAGACTCCCTAGGCCTCGGATACCATAATACCGTCGGGGTCAGAAAGAACAAGAGTTGATCATCGATAGGAAAGATGACAGAGAGGAGCGCAGCACAAGTAAGTGGAAACAATGTCGGAACTCAGCTGGGGTCCCGTAGTCGCCAACCCACGTCCCACTAGCCGTGGGCCCCTGGGGATACTCTGACAAGATGAACATCTGAGGCACTACTTCTCCAAAAATTACATCGTAATGTTCTTGAGATTTCGCACAATCTTCAGCATAGGTTTGTGTTGAAGTTCCTGACTCACACTATATAAGCAATATTGACATTTTTGGTAGTGGAATGAATGACCTGCTCTCATAGCAGAGAGAATGGGCTGGCTTTCAAACTCAAGAGACTCTTAACCTGACAAATAGCGCCACAAATGCCTTCCACAAAGTGCGGAAAGGAGAGCTGAAAGTGTATCCTTAACGCTAACTGCCAGAGTTCAAGAACACTCTGATACAGGATGTTTTAAAAATTGGTGCCGTGTCCTCTATTTTAAGAGGTGAGAGTATGGATCTAAACATGAATAAAATGTCTAAGAAACATGGGTCCTACAGCGCCTAGTTTCTGAGATCATAACACTTGTTTATAAGAGGTGCAGACTACGAGATAAACCCAGCCACAGGGAGAGCATTACAGCTCGACTCTGTGCCGGTCCCAAGCCTGGATGAATGGCTGTATAATTTGGCCGCTTAATGCACAGAGTCTTCATGAATAAAGACCTAAAGATGCATACCAAACTCATGGTGTACCAAGCTGTCGTTATCTCAACGCTGCTGTATGGCTGTGAAACGTGGACACTCGATCGCCGTGATGTCAAGAAACTTGAGCGCTTCCATTCAACAAAAGATGAGATATATCTTGAATATCAAGTGGGAGGACTACGTGACCAACACTGCAGTTCTCGAGAAAGCGCATCACAATAGCATTGAGGCAACCATCATCGCTCATCAACTGACATGATTAGGCCATGTTCACCATTTGAGTGATGCCAGGCTTCCACGTCAATTCCTTTATGGTAAACTTTGCTCCGGCACGAGACCAGCTAAAGCACATCATGACGACGACTGGTATACATATCCAACGTCTGCTGCGGACCATTCACTGTGGCGGAACACTACATCGACCGCTGTCAACTTATTTGGAGAAGAACGTCGCAGACATGGAGAAGCCAAGCGACAAGCAAGAAAGCTTCGTCAAATACAACCCCGCCCTCCCCCGACCAATCAGTGCAATTTATGTGGGCACATGTTTAATGCCCGGATTGGCCTGTCTAGTCATCACAAACACATCCACAAGCGGTTTTGAAAAGCTCTATGCAGGAAGAAGTATGTGTACTCAGAGACGAGTTACATGATGATGATGATGATGATAATTGTTGTTTTAAGGGGCCTAACATCTAGGTTATCGGCCCCTGATGATTTGGGTGATCGTGAAGATGAAAAAGAAAAGCGAACTTAAAACTAAAACTAACTAATAACCTACATACTAGAAGAAGAAATGAAAAACTAAAGGAGAATAAGGCAAATAAAAGGACAGAAGGAAAAGAAATGCCCTCAACCCTCGGAGAAGGTGGATTGAGGGACTTGGAAGGAAGGAGAGCCATGAAAGGCATATAGGAAAGTGAAAAAGGAGAGGGTCCGCCCCAAAGGTAAGGGACAAAAAGGGAAAACGGACCCAGCTCAGGAATCCCTCGGGGTCGCCAACTCCCGAACTGACCAGCCGTGAGCCCCTGAGGGTGTAGCATTATCTAGGGTGCACCAAAAGTGGTGGGGCTACATACACCCGGCCTCCTTGAGGGCCTTAAGCAGAAGGCAGGAGATAACATGAAAAGAAAAAGAAGGCTGACCCCTCGCAGAAGGAGGGAATCAGAAAAGATGAGACAAGGGCCAATTAAGGCGGGAAAGGAAGTGACTCCCTAGGCCTCGGATACCCTAATACCGTCGGGGTCAGAAGAGAACAAGAGTTGACCAAGTGAGGTCGACAGGAAAGAAGACAGAGAGGAGCCCGGCACAAGTAAGTGGAAGCAATGCCGGACTCAGCTGGGGCCCCGTGGTTGCCAACCCACGCCCACAAGATGTGAGCCCCTGGGGGGAGACGAGTTACAGCCGACGACGATTGAGCCCGAGTGGAGATACCTATAACGAGTAGATACCAATGGTAAATTCTGGGAAATACTCTAGTTAACAGGCTCACCTGTCTACCCCTTAGGTGGGATGGGTGAAGGTGAGACTACAAGATAATCATAGTTGACACCCCTGGCGTGGAATACTGATACATCACAAGGAATCAATTAAACGAAAGTCAGGTTGTGAGTGTGAACAGAGGCTTTGTCTTGGCGCTCCGTCAAGCAAGATCAGCTGTGTGGTTCAAGTTGTATAGATTTAATGCACGTTACTCTGATCTCTGGTTACGTACTGTGGTGTCTGACTTACTTTCAAGGCAGAGGGATGCATTGCAGTGAATGGACATCACACTGAACGAGTGTTCAGATCTCAGAAAGTAGACACTGTAGCACCCATGTATATTAGAATTTTTAACCTTTTTTCATGCATACTTTCACCTCCCAAAACATCGGACTCTGTTTCTTAAACACCCTGTATTTAGGACTTCAATTGCGAGTCCATGATAATTAACAATGATGATTATTTAGCCTACTTTTCACATTTTGTAATAAAAATGAAAAAAATGAAAAAAACTCCTAAACGGCTCCAGCTATCAAAACCAAATTTGGCACAAATGAACATGGCCCCCTCCTACCTTACTGCTGGACCATTGCAAGGAATCCCAATAGCTCAGTCGCTAAGGCCTGCAAATCAATGGCCCACCAGCAAAAGGTAGCCTTGCCTCGAACAGCAACATTATTTCCAAAATCCTGATTTGAAATAGTAGACTATTTTTTGCCGCTTTTAGGATTTTCGGCCATTGGAGGCTAAAAAACCTGAATTTCCATGCACCACAAGGCCTTATAATTTAAAAAGGGGTCTTCCTTTTGTTGGACACTTGACACAACGGTTAGGGTCAGTTTGTAAGTGACGTGTATTGCAATCCGTCTACGAGGTTTTCAATTTTATTTTCACGTCAGGAAGAACACGTTAAGTAAATTTAGTTTGGAGGCACATTTTAACTAATCATTTTTCTTTGTCGACAAACGGGTTCCTAGCCCCTAGCCCTTGCAACAGTAGCTCAATTGATAACGTCTGGTTATTAATATCGAAGACCGTTCGAAGAATGGGTACTTCTGGGTACCAAAGAAAATGAAATGCTCCTAACCTATAAACTCTGTAACCACATGGGGTTACAGTAGCAGCGATGAAATAAAAGTGATGTAATGTAATTCTTATAATTGTGAATATAGGCAGCTGTGGTTGGGTGAAATTCCTAATATTTTAATTTTATACTGCGTTGATCAGAGATTCATAAGACAAATAAACCGTTTTGTTCGTTTCTCTTTGCTATTGTTGATGTAACTCAAGAGAACCTGCTAACAATTACTCAATAAATGCTAAATATCTCCAGCCCAATTTTACGGAGTGATAAACAAATTAAAATACCATTATCGTCATCAATACTGCTTCGAATGATGCAGCGCAGTCGGCAAATATTGAGCATTATATGATTAACGACGGTGGGTTGTCATAAAAATATTAAAGTTCATTTGATGAAAATGTTTTCAAGTACTGTTCAGTTGTGTGGTGATGGATATTGACATTTTCACATACACATACTTCGATTTTAAAAGCGAGCATTCCGCTGTCACGTCACTAAGAGACAATCATCATTAATTTTGAAACAGTGATGCCATGTCATTCTATGATCGGTCCTAGTTAAAAGTAAATTTGTAATTTTTGCATACAGAATTGTTCGTGCATTATCATCAGAAATGATAAATAACAAGCTACAAGCAACGGAGTTACCTGTAACGATTAGTTCTCCAATATATATTCTACTTGCATTTTATACATATTTAATGGAGTAGAAGAAATAATTATGTTAATTACAGGCAAATTATTTACAGGATCTAAATAGATCCAGTGTAATGGCACATGTTTCTAATCACAGAACATTATACAGGGTTAGCACAAATAATTTAAGTGATTTTATGCACATGCATTGTCGAAAATATGAGGGGTATTCAAATGAAATGGTACGAAGCGATACTGTGGGTACAATTTATTCGTTATTCGAAAGTAATCACCACAGGTCTGTGCACAGGTGTCCCATTGCTTCACTAGCCGCAGGATTCCCTGTTCCCAGAAGTCTTGTGGTTGTGACACTGTACGGTGTCCTTTAGTTCGTCGTCCGATTGGAAAGGTTTCCCCTTGATATATCATTTTAATGGACCAAACAGATGGAAGTCGCAGGGTGACAAGTCCGGTCTGTAGGGCGGCTGCTCCCACTTGAACGTGGCCAATACACCTTGTGTGACGTTGAGACGTGTGGGCGAGCGTTATCATGGAGCAGATATTGGTTGGTTTAGACCCTTCTGCAGTCAGAAATCTGATTACACGTCTCTGCTCATCACCTGTCGAACTGTGCAATGTGAACGCTATCACTGCTGCTGCTTCAACTACAACTGGACGGGACGGAACGTCCAACTGTCAGCTTCTCTTCTGCGTCATGTGTGTGTGCACCGACGCATGCGCAGTACCACGCCGGACACTACATGCCGGCCTACGTTATCCCAAAGCGGCATATTCAAATATCAACCGGTTTTGGTTTTACAACGAATCGTACCTTTTCATTCGTACACCCCTTGTATTTAGCTTACAGCATTGAAACATATACCAATTATTTTTGTGTCTGCTTGCTACAAATTCTCGATGTGCCCTCCTCGTGCCACACAGCAAATATCGATACGGTAGTCCAACTCCGACTACAAACGCTGGAGCATGTCCTGGTCAATTTTAGCTACAGCCGCATGGATCACATTCCTCAGTTCAACAAGATTAACTGACATGGGTGGTACATAAACTTCATCTTTCATAAACTCTCATAAAACGAAATCACACGGGATCGGATCAGACGACCGGGGAGGCCAGCGCATAAGACATCTACCTGCACCTGTCACAATATATCAATAATCGACGCTATCAGTCGAAGAAGGTTTTGGAAGACCTGGGTCGATCATTGAATATTGAAGAAGGTAGATCATCAATTATTAAAGGAAGTTTTGGAAGATCAGAGGAGTTTCCGAAACCAGAGCCATTTTCCCAGGGAGTGATCCTTTGCTGCTATAAATGGGATGTATTAGCAGTATCCCATAAATGTCAGAGCCACGGTCAGCTCTTTTATTACGGATCACAATATCACCACGGCTGTACGTTATTAATAAATTAACTATATATTAGTCAAATTACTTTCCTTTTGTGTGATTCATTTAGCGAGTACATCGCCCGGCTACCGTGAAATGACAAGCAAAAAGCTAGCGCAGTTCGCTACTCCTGTGGGGCTCCGGGCAGGGACACCAACAGCCCGCTGATGAGCCAGCTTGGTGTTCCTAGGCGAAACCCCACTCAAGACACGGCGCAAACCTAGAAAAATTGCTGAGTTTTAATTCACTGGCAGTGAAAGCCAATATACCATCTTTTTGGAAGCCTTCATGGGGAGGTTATGGCTGCTTGAGCTCTTAGCTCTCGTAGTAAAGAGGCGTAAGTGCGCTTCATTAAAAGGGAGGTAGCGCGCAGTTTGCTCTCACCTTTTAACTGTGGACGTCTTCCTCAGCATAGGAAGCGACCATCTCCCCGTTCTTGTCACCAAACCAACACGACCCACCACCGTCACTCCTCCCCCGCCGATTCTTCGCCAGAACTTCAAAAAGGCAAACTGGCCTGCCTACAGAGATAACATCACCAATTCTCTCACCCCTCCCGTCCCGCATCTTGACTCTGCGACCTCGGTCGACTCATACGCCCGAGTTCTGGAATCCTCCCTAACAGACGCCTCATCCATTCACATCCCCATCACCCCGTACTCACCCTCCCCCCCCCCCCCGTTTCCCCCAAAGCCCTCCCTCTCCTCCGGCTCTCCCACAGATATCTAGCCCACTATAAACGATCACGCGATCGCTATTTCCTCACCCTTCACCGTCAGACTATCCGCCAGGTGCATTTCTACATCCGCGCCTTTCACCGCCGCAACTGGGTCTCAGTCTGCAACTCTTTGCAAGGCCAACGTTCCTCCCTTGGCTCGTACTGGAAACGCCTAAACACCCTCACTGGACGCTCCCCCACACCCATCTATCCCATCATCCACCAGGGCACTGCCCCACCGGATCTGCCCTCCAAGCTGGAGATCTCTGCCCGTCGCTTCGAACGGGTCTTTAACGGTCTTTTCGGCCTCACCTTCGATGACACCGACAACGACGCCGTCAACTCCATCCCAGATCGACCCTATCTCCAGCCCAATCATCAACACCCCCATATCCCACACCCTATCAACGACCCCATCACCCCCAGCGATATTCACCTCGCCCTTTCCCGTACCAAAAATACTGCCCCCGGTCCCGATCAACTCCGCTATCTCCACATCAAATCTTCCTCCAGCTCCTCGCCATCCTCTATACCTACCTCCTCAAAACCGGATTCTACCCAACGGCATGGCGCGCTGCCACCATGCTTCTCTTCCCCAAACCGAACAAACCACTCTCCGACCCTTCCTCCTATCGTCCCATCTGCCTCACAGCCGTCCTCTCCAAACTATTCGAAAAAATCCTAGTCCGCCGCACCTACCTCCATCTCACTCAACATCAGCTACTCCCCCTCCTCCAATGTGGCTTCCGGCCTGCCCTCTCCACCCATGACCAACTACTCCGCCTCACCACCCTCACAGCCGATAACATGAACCGCTTCCGCCCCACTCTCCTCCTCACCTTCGATTTTCAGAGTGCCTTCGACACCGTCTGGCACTCCGCTCTCCTTCTAAAACTCCACTACTACCACCTCCCTCATAATTTCATCCGCCTCATTGGAAACCTCCTCAGTCCCCGCACCGCCCGCATTTCTATCAATCGCACCCTCTCACGCCCCTTCTCTCTAACCCAAGGCGTACCCCAAGGGTCAGTACTATCCCCTCTCCTCTACATCCTTTTTGTCGGAGATATCCCCCAGCCTCCGGCTCCCCTCCACCTCCTTCAGTTCGCAGACGACACAGCAATACTCGCTCCTTGCCCCTCCGTCACAGCCATCAACAGACTGGTCCAACCATATCTCGACCGATCACGGCCTGGTGTGATCGCTGGCATCTCAGCCTAAATACGGACAAGACCAAAGCCATACTCTTCCATCCCCGTCGCCATGCCAACTCGGCCACCCGCAACCCCAATCGTCTGACCCTACGTATCCACGACCACCGCCTTCACACTTCACCATCGCTACGCTTCCTGGGCGTCATCTTTGACGAGCACTTCACCCTTCGTCCACATCTACGCGCACTTACGGCTTCTGCTCAGAAGCGCTCTCGCCTCATCAACAGGCTGATCGGCACCTCATGGGGGCTGCATTCCTCAACGCTGTTCTAAACATACAAGACCCTCATCCGCTCTTACATCACATATGGGCATGTTGTCTGGGCCGGCTGCGCCACCAGCTACTTGCACACCCTGGTAACCATGGAACGACGCATCGCCCGCATAGCCCTTCGCCTCCCCCAAATACATCCAAGTGAGGAACTGTACCGTCTAATGCCATTACCCCCCGTTACGATGTACATACACCTTCTTCAACTGCGCTACCTGAAGCGCACTAGAAGAACGCAGAATCCGATTGTAGGGCAACTTGAGGCACTCCAGCTACGCAACCCCGTCTACTCTAAACTAGGCCTAATCCACCTCAAGAGCTTCACCCCTGCCCCGGACTAATAGTCCTCTACAAAAAAAAAGTCACCATCACCTCACCATCAATCCATCCATACATACTCACATCTTCCTCCAACAGCTTATATTTCTTTTCTTTCTATTTTATTTCGACTCTTTTCTCTTCTCTCTCTTTTCTACAATAACGCTTCAATTCTCATCTCCACCAACGTCATCCATCACCTCCATCTCAGCAAACAAAATCATCCATTTCTATCATCGCATTCATTTCAAAATCATTCAAACGTCAATTACCATATCTCATCACCCACACTCCCCTCAACGCACCTTTTTCATCCCATCCCATACCATCTTCAAATACCATCACATACCGTACACACGATCAACTCCTCGCAAACTAAACTCTTTTCTCCACTTTCTCCCACCCCCACTTCACATCACCACAAGCACTACCAATTGCTCCCATCTCATAATACATAATCATCCACTTCTCAAAAAAAAAAAAAAAAAAAAAAAAACAATCTCTCCAACTATCGAAGCTCATCACCCACTCTAACTTCCAACTTCTGAAAACACCAAATTTTCAAATCTCTTACAAAACCATTAAATTTAAACTCTAAAAATTCAACATCTAACGCCTGCACCCACAATTGTACAATGCATTCAAGAGCAAATTTTCGTCAACACCAAATTTTTAAAACTTCAATCTTAGCCAAGAGGTCAAATCATTTCTCCTTCTCCAACTTACACAATCCACCACCACCCTTCTCCTATAACTCTCCACCTTCCATTCAATCCCCTCCTCTGGCCCAAGAGATGGTGCGGCCATCTATAGGGGCCCGCCCACCCTCGTTGGGTGGGAATGAAATGACCCTTTTATTATTATTAGCAGTTTGCTACTCCAGTGGGGATCAGGGTGGGGACACCAAGAGCCCCAAGGGCCAGCTTGGTGTCCTAGGCGAAACCCCACACAAGACACGCCACAAACCTAGAAAAAACGCAGAGTTTTAATTCACTGGCCGTGAAAGCCAATTACCGTGTCCGTCTCTTGGGAACAAGATCGACAGTTAGCATGCTCTGGTGAATACAATGCTTTAGCCGGGAGTTAGTTGTCATGCTCTGCCCTAGAGCGAGCAGCACCGAGTATGTTAGCCATTATTTGCCCCCTCCCACTCACACAGTCTGTATGAAATACGGTAAAGCTTTTTCTCTTCCACTATTTACTCGTGATTGGATGTATACAAGCTCTCTATTCCATCAACTAGTGTAAATATATGTGCAAACCACTTAGCGGATTAGCTCACCGTGCTAATAGATAATAAGCCATAATTGGTTATACGAGGGATGTTGCGAAAGTTAAGTTTCATCATTTTATAGCACGAGCAGTTGGTGCATTAGGTAACACAAACAATCGCCGAACCTTTAACTGGGTATGTTGGGTCCTGAGAACTCCCCACGTGTGATATGCACTTGTATTTTTCTAGCAGAAGTTGGCTACACTGTTGAGGAACTCAGTACCTTCTTGAATAAGATTGGAGTTTAAAATGACGTCATTTGCATTGTTTAATGACTGTCGACAATAGCATTTATTGGCTGGGGGTGTCGCCAGCACCCCGCATACTCAGTTACGTCGTTACACATTGTGTCTAGTTGGTTTCTACTTCGCAAATAGAACTGCCGCTCCTGTGTGGTGTTGGGAGTGTGTGAAATGAATACTTCCTTAGATTTTATTTATTTATTACTAGCTGCACCCGGCATGCGTAGCATTGCCAATCAAAGAAAGTGTTGGTGATGTGACTTTGTTGAACTGCTTTTGGATTCACAATATTTTTAGCCTACTTTCGATTTTTGCAAAAAATGAAAGTGGACTTATTAGATCAACACAGGGCGAAAAAAAGGGTGTCTGTCTGTGTGTGTGTCTGTGTGTGTGTGTGTACGTCTGTGTGTGTGTGTATGTGTGTGTGTGCGTCTGTGAGTGTGTATGTGTGTGTGAGTGTGAGTGTGTGTACTCTGAATGTCTGCCCCCCCCCCCTATCAATTCGAACACGGTGAACGCGAATTGAACGACATTTGGTACAAAGGTAGCACTAGCAAAGGACACCTCAGTGTCATGTTTTATATCGCCGCCATCTTGACGGAAACGTAATGGCGGTCACACAAATGTTCAAAGCTTAAATCAAATTACGACTAACCTAATCATCCGATCTCTACCAAATTTTGCAACAACATACCTTTATAGGGGGAGCATCCTTTGACCAAACTATTACGTCATCAGCCTAATAGTTTGCGGATGGGGGCCATCTTTGTGTGAAAACCGATTCCCCCTATTAATTCGAACACGGTGAAACCGTATGGAACGAAATTTGGTACAGAGGTAGTACAAGCAAAGGGCACCTCAGTGTCATAGTTTATATCGCCGCCATCTTGACGGAAACGTAATGGTGTCCACACAAATGTTCAAAGCTCAAATCAAATTACGACTAATCTAATCATCCGATCTCTACCAAATTTTGCAACAACATACCTTTATGGAGGGTGCATCCTTTGACTAATCTAATCGGTCATTAGCCTAATAGTTTGCGGATGGCGGCCATCTTTGTGTCAAAATCGATTCCCCCTATTAATTCAAACACGGTGAAACCGAATGGAACGAAATTTGGTACAGAGGTAGCACTAGCAACGGTCACCTCAGTGTCATGTTTTATAATACCGCCATCTTGACGGAAACGTAACGGCGGCCACACAAATGTTAAAAGCTAAATTGTAATTACGACCAACCTAATAATCTAGTCTGTACCAAATTTTGCAACAACATATCTTTAAGTGGGAAGCATATTCTGACCAAACTGCAAGATCATCAGCCCAATAGTTAGCAGATGGTGGGCAGTATGTGTGCAAATCGATTCCCCCTATCAATTCAAACACGGTGAAACCGAATTGTACGAAATTTGGTACAGACGTAGCACTAGCAAAGGGCACCTCAATGTCTGTGTGTGTGTCTGTGTGTGTGTGTGTGTCTGTGTGTGTGTGTGTGTGTGTGTATGTCTGTGTGTTTGTGTGTACGTCTGTGTGTGTGTCTGTGTGTGTGTATGTGTGTGTGTATGTGTGTGTGTGCGTCTGTGTGTGTGTGTGTGTGAGTGAGTGTGTGTACTCTGAATGTCTGCCCCCCCCCCCCTATCAATTCGAACACGGTGAACGCGAATTGAACGACATTTGGTACAAAGGTAGCACTAGCAAAGGACACCTCAGTGTCATGTTTTATATCGCCGCCATCTTGACGGAAACGTAATGGCGGTCACACAAATGTTCAAAGCTTAAATCAAATTACGACTAACCTAATCATCCGATCTCTACCAAATTTTGCAACAACATACCTTTATAGGGGGAGCATCCTTTGACCAACCTATTACGTCATCAGCCTAATAGTTTGCGGATGGGGGCCATCTTTGTGTGAAAATCGATTCCCCCTATTAATTCGAACACGGTGAAACCGTATGGAACGAAATTTGGTACAGAGGTAGTACTAGCAAAGGGCACCTCAGTGTCATAGTTTATATCGCCGCCATCTTGACGGAAACGTAATGGTGTCCACACAAATGTTCAAAGCTCAAATCAAATTACGACTAACCTAATCATCCGATCTCTACCAAATTTTGCAACAACATATCTTTATGGAGGGTGCATCCTTTGACTAATCTAATCGGTCATTAGCCTAATAGTTTGCGGATGGCGGCCATCTTTGTGTCAAAATCGATTCCCCCTATTAATTCGAACACGGTGAAACCGAATGGAACGAAATTTGGTACAGAGGTAGCACTAGCAACGGTCACCTCAGTGTCATGTTTTATATCACCGCCGTCTTGACGGAAACGTAACGGCGGCCACACAAATGTTAAAAGCTAAATTGTAATTACGACCAACCTAATAATCTAGTCTGTACCAAATTTTGCAACAACATATCTTTATGTGGGAAGCATATTCTGACCTAACTGCAAGATCATCAGCCCAATAGTTTGCAGATGGTGGGCAGTATGTGTGCAAATCGATTCCCCCTATCAATTCAAACACGGTGAAACCGAATTGTACGAAATTTGGTACAGATGTAGCACTAGCAAAGGGCACCTCAGTGTCGTGTTTTATACCGCCGCCATCTTGATGGAAACGGAATGACGGCCACCCAAATGTTAAAAGCTTAAATCAAATTACGACCATCCTAATAATTTGATCTCTACCAGATTTTTCAACAACATGCCTTTTTGTGGAAAGCAGCTTATGACTGACTACAAGGTCATCAGCCCAATAGTTTGCAAATAGCGGTCATGTATGTGTGTAAATCTATTGAAATCTATTGAAAATGAAAATCCACAGCCTGCTTCCAGTCTCCGACCGGGTCAGGAATGGAATGAATGAAGCCCCCATCCAGCGGCGAGGATATGAACTGTGCCGGCTGCCGAGGCCTGACGCACTCCTCTGGGGCAATGATTAAATGAATGACAGATGAAATGAAATGATAGTGGAGAGTGTTGCTGGAATGAAATTTTGACAGGGAAAACCGGAGTACCCGGAGAAAAACCTGTCTGCCTCCGTTTTGTCCAGCACAGATCTCACATGGAGTGACCGGGATTTGAACCACGGACCCAGCGGTGAGAGGCCGGCGTGCTGCCGCCTAAGCCACGGAGGCTTCACTGTGTAAAATCTATTCCCCTTATCAATTCAAACACGGTGAAACCGAATTGAATGAAATTTTGTACAGAGGTAGCAAGCAAAGGGCACCTCATATTCATGTTTAATATCCCTATAGCACGTTGTATTTCAACAAGCTACTACAACCAACATTCAATTATAACAATACCCATGCATTTAGGAGAAATATGTTCTTTATTGAACATCTTGTTTTTCTTCTTACGTTAACCGCCTCTAAACTATTATAAAATTGATTTGCTATCTCAGAAACCCAGAAACATTCATGGGAGCGTGCTCAACAACTCACCAAAATTTCATCGCAATGAAATGAATGGTATATGAAGGCATACGGGTCTTTCTTGAAGCGATTCGAGCGCCGTCACCCAGTTGTTGAATATACTCGTACCCTACCTATTGTAAAATGGATTTACTAAGTCGAAAATCTTCCCAGGCCTAACCTACTGTACTTGTGCGATACCTATTGAAAAATGGATTTACTACGCCAGAAACCTTACCTGAAGTGTACACAACATCTCACCCAAGTTTCTTCGCCATCGGACGAATATTACGAGGGTTGGGGCAAAAGTCATGGCAACTATTTTTTTTCTTGTAGATATGTGAACGATTCACGTATATGTGTCGTGTGGACGTTCTGCAGGCATAGTGTGTATGCAGAACAACAGATGGCTCTGTGATAGCTGGTAGTAGCGCAGCGAGGGCTGTGAAATCAGTCAGTTGGTGAGTGTCGTGCGAGATGGAAGTAGCCCATGTTGAGCAGTGCGCTTACATCACAATAGCCATTCTCCGAGGGATAAATGCGATAGAATGTCACTGTGAATTAGTGGAAGCCCTTGGAAATAATGCCCTACCATACCGTACTGTAGCACGGTGGGTAGGAAAGTTTCAGCAAGGACGTGTGTCAACCAATGATGAGCAACGTTCGGGACGACCTGTCAGTGTGCGGACCGACGTGGCACGTGCTGTCATCGAGCAGCTTCTGGATGAAGACAGACGATGGACGCTACTGGAGTTAGAGAGGGCAAGTGGCATCGAGAAACTCACCGTCCACAGGATATTGCGTTATGAGCTGCAACTACGCAAAATCGCATCGCGGAGGGTACCTCATGCGCTGACGGAAGTTCAAGGGTGGGTGCGCTAAGCAATATGCTCCGACCATCTTGCACGCTGGCAACAGGACGGCGATCAATTATTGTCATGAATAATCGCCATCGATGAATTTTGGGCCAGGGCATACGAACCAGAACTGAAACGCCAGTCCACGGAGTGGCGACATGCAGGATCACCAATGAGGCAGAAGTTCTGTCAGAATCCTTCCCCAGTCAAATTCATGATGATCGTCGCGTATGACGTCAGGGTGTCATTATTTGCCACTTTGTTCTACATGGCAGAACAGTGACCGCACAGTACTACAGGGACTTCCTAGTGCGACAGGTACGACGCGACGTGGCGTTCGGGAGAAACGTCCGGATCTTGTGGACAGTGCAATAATCCTGTACGACAATGCAAGACCACATAAAGCAGGAAGTGTAGGGCAGCTACTGCGACGTTGGGGATGGGAAGAATTGGAGAATCCACCGTACTCTCTCGACATTTCGCTCTGTGACTTTGATCTCATTCGAAAGATTAAGGAACCACTGCGTGGAAGGCGGTTTGCAACACGGGAGGACATTGCTAATGCTGTGCGCCAACAAATGACCCAATTCACACATGGTGCGGCAGATGGTATTCAGCGCCTCCCACATCGTTGGCAGCGGGTGGTGACAGTAGCAGGGGACTAATTTGAGGGTCTTTAGGCCCAGGTTTTTCATGTCAACTGTATGTGTACTGTGTTGTCATTCTTTTGCACCTTGAAGGCAAAGGGGGGTTAACATCACAGAAGTGACAAAGAGGAAATCTGACATTCTACGGATCGGAGCGTGGAATGTTAGAATTCTACTAGGAAGTGGAAAGTTAGAAAACTTAGAAAGGGAAATGGATAGGTTGAGGTTGGATTTGGTTGGGATTAGTGAAATGCGCTGGCAGGAAGAACAGGACTTTTGGTCAGGAAACTATAGGGTCATTAGCACTAAATCAAACAATGGCCAAGCAGGTGTTGGTCTCATATTGAGTAGGAAACTTGGACAGCGGGTGGAATATTATGAGCAATACAGTGAACGGATTATTGTAGCAAAAATCAATACTAAACCTACGTGCACCACAGTGGTACAAGTCTATATGCCTACCAGTCAAGCTGATGATGAGGATGTTGAAAAGGTCTACGAAGAAATAGATGACATTCTGAGGTATATCAAAGGTGATGAAAATGTTATAGTAGTGGGAGATTGGAATGCTGTGGTAGGAAAAGGGAGGGAAGGGAAGATAGTAGGAGATTTCGGATTAGGTGCAAGGAATGATCGAGGAAGCAGGCTGATGGAATTCTGCACCGAACATGAGTTGGTCATAGCTAACACCTTATTCAATAACCACAATAGAAGAATATACACATGGATGAGACCAGGAGATACAGGGCGTTACCAAGTCGACTTCATTATGGTCAAGCAGAGATTTCGAAACCAGATTTTGGATTGTAAAACATATCCTGGTGCTGACATAAACTCTGACCACAATCTGGTTGTAATGAAATGCAGATTAAAGTTGATGAAACTGAAGAAAAGTCAAAAGCCAAAAAGGTGGGCAATAGACAGACTGAAAGTAAAGGATGTGAACGAAAGATTCAAGAAGAGTATAAAGAAAGGACTAATCAAAACCCCTAAACAAACTTCAATTGCAGACGAATGGGCACTTTTGAAGAATGAAATAACAAAATCGGCAGAAGAAAACATTGGTAGGAAAGAAAGAATAGGTAGAAAACCGTGGATCACTCAGGATATACTAGAATTGATGGATGGAAGGCGGAGACACAAGAATCTAAGAGATGAAGAGGGGAAAGCAGAATACAGACGTCCGAGAAATGAGGTTAACAAGAAGTGCAAGGAAGCGAAAGAAGCTTATCGAAGGATTGAGAATACTTTTGGGGAAAAGAAGACTAAGTGCTGTAATATTAGGGACACAAATGGAAAGCCTCTAACAGGTAGGGAAGAAAAGGCTGAGAGACGGAAAGCTTACATAGAGTGCTTGTATAAGGGAAAGGAGATTGAGAATCATGTAATGGAAAGGGAGGAGGAAATTGATGAGGATGCAAAAGGAGATTTAATATTGAGATCAGAATTTGACAGAGCATTAGAGGAATTAGGCAGGAACAAAGCACCAGGCATAGATGATATACCAATTGAGTTGCTACGCTGCATAGGAGATGAAGGTCTGATCAGGTTATTTCACTTGGTGTGTAGGATTTATGAGACAGGTGAGGTACCCCCTGATTTCAAGAAGAATGTTATCATCCCTATACCAAAGAAAGTGGGAGCTGACAGATGTGAAGATTACCGTACAATCAGCTTGATTACTCATGCTTCAAAGATCCTGTCTAGAATAATTTACAAGAGGATGGAAAGCCAGATAGAAACGGAGTTGGGTGAAGACCAGTTTGGTTTCAGGAGAAATGTAGGAACAAGGGAAGCTGTACTAAGTCTTAGGCTGATTTTGGAAGGTAGAATAAGGAAAGATAAGACAACGTTCATGGCATTTGTAGACTTAGAAAAGACTTTTGATAACGTTGATTGGACTAAATTGTTTGACATATTGAAATCTATTGGAATAAAGTACAGGGATAGAAGGGTGATATACAATCTATACAGAAACTAGACAGCAGTCATTCGAGCTGAAGGATATGAGAGAGAAGCTGGTATTCAGAAAGGTGTAAGGCAAGGCTGCAACTTATCTCCCATACTTTTCAATCTTTACATTGAACAAGCAATGAAGGAAATCGGAGAAAAATTTAAAGTGGGAGTGAAGATTCAAGGAGAAATAATTTCAACTCTGAGATTTGCTGATGACATCGTCATCTTGGCCGACAAGCCTGAGGATTTGAATGAGTTTTTGAATGGTATGGATTCCGTCTTACGGAAGGACTTCATGATGAAAATTAATAAATGTAAAACAAAAATACTGGAATGCAGCCGAAATAAATCAGAAACCTCAATGGAAATCAAATTGGCAGGTGAAAAGCTGAAGGAAGTAGGAGACTTCTGTTACTTAGGAAGCAGAATAACCAGTGATGGACGAAGCAAGGAGGATATAAAAAGTAGGTTGGCTCAGGCAAGGAAAGCCTTTCTACAAAAAAGGAATCTGTTGACATCGAATATAGATTTAGGTATTAGGAAGTCATTTTTGAAAGCCTTTGTCTGGAGCGTGGCGCTCTATGGAAGTGAAACTTGGACTATTGGTGCAGCAGAAAAGAGGAGAATTGAGGCATTTGAAATGTGGTGTTACAGGAGAATGATGAAGATCAGATGGGTAGATAGGGTTACAAACGAAGAGGTATTAAGGCGAGTGGGAGAGGAGAGATGTTTCTGGCGACTGCTAATGAAGAGAAGAGATAGGTTGGTAGGACACATACAAAGACACCCAGGAATAGGAAGCTTAGTTATGGAAAGAAGGGTCGAGGACAAGAACTGTAGGGGTAGACCAAGGTTAGAATATGTTAAACAGATTGCCTCGGATGTAGGGTGTGGTAGCTATGTAGAGATGAAACGATTAGCTCAGGACAGGGAGGCATGGAGAGCTGCATCAAACCAGTCAAAAGACTGAAGACTCAAACAACAACAAGGCCATATTGCCCTGTATACTACCGTAATAAATTAAATTAGGTGTTACGATATTTCAGTGCTATTCATTGCCCACACATGTAGTAAACACCTTGTCCTTTCGTCTGTATATATCACATTTTCCAACCGGACTGGTATCTTCATGAAAAAAAAAATAGTTGCCTTGACATTTGCCCCAACCCTCGTATATGAACGCATACGGGACTTGGTTGAAACGCTTCGTGCGTAGTCGATCGTTTGTTGAATCTACTCGTGTGCCACCTATTGTAACATGGATTTACTAAGCCAGAATCTTGCCTGGTGTGTACACAACCTCTCACCCAAGTTTCATCGCTATCGGACAAAAGGTATATGAACGCATATGGGACTTTGTTGAAACACTTCGCGCGTCGTCTTTCATTTGTTGAAACTACTCGTGCGCTACCTATTTAAGTGGATTTACTACGCCAAAAACTTTCCCTGAAGTGTACACAACCTCTCACCCAAGTTTCATCGCAATGGGATGAATGGTATATGAACGCACGTGGGTCTTTGTTGAAGCGAATAGCACGCCATTTTATTGAAGCTACTCACGCGCTATCTACTGTAAATTGGATTTACTATGCCTATAACTTTCCCGGGAGTGTGATGCCTATAACTTTCCCGGAAGTGTGCTAAGCAACCCACCAAAATTTGGTCGCACTCGGATGAATTGTAGGCTATATGAACGCATCGCCAACACCCATTTGTTTAAACTACTAGCGCGCTATTTATTGTGCATTGGATTAACTATGCCTATGACCATCCCGGAAGTGTTTACAACAGCTCACCAAAATTTGATCGCAATCCGATGAATGGTTTATGAACGCATAAAAGACGAACAAACGAACATTCATTTTTATATACAGTACACTTAAGATTTATCGTATGACTTTTAGTGCCGCGAGTGTCCGAGGACATGTTTGGTTCGCCAGAGGCTGGAACTGCTTCCAACGGACACCCATAGGTTGAGCTACAAGTTCCGTTCAATTTCAAGTAGTTCCAACTTTCATTACCAGATGTCACTGATACCTAGTGGTGAACGTTGGAACGTTGATGGAGCGTTCCAATGAAATCTAACCTAGAAATTTAGCTTCTCACAAGTTTAGTATGTGGAAGGATCCTGTACATGCCATGAATCAATGACATGGGACCACCGGCTTTATTTCCCCTCCAAAGGAAGGCATACTGAAGGATTTTAACGCTCTTAAAAAATCTGACGACTTTCGCCGGGATTGAACCCACAATCTTGAGAATAGCGGTTCAGCATGCTACCAACTACGCTACCGAAACGGCTACTTCGGTAGATGAAGTACAGGAACGGATCAGTTTACATATTTGTGTTTGTACATAATTGTCTGGAAGTAATGAAGAATTGAGCTTAATAGTTTGCATGCAGTACGAAACCAAAATATTAAGACTTTTGGATTGGAAATCAGTAAGTTATTTATTTTTGTAACTGTGGTGCCAAATATCTTATGATAATATTTTTTAAGGTAGTAATAAAGATTGAATTTGGTATATTTGGTCTTTATTTAACATTTGTAAAAGAACAGTGCAAGTTTTAGTTGGGTTGTTGTAGCCACCTCACGGACCCACTTACGTAACTCTTACACACATACCTAATTAAAGGTTAAAATCCACACCAATGGTTGGTTCAACGACGGAAGGAACATCAGCGGAGGGGGAATGAGACATGCGCAGAACTCTCTATTTATATTGGCTTCCATCATATAGTTTAAATATATGTGCAAACCACTTAGCGAATTAGCTCACCATCCATACTTACTTTACTTAGTCGAATCCTCTTCTACCCATCGGTGTCGAAGTTTTACAAAAGGAGCGCCAAGCCTTGCTTTCCTCCATTTTATTCTCCTCTCCTCAACTGCCCTCCTGACATTTTCCTCCTCCCACGTCTTCCTTGGTCTCCCTCTTTTTCTGTTACCCTGCACTCGTGTTTCACATACTATCTTGGCAATTCGTGATTCCGGCATGTGTTGAATGCGGCCGTACCACCTCATCTGATTCTCTTCGACCTTTTGCTGAAGTGGTTCAGCTCCTAGACCCGTTCTTATGGTCTGATTCCGGATCCTGTCACGTCTCGTCTTGCCTTCCACTTTCCTCAAATACGGCATTTGCAGCGGTACTTATCTGTGAGGCACCAGGTCTCACTGCTGTACATCAGTACTTGTGTATAGACAGCCCGAAATATTGCCAGCTTTGTGTTCTTTGAAACTTCTCTGTTATTAAGGAAACTTGACTTTATTGAATTGAACAATCTACCGGTAGCCTGCACTCTGCTATTGATCTCACCCTCAATTTTCTCATTTCTTTGCAGTGTTGCTCCCAACAACTTGACGCTTTCAGTTTGTTCCAGGTTAGTTCCTCTTATATTCACCTGCTGCACAGTTTCTTCTCGTGACACTAGCATTGTCTGTGTCTTAGCGGTATTGATTTTCATCCCAATATTGGATAATTCTTCATCCCTTAGATAGATAATAAAGCATAATTGGTTGTACGAGGGAAGTTGCGAAAGTGAAATGAAAATCCACAGCCTGCTTCCAGTCTCCGACCGGGTCAGGAATGGAATGAATGAAGCCCCCATCTAGCGACGAGGATATGAACTGTGCCGGCTGCCGAGGCCTGACGCACTCCTCTGGGGCAATGATTAAATGAATGACAGATGAAATGAAATGATAGTGGAGAGTGTTGCTGGAATGAAATTTTGACAGGGAAAACCGGAGTACCCGGAGAAAAACCTGTCTGCCTCCGTTTTGTCCAGCACAGATCTCACATGGAGTGACCGGGATTTGAACCACGGACCCAGCGGTGAGAGGCCGGCGTGCTGCCGCCTAAGCCACGGAGGCTCAAGTTGCGAAAGTATGTTTCATAATTTTATTGCACGAGCAGATGACACCAACAATCGCCATAAGAATCCACACCCGTGGCTGGTTCAACGACGGGAGGAACGTCGGCGGACAGGGAATAACGCATGCGCAGAGCGCCGACGAAGAGAGAGGAGCAGAGCGGCGTGCCCGATATCATTCGAGTACAACTCACGATGGAAGACAGATGTGTAGTGACAACGTGGTTACCAATGGAAGTGCGTGCTGTAAATAATAATATCGTATGGCCTCGGGTGCCGGTTGCAAGCTTTGTTATTTGTTATTTGACAACCAGAGGGCAGCTTGTATGACGAATTTTGTTCTTAAGCTTCCTCTTTCTCCAGTATTTCTTCATATGGACGCTGTGCTACTGCTTCTGTTCATCCGTCCAGATTCCTCCAGTCAACACAGTTCATTCGTCTCGGAGCCCTTCCTAATTCTGAATAATGGTCCGAAATGTATCCCTATCTAACATCTGTACTTCTTGAATATTGGACCTTTCTAGATCTTAACGAACTTCCTTAATCCATGCAGTAGTTATTATTTTATTATTATTCTTATTCACACCAATGTCAGAAATGGATGGTCTTGAGTTATTCACAAATCTGTTTTCTGTTCTTTGTTTGTTTCTATCTCTGTCTTTATTTCTGTCTTTCTTTCTTTCTTTCTTGCCACGGTAAATGAGTGGTTATCGTGTCAGACTACCAACCCCAAGCTTGCAGGTACGCTTCTGGCCGTGGTAAGTGATTTTTGAAAGACGACAAAAATCACGACACGCATGTCATACGTTGTTGGTATATTAAAGAACCCATTTTAATTCAGTAGGCCGTGTACATAATGGCTAAATTAATCTCGGAATTTTCCGCCAACACAATGTTTCTCGTTTCTCTACTAGAAAGCGCTACAGTGCCAAGGAGCTTAGATATCTAACCTCCTTGACTTTCAAAGTGTTCCAAGGAACGACAAAATTTTACATATAAGGTGCCCTCTGGACGTTAAATAAGAAAGCCTGCACCCGGCTTCCGAGGCCATACGCTATTTATATCCTTTATTTGTTTCTCCAGCCTTGTGGTACAAGAAAACAATCACTTTTAGCCTATTTTCATTTATGAAAAAAATAGGCTTATGAGATCACCTTTTGTCCGTGTGTCTGTCTGTGTGTGCGCGTGTGTGTGCGCGTGTGTGTGATTCGTGTGTGTGTGTTTCCGTAATAAAATCTAAACGACTGGAGCGATTTGAATGAAAATTGGTAAGATCATAGCACTATTCCGGGCGATCCCGACCGTGCCCTTCAAATTTCGTCACGTCTCACCAATCCAACATGGCGGCTGTGCGAAATATTTCTCCAGCATTCAATATATCCGAAACTACTAGAAGTTCACTTATGTGACCTTTGAAATCCTGGTAACTACAAAACCAACATGGCGGCCAAGCGAATTTGTGACTTTTAAATAGACGTTTCTCGCGAGTTAACAAACCAAACGCAATGAAACTTGGTACAGTATATGTTTATATACTTTGTAATGCACCGAAATCTAACTTTGTTCAATTGTTGACATAACCTCAATATGGCGGCTGTGCGAAATATTTCACCGGCATTCTATATCTCTGAAACTATTACCGGTATCACCCTGAAAATTTTCACGGAGATAAAGGGCACTACTGGAAGTTCATCTATGCGACTTCAAAAAACAGGTTAACTACAAAACGAACATTGCGGCCAAGCGAATTTGAAAGTTTTAAATAGACTTTTCTCGCGATGTTTATACACATTGTAATGCACTGGTATGTAATTTAGTTCAATTATTTATATACCCTCAAGATGGCGGCTGTGCGATTTTTTAAATTAAGTTTTTGTTTCTTGTGTCGTATTCTTGCGATCGAAGTGAAAGTTTGAATAATGAACCTACGCAATAATTTTCCCTTAAGGGTACATGACTCTATTGCCTATACATATAACAATCCAACATGGCGACCATCCGGAATATTTAGACGGTTCTCAATATCTACGAATCTACTCCAGCAATCAAACTGAATTTTTATGTTCATTGCGGTTATGAACATAAGTTCACCTATAGGACTTTCAAACCTGGTGATCACAAATCCAACATGGTGGCGACGCGAAGTATAAATATTCACATGGTTGTTTTTCGTAATTTAACCATCCATGTGCAGTGAAACTTGGTACAGTAAATCCTTATACAAATGTTAATCCATTGGCATCTAATTTATTTCAATTGTTGCCATAACCACAAGATGGCAGCTGTGCGATTTAAAATCTCGGTTTTACTTCTTGTTTCCTAAGCATGTGATTGAAGTTTGAGTACCACACGTACACAATAATCTTCATGTAACAGTACATAACTCTAAGCCCTACATATATAAAAGTCCAACATGGCGACCATTCGAAATATTTATATTGTTCTCAATATCTAAGAATCTATTGCAGCAATCAAACTGAAATTTAGTATGTTGATAGTGGCAATTAACATAAGTAGGATATATGAAAATGGGCTGTATACCTCTTCACGGAACTACTTGTTTTTATTGTTTTGAGCTTTCCTTTATGCCCAGTATTGCCTCATCCTTTGAGATCTTGCTTCCCTTTCATCGGCAGGGATGTGGATCGTACGCTTTTGTTTGATTTTAACTTGAAACTGTTGTTTCTTATCCTTGGTGATGGTTTTGGTTGTTTGGTCCATGAGCATGGTGTCAGTCATTTGGAGTTCTGCTAGGTCTTTCCCAGTTTCCTAAATCCAAAGATGTTTGTTCTTTCATTACGAAATTAGGCGAAGATCGTTTTGGTTGGTCTATTGGAATTCATTCGGAGGATGTGCCCATAAAAGTCAATTCTGCCTATTTTAATTATTATTATTCTTTCTTTCTTTCTTTCTTTCTTTCTTCTTTCTTTCTTCTTTCTTTCCTCCTTTCTTTCTTCCTTTCTTCTTTCTTTCTTTCTTTCTTTCCCCCTTTCTATCTTTTTTTCTTTCTTTCTTTCTTTCTTTCTTTCTTTCCTTCCTTCTTTCTTTCCTTCTTTCTTACTTTCCTTCTTTCTTTCTTTCTTTCTTTCTTTCTTTCTGTCTTCTTTCTTTCTCTCTTTCCTTCTTTCTTTCTTTCTTTCTTTATTTCCTTCCTTCCTTCTTTCTTTCTTTCTGTCCTTCCTTCTTTCTTTATTTCTGTCTTTCTTTCTTTCTTTCTTTCTTTCTTTCTTTCCTTCCTTCTTTCTTTCTTTCTTTCTTTCTTTCTTTCATTCCTTCTTTCTTTCTTTCTGTCTTCTTTCTTTCCATCTTTCCTTCTTTCTTTCTTTCCTTCTTTCTTTCTTTCTTTCTGTCTTCTTTCTTTCCCTCTTTCTTTCTTTCTTTCTTTCTTTCTTTCCTTCCTTCTTTCTTTCCTTCTTTCTTTCTTTCTTTCCTTTTTTCTTTCTTTCTTTCTTTCTGTCTTCTTTCTTTCTTTCTCTCTTTCCTTCTTTCTTTCTTTATTTCCTTCCTTCTTTATTTCCTTCTTTCTTTCTTTCTTTCTTTCCTTCTTTCTTTCTGTCTTCTTTCTTTCTCTCTTTCCTTCTTTCTTTCTTTCTTTCTTTATTTCCTTCCTTCTTTCTTTCTTTCTTTCTTTCTTTCCTTCTTTCTTTCCTTCTTTCTTTCTTTCTTCCTTTCTTTCCTTTTTTCTTTCTGTCTTCTTTCTTTCTCTCTTTCCTTCTTTCTTTCTTTCTTTCTTTCTTTATCTCCTTCCTTCCTTCTTTCTTTCTTTCTATCTTTCTTTCCTTCTTTCTTTCCTTCTTTCCTTCTTTCTTTCTTTCCTTCATTCTTTCTTTCTGTCTACTTTCTCTCTTTCTTTCTTTCTTTCTTTCTTTCCTTCCTTCTTTCTTTCTTTCTTTCTCTCTGTCTTTCTTTCCTTCTTTCTTTCTTTCTTTCTTTCTTTCTTTCCTTCCTTCTTTCTTTCCTTCTTTCTTCTTTCTTTCCTTCCTTCCTCCTTCCTTCCTTCTTTATTTTTTCTTTCTTTCTTTCTTTCTTTCTTTCTTTCTTTCCTTCTTTCTTTCCTTCTATCTTTCTTTCCTTCCTTCTTTCTTTCTTTCCTTCTTTCTTTCTTTCTTTCTTTCTGTCTACTTTCTTTCTCTCTTTCCTTCTTTCTTTCTTTCTTTCTTTCTTTCTTTATTTCCTTCCTTCTTTCTTTCTTTCTTTCTTTCTTTCTCTCTGTCTTTCTTCCCTTCTTTCTTTCTTTCTTTCTTTCCTTCCTTCTTTCTTTCCTTCTTTCTTCTTTCTTTCCTTCCTTCCTCCTTCCTTCCTTCTTTCTTTCTTTCTTTCTTTCCTTCTTTCTTTCCTTCTATCTTTCTTTCCTTCCTTCTTTCTTTCTTTCTTTCTTTCTTTCTTTCATTCATTCGAGGTTCTGATCTTGAAACTTGCTGTTTGATAAAGCTGCGTATTGTTTTGTTTTGTTAAGTCGCTTTAAAGAAACATTTTCGAACAAAGCCTGGATTATCGTTGCCCACGTGCTTGATCTGGCGCGGCGACCCCATTGTTGAAGCCGCGCGTGCTACAATGGCCGATGGGAGAGGCTGAGGAGGACAGATAGCGACTATCGGTAACTAACAACCACTCTGTCTCACTCCAGCGGCCCATCTGAACGTGTTCCGCAAGAATGCGTCCCTCTGAAGTGAGCAATAGCAGTATTAACATGTTATAATGAGCCGGAAAACCTCCATAATAGATCAGAATCACTGGCGAATCCTGAGCTCAGAATACGGGTAATACGATAAGTTTTACATCTCGATTTCTCAAGCTGTCATTTGTTTCTCTTCAGTCGGTCAACACGAATTTTCCCAATGACTGGGCGCAGTAAAATGTATAAATTATTTAAATGGCACTCCTGGAATAATATAAATGTATTAGTTAATTATCACTACCGGTATTATGAAAATCCACAGCCTGCTTCCAGTCGACCGACCGGGTCAGGGAATGGAATGAATGAAGCCCTCTTCAAGCGGCGAGGATATGAACTGTGGAGGCTACCGAAGCCTGTCGCACTCCCCTGGGGCAATGATTAAATGAATGACTGATTTATTTATTTATTTATTTATTTATTTATTTATTTATTTATTTATTTCCCGTGTCCGAATCAAATTATATTTTGCCAGTAAGCAGCAACAGTTACAGGATTAGTATTTGCAGCCATAAGATCGTCCTTTGAACATATGTCCTCCATCAAGGGGCAGATCAGCAGGTGTTCTGGATCTTGTAATATGTTGTAGTCGCAGAACTCATCATGGTTGACGAGCATGTTCCATTTCTTGAGATTGTTCTTGCAGCGTGAATCCCTCGCCCTCAGCCTGTTCAATTATGTCCAAATTCCATATGGCAAGTTGTGACCAGGTGCCATTTTTTTCTGACAGAAGAATACAGTAGTTGGGTCTTTGATTTCTGTCTTCCATATCTTCACACGGGCAGCTTCTTGTGAACCTTCGAGGGCTGTTACTCCAGTCAAAAAGCTGTTTCTGGACTTAAGTCTCTGTCGGGCTGGTTGTTGGCCGAAAAGTGGATGCCTTGAATCGGTTTCTTGCCGTTTCTTCTCAGATGCTGCTGCTACCATTCTTCGCAGGTGGAGAAATTCCAATAAGGGGGTAGATCTTCTGAAGTGGTGTTAGTCTAAGACATCCAGACACAATCCTGGAAGTCTCATTCAGAGCTATATCCACCTCTTTGGAATGTGGAGAAGAAAGCCAAACTGGTGCTGCATATTCAGCAGCTGAGAAGCTCAGTTCAAGGGCTGAAGTTCTGAGAGTGGTGGGGTGAGCACCCCATGTCCTACGTGTTGGACATCTTAGTATGTTGTTTCGTGCAGAAATGACAGATGAAATAAAATGATAGCGGAGAGTGTTGCTGGAATGGAATTTGTGACAGGGAGAACCGGAGCACCCGGAGAAAAACCTATCTGCCTCCACTTTGGCCAGAACAAATCTCACATGGAGTGACCGGGATTTGAACCACCGAGCCAGCGGTGAGAGGCCGGCGTGCTGCTACCTCATCCACGGAGAATTATCACTATTAAAAAGGGGTAATTTAGGATTACGTGTTTCGATCTTCAAGCGGCCATTATCACATCCAGATCACTGTGTTGAGGTTTAAATGATGCACTAATATACTGTACACTGACCGGCAAAAAAGACAACGATCACTTGAAAAATTATGACGACTTTACTTGTGGCGTGGCTTTGAGGTTCCTGAAGTGTTTCACAGAGTGCGCAGGTGGTCTTGTGGGCAAGAGACAAATGGAACCACGTGGTCTTGTGCCAGAATGTTATTTACCGCGTTGAAGTGCGAACTCTTTGCGTTTGGTAATACGTATATAATTCCGTAATTCGTATTAAATATACCTCCAATATAGGTGTAATGATGAGGGATGTAAAATGTAATGCATGAAATTACCAGAACCGGTTTATGTTCTTATAGTTACGGCACCGTGTTCGTAGATAAGACATGGATCAAGTCGTTAGAGAACCTCAAAACGTTTAGTTTGAACTGTACTACAAAATACGTACCGGTACGGTAGGTGATGATGGTTCTCAATGACTAATGAAAGAAGTGCATACATGAAGTATTGAAGATGTTTGGTGTGCCTGTCAAGGTTATCTAATGACTTTTAAGGCAGTCTGTTTTGCTAGACAGAGGGAAATCTCCTCCAAGAATACTTTATTCATGGTGTGACGGCTAGCTTTGTTAGCTCTCACCCCGGAGGTCTGGGTTCGATTCCCGTCTCTGTCAAGACATTTCATTCTGGTCTGAGGGCTGGAATGGAGTAGGCTACACTAAGCTTCGTGAGGCAAAACTGAGAAGCGGTGGGTTCGATTTCCACCTCAGTCATCCTGGAAGTGGTTTTCCGTGGTTTCCCACTTATACTCCAGTCAAATACCGGATGGTTCCTAACTAAAAGGCAAAGGCCGTTTCCTTCCCTTATCTCACCTGAATTATGAATACACATACTACTATAAATACCACAATATCAAAGGTTATCAAACAATCATCCCACACTCGCTCAAGTACATGGGGCCATATGATCACGATGTCCAAGGCCCTCAATTGAAACAACAACAACAACAACAACAAAGGCCACTTTATTTTCAAGGGTATGAAGAGAATGACGTGTTCAACGTTCTTAGGTCGTACTTTTCGTGCAAAGCTGGGTGATTTTTTCGTGAATATTTCCAATTTAATAGGAATTGGCTGTCTGGGAAGATATCAACCCATATTTTTTTTTAGCTAAGGAAATGCATTCATCTAATAATTGTTTTACCTCATCTTTGCTGTACTGGAGCCACTGAAATTCTTACTACAATAACCTGCACATCCGTTGAGGAGCAATGGTATAGGCTAAACCTAGGGGAAAGTGCATAGATCCAGAACCGGTGATGAAACTTAACAGGAAGAGGACAATTCTTAATTCCGTCAATTTTCCAAATTCCACAGACATACAAGTAGGTTTCTTAAAATACAGCAGTAAATTCTAATGCATGTTTGAATTTACTGCTGCTACTTAGTTATTGTTGTTTTACGGGGAGGAACAGCAAAGTTATCTGCCCCAATATACTGCAGTAGAGGGTAATAGCAACCTGTAGGCCAAATTCCATGTGATGTCTTTTTACAAGCAAATAAGAGTGTAGAACTGTACAGAATCCTTTTGAAAGCTGCTTTATAAATCACACTGGTATTTACAGTAGGCCTTGGTCGTATCTAAGCTCATAAATCTCACCTAAAATATCGGTATTTTTCATTAAAGTTTTCAATAAGTTAGAATAACTAGAAATATTATCTTAAGCTATGCCTACAGCTGCGAATTGCACTTATTTTACTCAGAATTATGGCTTTTAGGCACTGCACTGACACCGTATTCATCAATAGGAAGATAATTAGTTAACATCAGAAATTAATCTCGTTAGTTTATTCTATTCTAGCCTATTATTTCAACATATCATACCAAGCGTTTAACAAAGACAGTGTGAATAATACCGTCTTATATCTAGGCGTAGGCCTAATTTATATGCCAGCTTAGGACGTGGTGGCTTAAATTTTATTGGAGAAGAAAGCGGGAAATACATTTGGCACAGCATCATCACTTAAAAATTGCCTTCCAGGCAATACTGGCTTCGTGGCTTGTAATCTAAAGGTAAGAAATGGGCTAAACATAATCTCATGTGGGCTGATATGTGTGATTTCCTTTCAGCTCGAAGAATTTTGAAAAGCCACTATTTCCTCAAAATATGACCAATGACAAGGAAGTAAACGTTACTTTGTAGTTGCCACATCTGTTTTTGCACTGGGGAATTGCACAATATTGAACAATTATTCTGTAACGTATAAAACAACAACGAATATTTAAGCGTAATTTGTAACTACAACTCACACAAGATAGTCATGGCTGCCCACAACATCGGTTTGTAAACAAAGCCACGAGATAGCGTGACGTCAGAGGGCGGTACTGTTCTAGTCGTCCAGTGAAGCTAAATTACCTATAGGTTAAGAATGTAAACAACGCTCTTAGGTTCCTACGTTCGTTGCCAGGAGCCGACTGTGGTGGCGTCTAGTAGTTAAGTTCTGAACTAGTAGTCGTTGGCGGTGGCGTTTGGCGACAATAGCAGTAACGATTTGAAAAATCCAAAGTCTGCAGTCCTTACTTGAATTAAAAAAACAAATTTTATTTATTTATGATATGGCTTCTAGTGCCGGGAGTGTCCGAGGTCACGTTTGGCTCGCCAGAGT
This sequence comes from Meconema thalassinum, assembly GCA_946902985.2. NCBI lineage: Eukaryota > Metazoa > Arthropoda > Insecta > Orthoptera > Tettigoniidae > Meconema > Meconema thalassinum. The sequence goes on from OX336393.1 coordinate 489,732,568, forward strand.
CTGTAGCTGCTTCCAGCAGACACCCAGAGGGTGAGCTATACGTTCTGTTCAATTTCAATTAGTTCCAACCTTCACTACCAGATGTCAATGATACCTAGTGGTGAAGGTTGGAACTTTGATAGAGCGTTCAAACGAAATCTAACCTAGAAATTTAGCTCCACACATGTTTAGTCCGTGGAAGGATCTTTTACATGTCATAACTCTATGACATCGGACCGCAGGCTTCACTTCCCCTCCGAAGGAAGGCATATTGAGGGATTTTTTAACGCTCCAAAGAAATCCGAGGACTTCAGCCGGGTTTGAACCTGCGATCTTGGGCATAGAAGCTCAGTACGCCACCAACTCCGCCACCGAAGCCGCTATGCCCAAGATAGCGGGTTCAAACCCGGCCGAAGCCGTCGGATTTTTTAAGAGCGTTAAAAATTCCTCAGTATGCCTTCTTTCAGAAGGGAAGTAAAGCCGGCGGTCCCATGTCATAGATTTATGGCATTTTAAGAACCTTCCACTAATTACACCTGTGTGAAGCTAAATTGGATAGGTTAAGAATGTAAACAACGCTCTTAGGTATCTACGTTCGTTGCCAAGAGCCGACTACGGTGGCGTCTAATAGTCTAGATATGAACTAGGCTTAGTAGCCGTTGACGGTGGCGCTTGGCGGCAAAAGTAGGAACTATTTGAAAAATTCTAAAATACAGATAACACACACTATTACAGTCATCACAATAAACACTGGTTATCAGACAAATTCTACACACACCCAAAGTACACGGGGCCACATGACCGCGTTGACGCAGCCCCTAAACTAAGGAGCCAACTAACAAAACTTTCATTAAAATCATAAATATGAACGGTATACGCCTAGGAATAATTTTATTAATGCAGCCAATGACCATGTACTTTTCTCTTCAGGACGGGATTTGAACCCACGCTCTCCCGATACCAGCGAGGTAACGCGTTAACCTCCTCGGCCGGTTATACGCCTAGTACATACTGTGTTTATAGCATGGAAGTAAGGTTAATTCGTTTCCAGGATGCATTACCATTCTTCATGGGATTGTTTCACCTAACAATATCGATTCTTTTACAATGATGCTGTTTTCCGTGGAAAGATGTGTGCGCCATCGCTATCGTCAACCATTTTTATTTTTATTTATTTATTTTTAGTCGTTTACCCTCCAGGTTGGTGGAACCCACGGACTCAGCGAGGGAACTCACCACTACCGCCTCTACGGGCAGTGTCCTAGAGCTGGGAACATCGAATCGGAAGGGATACAACTGGTGAGGTGGGATTGGCACCTCGCCCAGGTGGCCTCACCTGCAAAGCGAACAGGGGCCTCATGAGGGAAGGTAAGGTATGGTGAGGATGGATAGGCAAGGAAGAGGGAAGGAGGCGGCCTTGGCCTTGAAGAAGGTACCATCCCGGCATTTTCCCGAAGACTAAGTGGGAAACCACGGAAAACCACTTCGAGGATGGCTGAGGGGGAATCGAACCCCCTCTACTCATTTGGGCCACCCGAGGCAGAGTAGACCCCATGCCAGTCCTCGTACTAATTTTCAAATTTCGTGGCAGAGCCGGGAATCGAACCCAGGACCTCCGGAGCTACCATGCTGACCGCTACGCTACGGAGGCGACATCGTCTACAATGCAATGCTTTATTCTATTTTCTTTTGCCACTTGTTGGCATAGAAGAGATTAATACGGCCATAATCTCTGCTGTCCTTGTGCAATTCAGAAACGAATGGGCTATGCGCTTGAGGCCTGAAGATGTTGCCAGGGCAAGTGGCCCTGATCGAAAATGGTGGCGCGCACATCTTTCCTCAGGAAACAGCATCATGTCAATGAATCGCTATTGTTAGGTGATACAATGACATGAAGAATGGTAATGCATCCTGGAAACCAATTAACCTTACTTCCATGCTATAAACAGTAAGTTATGTACTAGGCCCAGAGCGTTCATATTTATGTTTTAAATGAAAGTTATGTGGAATTTTTCAAGTGATCGGTTTTCTTTGCCGGTCGAGTACTATGTTAAACTATAATTGTAGCGTGTTCTTTGGTGTTTAAATTACGATTTGCAATTTGAATCTTGTTATACGGTTGGTTTGTTTTGTCTTAAGGTTTTGTGAATTACGTGAGTAATGGTATATAATATGTGTGTACAATTTAGAATAACACAATATAATCTATATATATAACAAGATGTTCAGTAAAGAACATATAGCCTACTTTCTCCTAAATGTATGAGTATAGTTATAACTCGTTGTTATTATCAAAGAGTATAATAGAACTATTCTTTGTTGAAGACCTTAGAAACGATTTACCTCTACCAAACGCCACAACCTAGATAAAAACTGCTACCATCATTGAAGAAAGAAAGATAAGAAGTATATCAAGAATGTTATGGATCTGCAGACAAAATCGACCGGCTGGCTGCGTGGCTCAGCGGTAACGTTCTCGCTTGCTGGCCCCTAGGTTGCAGGTTCGTATCCTGGTGCAGTCAGCTGGCATTTGAGGGTGCACAAATGCGAGGGAGCCGTGTCAGTACATTTACTGGCTCGTTAAAGATCCCCTTCGGGCCAAAATTCCGGCACCCCGGTGTCTCTAAAAGCAGCAGTAGTTAAAACGGATGTAAAACCAATAACATTATTATTATTATTATTATTATTATTATTATTATTATTATTACACATACGACCTGCCGTGGGCAACATCCAACTTTCAGTTGAGGCACGTCTTTACACGTCTGGTTGTGCATGGCTTTCACAACCCTAATTGAATTAACAAATCTTTCAATGACCCTACAGAGACGTGTATATACAAACGATGTGGATATTTTCGATTGCTATTTGCCTGAAATAAAAATAGTAATTAATAACCTGAACTAACACCAACGGATTGAATTCAGTTACTATGTGAAATCGTTTTGTTCTTTACTTCAAATAACATTTTCATCTAACGCAAAATAGGCTGTTACAAACCCTTTAAAATAAAAAGTAAAAATGTATCGTAGTATCATCTTGTCGTTCTTCAAATTCGATGCGCATAGGATGCCAATGGTATAGTAATCAATGGAGCCCCACGTAGACTAGTCGTGACATCTAGTGGTGAAATATCGAACAATATAATCCTAACAGAGCGAGTGCATTCTAGCGGCCAGAAGAAGAAACTTTTCAATAAAATCTGGAAGTTAATAAGTAGGTCGGCGTGCAGTTACCTTTTTGGCAGCTAGATGTCTCTAGTAAATCTGCTGGCGAATTATGGTTTAATTAAATATATATTTTACACCACAATATGCACAATATAACGCTTAATTTTAAAACATCTGAGTCATTACAAAACAATAAACATATAACATTTCAAGCAAAAAACCTAGCTCTGATCGGGTTTGAACCATAGGCATTTGAGCGATAGGCTAACGCTCTACCACTGAGCTAATTGTGTCAACGAATATCGCTCTATATAAAATGACTTACATAGAACTTGTTAGCAAATAATGATTTATACTAAACGATTTCATCACTGGAGTATATTATTTATATATAAAGCATTTCATACAAAGTTTATTTATTTTGTATCAGTACGCTATATTGCATGCAATACTCAAATTAGAGAAATATAAGTCAGGCACAAGATATCCGCTGCCATCTTGTCTTATTACTGAATCAGCTCAGCTTTTTAAAATCACGTCTGCACTATAGTATTACAAAATAAACTTTTAATTTCGAACGTGCCTCTTCCTTTAGAACAGTTAAAACGATTCTCGGCTCGATAATCGGAACTGGTGGGTCCCATGATATGGATTATAAAGTTTGCATAATTCGCACGGCCGCCATCCTGAAATGGTATGGCGGACGACCTTGTAGTTTGGTCACAAGACGCATCCTATACGAAGGTATGTTGTTACCAAATTTGGTAGAGATCGGATGATTTGGTTAGTCGTTATTTGATTTTACGTTTTGAACGTTTGAGTGGCCGCCATTGAGTTTTAGTAAAGATGGCGGCGATATAAAACATGACACTGAGGTGTCCTTTGCTAGTGCTACCTTTGTACCAAATTTCGTTCAATTCGCATTCACCGTGTTCGAATTGATAGGGGGGGGGACCGACATTTAGAGTACACACACACACAGACACACACACACACACACACAGACTCACACACACATACACACACACACACAGACTCACACACACACATACACACACACAGACAGACACACTTTTTTCGCCCTGTGTTGATCTCATAAATCTACTTTCATTTTTTGCAAAAATCGAAAGTAGGCTAAAAATCAATGTAACGTGATAGTTTGTCTGTGGGTATGTATGTCTCCTATGCGTTCATATACCATTCGTCCGATTGCGATGAACCTTGGGTGAGATGTTGAGTACACTCCAAGGAAGGTTTCTGACTTAGTAAATCCATTTTACAATAGGTAGCGCACGCGTATATTCAACAAATGAGCGACGATGCGCGAAGCATTTCAACAAAGTCCCGTATGTGTTCATATACCATTCGTCCGATAGCGATGAAACTTGGGTGAGATGTTGTGTACACTTACGTGAAGGTTTCAATATTAGTGAATACATTTCACAGTAGATAGCGCACGAGTAGATTCAACAAATGAGCGACGACACGCAAAGCGTTTCAAAAAAGTCCCGTATGCATTCATATACCATTCGTCCGATAGCTATGAAACTTGCGTAAAGTGTTGTGTACACTGCAGGGAAATTTTCTGGCTTAGTACATCCACTTTACAATAGGCAGCGCACGAGTAGATTCAACAAATGAGCTACGACGCGCGAAGCATTTCAACAAAGTCACGTTTGCGTTCATATACCATTCGTCCGATAGCGATGAAACTAGGTTGAGATTTTGTGTGCACTCCAGGGAAGGTTTCTAGCTTAGTAAATCCCTTTAAAAATAGGTAGAGCACGAGTAGAATCAACAAATGAGCGACGACGCGCGAAGTGTTTCAACAAAGTCCCATATAATTTCATATACCATTCATCCGATAGCGATGAAACTTGGGTGAGATGTTGTGTACACTCCAGGGAAGGTTTCTGGCTTAGTACATACATTTTACAATAGGTAGCGCACCAGTAGATTCAACAAATGAGCGATGACACGCGAAGCGTTTCTACAAAGTCCCGTATTAAGTCATATACCAGTCGTCTGATAGTGATAAATGTTTGGTGAATTGTTGTGTACACTCCAGGAAAGGTTTCTGGCTAAGTAAATCCATTTTACAATACGAAGCGCACGTTTATGTTCAACAAATGGGTGACTACGCGCGAAGCGTTTCGACAACGTCCCGTATACGTTCACATACCATTCATCCGATTGCCGTCAAACTTGGGTGAGATGTTGTGTACACTCCAGGGAAGGTTTCTGGCTGAGTACATCCAGATTACAATATGTAGCGCAAGAGTAGAATCAACAAATGAGCGACGACACGCGAAGCGTTTCAACCAAGTCCCGTATGCATACATGTACCATTCGTCCGTAGCTATGAAACTTGGGTGAGATGTTGTGTACACGTCATGGAAAATTTCTGGCTTAGTAAATCCCGTATACAATATGCAGCGCACAGGTTGATTCAACAAATGAGGGACGACGCGCGAAGCGTTTCAACAAAGTCCCGTATAAGGTCATATACCATTCTGCCGTTAGCGGTGAAACTTGGGTGAAATGTGGTGGACACTCCAAGGAAGGTTTCTGGCTTAGTAAATACATTTCACAGTAGGTAGCACACGAGTAGATTCGACAAATGAACGACGACACGCGGAGCGTTTCAATACAGTCCCCTATGTCTTCATATCCCATTAGTCCGATAGCGATGAAACTTGGGTGAGATGTTGTGGACAGTTACGTGACGGTTTCTAACTTAATAAATACATTTTACAGTAGGTAGTGCACAAGTAGATTCAACAAATGAGTGACGGAGCGCGAATCGTTTAAACAAAATCAGGTATGCGTTCATATACTATTCATCCGATTGCGATGAAACAATGATCAGTTATTGTGTACCCGCCAGGGAAGGGGACTTAGTAAATCCATTTCACAATAAGTAGCGCAAGAGTAGATGCAACAAATGGGTGACGACGCGCGAAGCGTTTCAACAAAATCCCCTATTGCGTTCATATAACATTCTTCGATTGCGATGAAACCTTGATGAGTTATTGTGTACACGCCAGGGAAGGGCTTCGACTTAGTAATACATTTCTCAATAGGTAGCGCACGAGTAGATTTAACAAATGAGTGACAGCGCACGAATCGTTTAAACATAAACCCCTATACGTGCATATACCATTCATCCGATTGCGATGAATCATTGATGAGTTATTGTGTACACGCCAGGGAAGGGTTTCGACTTAGTAAATCCATTTCACAATAGGTAGCGTACGAGTAGATTCAACAAAAGAGTGACAGCGATGAAAGTTTTGAAAGTTGTTGTGCACGCTCCCACGAATGGTTCTAAATTAGAAAATCCATTCTACGATAGCTTAGAGGCAGTTAACATGTTGTGTATCCAAAAGCACTTCAAGAAACAGAATTTCAACGCCAACACTTTCTTTGATTGGCACTGCAACGCATGCCGGGTACAGCTTGTAAATAAAATAAAAATCAATGTAACGTGATAGTTTGTCTGTGGGTATGTTTGTGGGTATGTCTCCTATGCGTTCATGTACCATTCCTCCGATTGCGATGAAACTTGGGTGAGATGTTGAGTACACTCCAAGGAAGGTTTCTGACTTAGTAAATCCATTTTACAATAGGTAGCGCACGCGTAGATTCAACAAATGAGCGACGATGCGCGAAGCATTTCAACAAAGTCCCGTATGTGTTCATATACCATTCGTCCGATAGCGATAAAACTAGGCTGAGATTTTGTGTGCACTCCAGGGAAGGTTTCTAGCTTAGTATATCCCTTTAAAAATAGGTAGAGCACGAGTAGAATCAACAAATGAGCAACGGCGCGCGAAGCGTTTCAACAAAGTCCCATATAATTTCATACACCATTCATCCGATAGCGATGAAACTTGGGTGAGATGTTGTGTACACTCCAGGGAAGGTTTCTGGCTTAGTACATACATTTTACAATAGGTATCGCACCAGTAGATTCAACAAATGAGCGTTGACACGCGAAGCGTTTCTACAAAGTCCCGTATAAAGTCATATACCAGTCGTCTGATAGTGATAAATGTTTGGTGAATTGTTGTGTACACTCCAGGAAAGGTTTCTGGCTAAGTAAATCCATTTTACAATACGAAGCGCACGTTTATATTCAACAAATGAGTGACTACGCGCGAAGCGTTTCAACAACGTCCCGTATACGTTCACATACCATTCATCCGATTGCCGTCAAACTTGGGTGAGATGTTGTGTACACTCCAGGGAAGGTTTCTGGCTGAGTACATCCATATTACAATATGTAGCGCAAGAGTAGAATCAACAAATGAGCGACGACACGCGAAGCGTTTCAACCATGTCCCGTATGCATTCATGTACCATTCGTACGTAGCTATGAAACTTGGGTGAGATGTTGTGTACACGTCATGGAAAATTTCTGGCTTAGTTAATCCACTATACAATATGCAGCGCACAAGTTGATTCAACAAATGAGGGACGACGCGCGAAGCGTTTCAACAAAGTCCCGTATAAGGTTATATACCATTCTGCCGTTAGCGGTGAAACTTGGGTGAAATATGGTGGACACTCCAAGGAAGGTTTCTGGCTTAGTAAATACATTTCACAGTAGGTAGCACACGAGTAGATTCGACAAATGAACGACGACATGGGTGAGATGTTGTGGACACTTACGTGACGGTTTCTAACTTAGTAAATACATTTTACAGTAGGTAGCGCACGAGTAGATTCAACAAATGAGTGACGGAGCGCGAATCGTTTAAACAAAATCAAGTATGCCTTCATATACTATTCATCCGATTGCGATGAATCATTGATCAGTTATTGTGTACCCGCCAGGGAAGTGGACTTAGTAAATCCATTTCACAATGAGTAGCGCAAGAGTAGATGCAACAAAATCCCCTATTGCGTTCATATAACATTCTTCGATTGCGATGAAACCTTGATGAGTTATTGTGTACACGCCACGGAAGGGCTTCGACTTAATAATACATTTCTCAATAGGTAGCGCACGAGTAGATTCAACAAAAGAGTGACAGCGCACGAATCGTTTAAACAAAACCCCGTATACGTGCATATACAATTCATCCGATTGCGATGAATCATTGATGAGTTATTGTGTACACGCCAGGGAAGGGTTTCGACTTAATAAATCCATTTCACAACAGGTAGCGTACGAGTAGATTCAACAAATGAGTGACAGCGATGAAACTTTTGAAAGTTGTTGTGCACGCTTCCACGAATTGTTCTAAATTAGAAAATCCATTTTACGATAGCTTAGAGGCAGATAACATGTTGTGTATCCAAAAGCACTTCAAGAAACAGAATTTCAACGCCAACACTTTCTTTGATTGACATTGCAACGCATGCCGGGTACAGCTTGTAATAAATAAATAAAATTAACAAACAATAGTATGCACTTGAATTCCTCGTATTTTTATAAGTTTACTTATCTCGTAGCACTATCGCCGCTCAGCAGCTGCTGTCTTGTCGCTGGTATTCGCGATGATCATCCACAAATCACAAGGCCAGTCGTTTGAAGTTAGCGGAATTAACTTGAAGTTTCCGTGTTTCGCGCATGGACAGCTGTATGACACATTTTTAGCGTGTCGGAAAGCCGTCATTTTTGTTTATTTACGCTCCGGAAAACAAAACTGAAAAGGCAGTTACCATAAAGCTTTGCATTGGATGTTAACAGCATTTATATTTCAAGTAAATAAAAAAATGAATTGATTTGAATTACAAACGAGTTTCATTCAAACAAACTCAAACCGTACACGATGCGGCTAATATTATCGAACTCAATTAATTGGAGTTGGAAGGTTGATTAGGATTAATAATCGCTTATGAAGAGTTACAATCAAATCAATTTCAGGTGGTACGAAGTTCACTGGGTCATCTCGTAAGCAATATTTGTGAGATAATATTTTCTCATGTTCCAGTAATTGGGATTGACCAACTGAAAAGTTGGTTGGCTGGTTCCTCAGGTTCCCCGTGTACTTTGGGTGTGTGTAGAATCTGTCTGAAATCGGTGTTAATTGTAGTGGCTGAATTAGTGTGTGTTATTTGTAATGCAAGTGAGGACTGCAGATATTCAATTTTCAAGTAGTTCCTAGTTTTTCTACCAAATGCAACCGTCAACGACAACTATTTGTGGACTTGGTTACTAGATGGCATCGTAGTTGGCTCCTGGTGACGAACGTTGGAACTTAAAAGCGTTCTTCAAATGTAACCTACAATTTAGCTTCATACAAGTGTAATTAGTAAACGGTTCTTTACATGCCATAAAACTATGTATGGGCCCGCCGGCTTTACCTCCACTCCGAAAGAAGGCATACTGAGGGATTTTTAACGCTCTTTAAATCCGACGACTTCGGCCGGGTTTGAACCCGCAACCTTGGGCATAGAAGCTCATCATGCTACCAACTACGCCACCTAATGAAATGATGTAATATTAATTGTCAATCTAAATACAGTAAATCATTAACAAAATCGTTCGATATGACAAACACTGGGCTATGTTGGCTGTCAAGAGTGCACTCGAGCTTCCTACAGAACAACTTAGGAACGCAACAAGCTGCGCTGCAAGTTGTCCAATCAAATTAATAGACCGTTACAGGGAGTAGTAACCTTAAAGCAAGGAGATGCGAGAGGTTATGGCTTGCACTAACTAACCTAGGCTGCTTCAGCTCCACACTTCTCGCACGTGCGTGACACAGAGTATCAAAATCCAAGACGGTTGTATTCCTTGGTGTAACATCAGAAGGGAATCAATTTCTGAAAATCTACTTGTCAACTTACCCTATCCAAAAACTTCAGACTTGTGGTCTAGATTGACTTTCATTTTATAGACCCTATTAAATTCCAAGTAAACCACTAAATCAACAACAACAACAACTCTCTGTCTCCTATTCTGAAAATGAGTCTTGGCCATCGATATGCTACATAAAGCGATTCCCGCGGCATAGTCGTACTAGTTAAATCGAGCACCACAGCCGCGATGGCAGCTGCTGATAGCCCGTGGATTGAAGGCTAAGTGTACCCCATTCCATCCCTCAGAATGGAATTAAATTTCTTGGCAGAGCCGGGAATCAAACCTGGACCTTCAAGGTAAATAATAATAATATCGTATGGCCTCGGGAGCCAGGTGCAAGCTTTGTAATTTGATACCCAGAGGGTAGCTTGCATGTCGAATTTCGTTGTTCCTTGAATCACTATGAAAGTTAGATATCTAAGCTCCTTGAACACCATAGCGCTTTCTAGTAGAGAAATGAGGAACTTTGCGTTGGCGGAAACTCCCGAGATTAATTTTGCCATTATGAACACGGCCTTCTGAATTCAAATGGGTTCTTTGACATGCCAACATCGTATGACCTTCGAGGTGACATCCAAGAAACCTAGCAACTACACCACACCAACTACAAAATTCAAGGAGTGAATGACCTCGTTGTACTTTAATCATGAGATAGGCCATACACCACCAAAGCCAGAGCAAATGTGAATTATTACTCTAAAAGACTATATTATTATGAATAGCGGAAACAAGTGCGTAAATATATTAAGGCGTCACAGTCTTTCAGGAGCGGCAGTGGAAAGTTCAGAGTTGGATGACACGGACTATTGTTATTCTGTTTGAGTTCGTAGCATAAGTTCAATATACAGTAGAAGAGGGCTTCAATTTCTCTTTGTTGTTTTAATAAAACCTGCGCAACAGAGTGAGGTGAGGTATGGAACTTTCCTGTATTGTTTTAGTGTGCCTTCATTCGACTCTTGTATCACAGGCTATTAGCGGTAAGACCACGCCGAAATGAATCGATAATATTAACACAAGACTTCCTCTAACAAGTAGGGCTGGTACATTTAATCGATTAATTTTATTATGGAATATCGATTAATCTAAACAGAACAAGTAGTTCCGTGAAGAACTAAATAGCCTATTTTCATACATCTTACTAATAGCACTTGCTTCTACCAACATACAAATTGTCAGTTTGATTGCTGTAATAGATTCGTAGATATTGATAACCGTCTAAATATTTTGGATGGTCACCATGTTGGATGCTTATATTATAGGCCTTAGATCCAGTTCATTACAATGTGCATAAACATTTGCTGTACGAAGTTTCATTGCGTTTGGATTATTAAATCGCGAGAAAAGTCTATTTAAAACTTTCAAATTCGCTTGGCCGCCTTGTTCGTTTTGTAGTTAATCGGTTTTTGAAAGTCTCATAGATTAACTTCCAGTAGTGCACTTTATCTCCGTACAAAATTTCAGGGTGATACCATTAATAGTTTCAGAGATATATAATGCCGGTGAAATATTTCGCACAGCCGCCATCTTGAGGTTATGTAAACAATTGAACGAATTTAGATGTCGGTGCATTACAATGTGTGTAAACATATACTGTACCAAGTTTCATTGCGTTTGGTTGGTTAAATCGCGAGAAACGTCTATTTAAAAGTTGCAACTTCGCTTGGCCGCCATGTTGGTCTTGTAGTTACCAGGATTTCAAAGGTCACATAAGTGAACTTCTAGTACTTTCTTCTATCACTATACATAATTCCAGGGTGATATCAGTAATAGTTTCGGATATATTGAATGCTGGTGACATATTACGCACAGCCGCCATGCTGGATTGGTGAGACGTAACAAAATTTGAAGGGCACGGTCGGGGTCGCCCGGAATAGTGTTATGAAGTTACTGAGTTTCATTGAAATCTCTCCAGCAGTTTAGAAGTTATTAGGGGTGGGGGAACCCACACAAATCCTCTTACACACACACACACACACACACACGCACACACGGACAGACACACGGACAAAAGGTGATCTTATAAGCCTATTTTTTCATAAATGAAAATAGGGTGAAAATCGATTAATTGTTACAATTGAAAGTCGATTGTGTGTTTAATCGATGAATTTATCGGTCGTTTAATCGATTAATCCGTTGATCCAATAATTTATTAATTGTTTTGTCGATTAGTCAATGTACCGTACTTCGCTCCTTTCAATACGCTCTCACCAGTGGCGGCTGGTAATAGTTATCCTGGTGGTGCCAGCATATTCATCATTTGCAATCAAATCGTTCAAACGTTGCAAGTATAGACACTGCATATTTTATGCTATAAGCCTACGTTTCAGCTGTACATGGTCCACAATACAACGTTTACACAATTTCAGCTGCCACCGCGAAATAAACATGTAAAATAAAATGAACAAGATGCCGTAGCATCAAGACTCTCATACATATAGATATAACCTAAAATTGGGAAGGGTGTCCGCTGCACCCGATATAATTAAACACCAAAATAATGTAACGTCGCTCCTATTAAGTACTCGCAATGCCACCAGCAAAAGTTAACAAAACCGATAATTCGTATCTGCGTTCTGGTAGGCGTAACTGTGTCGCCAACGTAAACCAACGAAACAAAGCAAACCTTGCTGCAAAAATTCCGGATTGTTACATTATAAGTATTCCTGCCACCTATAGCCTATGAGTGTGAAAATGATGCTAAATGTCTAACGAGAAGGTACTAATTGCAACTTGTATATATTTAACTAGCATTACACATCGCCCGCGAATATTCTAGTTGTAAAGAGTACACTTGGCAAAATCTCAATCATGAATGCTATGACTGATTTATCCTTGGAATGAATAATCAGACTTTATCAATTCAGCTACTGGTGCAGTGGTGGTGGGTTTGTCGTTCCTTCATAGGTATATCAGAGCGAAGTTAGTTTTCTGGGAAAAACACAGACACTGTTAATTTAAGGGCCTTTAAATGTGGTTTTCGAAGACCATTGTTAGTGGGGTGAAAATGACCTTTCGTACTACACTCACACGTGAAAAATGCGTGAAAAAAATCTGGAATGCCCCTTGACCCCCTTAAGCGCATTATACTGTATGTATTGATGAACTTTACAGCTTAATTTGGTGCAGTGATAACCTTATAACCGTCTGGAAACTTTCACAGTAATGTAATAATTGGAATTGCATTGCGTCTTAGAGAAATAGAAGGACCTGTGAGATTCTGTTACCATGGTTACCGTGTTGCATTCTTTCATTATTTCATTGAAAATATACATGTTTTAAGGTATTTATTTAATTGTGAGGCATTTAAAGAGTAAGTGAGTGCGTTTCGCTTACGCATTGGGTTATGCTGAACCTGTAGGTAGCCCATATGTGTAGGTTGGTGTTATTGGGACCTTATTTTCAATACAAAATTGGAATGGGACCTTAGCAGAATAGATATAGCCAGATATAGTGACAAAGCATTAAATTGGGAATCTTGGAGCTGCGTCCTCTGCACTGTGCTGCCATATGGTGGTTGAAATATAAATCATTCAAGCAATTCTAGCTTGTGCTTCCAAGCTGCACTCTGGTGCATGCGCCACGCGGCTCTTGGCTCTACCTAGGGTAATCTGTGGGCCAACGCAACACAATACGACACATGCAAACCCAAGCAAAATTAGCCTTATTGGTGCTGTGTCTTATTTTCGGAGGTGGAGCCCGTGCGGCCTGGCTCACTAATTCAGGAAAACGCCGCCAGAGCTTGTCAGTGAACACGCTCGTTCAAATGAATGCACAAAATATATGCTTGCCATTTCGTTGAAGTTTAAATTTAATATAAACTGTTATTGAGAAGGCACATTGGTGGTGTAATGGCGCTACCTCACGGTCCGCCCCTGGCTCTCACAGAAGCAAAACAAAAATGTATTTAAGCGGCTTCGGTGGCACAGTTGGTAGCATGCTCAGGGTCTATGTCCAAGGTCGTGGGTTCAAACCCGGCTGAAGTCGTCGGATTTTTAAGAGCGTGAAAAATCCCTCAGTATACCTTCCTTCGGAGGGGAAGTAAAGCCGGCGGCCACATGTCATAGATTTATGGTATGTAAAAGAACCTTCTACTAATACACTTGTGTGAAGCAAAACTATAGTTTAGATTTGAGTAACGCTCTTAAGTTCCAACGTTCGTCGCCAGGAGCCCACTGTGGTGTCATCTAGTAACCAAGTTCAGAACTAGTTGTCGTTGTCAGTGGCCTTTGGTAGCAAAAGTAGGAACTACTTGAAAATTGAATGTCTGTAGTCCTTACCTGAATTACAGATAACTCACACTAATACAGTCATCACAATTAACACCGGTTATCAGACAGATTCTACACACACCCAAAGTACATGTGATTAAATAATGTTCAATCTTTGTGAAAACTAGGCTTAAACAAAATTAAACAAAGAAGTTCCTATCTTAAATTGCAATCGTTGAACTAAAATTCAAAATCATTTCTGAAACCCTTGGGTTTTCTTTTTTCGAAACCCTTCCCAATTTGATTGATGTTTGTTCTTCCACTGTCTTTTTTTTACCCTCCAGGTTGGTGGAACCCACAGACTCAGCGGAGGAACTCACCCCTACCGCCCCTACGGGCAGTGTCCTAGAGCTGGGAACATCGAATCGGAAGGGATACAACTGGTGAGGTGGGATTGGCACCTCGCCCAGGCGGCCTCACCTGCAAAGCGAACAGGGGCCTCATGAGGGAAGGTAAGGGATGGTTAGGATGGATAGACAAGGAAGATGGAAGGAGGCGGCCGTGGCCTTGAAAAAGGTACCATCCCGGCATTTGCCCGAAGACGAAGTGGGAAACCACGGAAAACCACTTCGAGGATGGCTGAGGGGGAATCGAACCCCCTCTACTCATTTGGGCCACCCAAGGCTGAGTAGACCCCGTTCCAGTCCTCGTACCACTTTTTCAAATTTCGTGGCAGACCCGGGAATCGAACCCACGACCTCCGGGGCGGCAGCTAACCATGCTGACCGCTACACTACGGAGGCGACTCTTCCACTGTCACTGACTCTTATTTGGTTATTGTTAACATAAACAAGGAAGGACACTTTGTATAATAAGGTGATTCTATAGATTCTGTGTCCGGCTCCATGGCTAAATGGTTAGCGCGCTAGGCTTTGTTCTTAAGTGCCTCGGGTTCGATTCCCGGCCGAGCCATCAGGGATTTTAATCTCCTGGGGTTAATTCCCGTGGCTCAGGGGCTGGGTGTATGTGGCGTCTTCATCATCACTTCATCCTCATTACGACGCGCAGATCCCCCACGGGCGTCAACTAGAAAGACCTGCACTCGGCCTCTCCGGAGGCCACACGATCAAAAATAGATTCTGTATATCATCTGAAAATAAGCGTAACTCAAATTAAGCGATTACCTCTCATTTGAACTTATTTTCTTACCACGGTGGGTGAGTGGTTATCATGTCGTTCTACCAACCCCAAGCTTGCAGGTTCGCTCCTGGCCATGGTAAGTGATTTATGAAAGGCGACACGCATACGTTGTTGGCATGTTAAAGAACCCATTTTAATTCAGTAGGCCGTGTTCATAATGGTAAAATTAATCTCTAGATTTTTCGCCAAGACAAAAGTTCCTCCTTTCTCTACTAGAAAGCGCTATAGTGTCAAGGAGCTTAGATAGCTAACCTCCAAGAATTTCATAGCGCTCCAAGGAGCAACAAAACTCGACATGAAAGCTGCCCTCTGGTGGTTAAATAACAAGCTTGCTCCCGGCACTCGAGGCCATACGATATTATATCATATATATTATTTCAGTAGTACAGATCCCTCCTGTGGCGCTCACAAGCGACCGATAGTGACAAATGAGCTTTCAAATGAAAGAGAATAGACATTAGCAGTGACGAATTGCACTCTAATTTCACCAATAACCATAATTTCTTTAAAAAATACTTTTGAAAAACTGTACGAAGTGTGCGATTAGCAGATACTGTTGCTCTTGGAAAATACACTCCATTTTATTGCTGTCCACTTCACATTTTGATCGCTGTGACGCCTGATTCAAATAATTTTATCATTCTGAGGTCTTTTTCCTTTATCATTTTGCATGGATTTCAGAAACAGTAAATCAAAGGAATGAGTACTCATTTCTTATAATTTCTTAAACATCGAATAACTGGTGAGTGTTACAGCTAAGCTGTCAATCAGCACACAAATGCCATTAGCAGTGACGAATTGCATTCTAATTTTATAAATATCAATTTTTGTAAAAAAGTGTGCGATTGCAATTACTGTTGCTCTAGGAAAATACGCGACCCTTCTTAAGTTAGGGAACGTAGAACTTGGAATTCTGACTGAAATGTAAATAAAATAAAATCCACAGCCTGCTTCCAGTCTCCGACCGGGTCAGGAATGGAATGAATGAAGCCCCTATCTAGCGGCGAGGATATGAACTGTGCCGGCTGCCGAGGCCTGACGCACTCCTCTGGGGCAATGATTAAATGAATGATAGATGAAATGAAATGATAGTGGAGAGTGTTGCTGGAATGAAATTTTGACAGGGAAAACCGGAGTACCCGGAGAAAAACCTGTCTGCCTCCGTTCTGTCCAGCACAGATCTCACATGGAGTGACCGGGATTTGAACCACGGACTCAGCGGTGAGAGGCCGGCGTGCTGCCGCCTAAGCCACGGAGGCTACTGAAATGTAAATAATGTTTTATAATCATTTGGTTGAAATAAAAACATAACAACCTTTTCTCCTTATGTCTCTCATTATTAACCTATTGGGGAAAGTGTCGTTTAGGAACATGCGACATTTCTCGCACGGGTCCGCTAGTTATTATTATTACCTAATAAAGAAACAAATATTTCCTGTGGGGGAGTGATAATTCAATTTGTAATCAACTTTTAATAATTATATATTTTCAGTAATTCGCCTTGTACAAGTTGAAAAGCCAAAAGTCAGGAATGAATGATTATCGTCTTCTCCAATGAGAAACTAAGAGGCTAATTTCATACACAGTTGCCAAAATTTAATAATAAAAATTAATATTAAATATATAAACGAAGCCTCCGTGGCTTAGGCGGCAGCACGCCGGCCTCTCACTGCTGGGTCCGTGGTTCAAATCCCGGTCACTCCATGTGAGATCTGTGCTGGACAGAACGGAGGCAGACAGGTTTTTCTCCGGGTACTTCGGTTTTCCCTGTCAAAATTTCATTCCAGCAACACTCTCCACTATCATTTCATTTCATCTGTCATTAATTTAATCATTGCCCCAGAGGAGTGCGTCAGGCCTCGGCAGCCGGCACAGTTCATATCCTCGCCGCTAGATGGGGGCTTCATTCATTCCATTCCTGACCCGGTCGGAGACTGGAAGCAGGCTGTGGATTTTCATTTTCATCAAGGATGTGTTATCATGATCTACTAAATAATTCAACCTACTACAGCGCGACAATCCCATGTGGAGCCCCGGAAAATATAAGTTCCTTATCCCTCTAGTCTTCATGTTGCTGCATCTACTGCTATTTGCTGCCGCGGAAGGGCGTGACTTGCACAGAAACCAACTGGCGCAGGGTAGCGCGCACGTGAGGATGATTTACCAATGGCGTCACTCTCTCCCCCACCCACCACGTGCTTTCCCTCCACCCTCCCTCGCTCGCTCGCGCCGGCAGCGCCCTCACTCAGGGCTTCACTTGAACTTGCCAAGCATTTACATCCTGCTCCTATTTCCTAATTCTGCTCCTATTGCACCAATTTAAATGTAAATATTTGGTTTATAGCGTATTATTTGTATAATGTATTTTTTGATTAATTTTACGTATGTCCCGCCTTTATTTGGAAATTCTTTTCAAACGCTGGTTGGTTGGTTGATTCCTCATTTTAGGAAGTAAGGACTGCAGACATTACATTTTCAAGTAGTTCCTACTTTTGCTACAAAATCCCACCGTCAACGAGAAATAGTTCTGAACTTGGTTACTAGATGCCACCGCAGTCAGCTCCTGGCGACGAACGTTGGAACCTAAGAGTTTTAGTCAAATATAAAATATAATTTAGCTTCACACAAGTGTAGTTAGTGGAAGGTTATTTTACATGCCATAAATCTATGACATGGGACCGCTGGCTTTACATCCCCTCAGAAGGAAGGCATACTGAGGGTTTTTTAATGCTCTTAAAAATTTCGACGGCTTCGGCCGCGTTTGAACCCGCAACCTTGGGCATAGAAGCTCAGCATGCTACTAATTACACCACCGAAGCCGCTCATTTCAAACAAAACGCTTGAATTAAGAAATATCATAAATCGTCAAGGGTGTCGTTACTTAATAACAATCGAACGTGGAGTATTTCCTTTTGAACCAGCCATACAAGTCACTCAGTCCTGGGTACGACGTCATGATCAAAGACAGTTCAGATATCCATTATCATTAGATAGGCAGTTCAGATCAGAGAACATCTTTGAAACTTCAACAAATATTGTGATTTAAACCTGAGCCCATCTTAGTAACAGGTAGTTGGAGCAGCACGACAATCGAATCGGCTCCTTTTCGTTCGCCTGTCATACAAAACAACACCCTTGACGCTTGTTATTTTTTAATTCAAGTGTTTCCTTAAAGACAAAGAAAAAATATATTCAAAGAAAGATCAAACAGTCGTAAATTAACTGATACAAATAACAGTTGAATCCAAAAATCTACAAAAATCCTCTTTTTTTCGTGCTTCTTGTAGAGGCTCTCTCTGTTTCCTGGGCTCAAATCCACTCTAAAATCCAGATAGTTTTTAATCGTTTATTAAAATGCAGATCTATCGTGGATTTTCGTTTCTGGAATACCAATTCATGGTATTGATGGAACCATCTCCGTCTGGTTGCCTTTGGTTTTGTGAAAATCCAGATCTTCTTATTGTTAGTCTGTCGGTCATCAGTAGGGAGCGGATATTTTGAAACTGCATTTATGCATATTTTGTGAGTTTATTGGATTTATTGCATATCCTGAGCGTAACAGCATATTTTAGCGAATACATTTTAAATGAAGTATAATTTAAAACAGGTTTTGCCTGCTTGCTGGACATCCCTTGTAAACAACTTTCTGAGCAACAGATAACGAGATAACAGTAGTTTATGCGTAGCTATTTCAACCAGGCTTTCGATAATGTACATTGGTTAAAAGTTTTTGAAATTCTTAAAAACATAGGAGTCCCATATAGAGATAGAAGAATAATCTGCAATTTGTACAAAAATGAAATTGCAGTAATTAAAATTGGAAATGAACAATCAGCAGAGGTGTAAAACAAGGCTGTGGATTCTCTCCATTGATATTCATAATCTACATGGATGCTATAATAAAGGAATGGAGGTGTGAAAGGCATAGTTCAATACCTATCAGCAGGCATCTAAGAAATTTAGACGCTATACTATTTGCTGATGATGTTGCATTGGTAGCAGCATCTGAAGATGATCTGCAGTGGTCAGTATTCAATCTCCAGAAAGTGGCATCAAAATTCAGCATGTGCATTTCTACTGAAAAGACTAATGTAATGGCCTTTAAGGGTAAGGACCCTATCCCCAGTAAAATTTGTCTGGATGGTAAAATTTTAGAAAGAGTTAACGAATTCAAGTATTTAGGATATCATTTATCATTTCAAGAAGAACGAGACATAACTGCAAAAATAACTAATTATACCAGAACAACAGGAATCATCAATCACGTCATGAAGCCATCTCTTGTCCAAAGGCATACACGCTTGCGTTTGTATAACACATTAGCCAGACCAACCCTGTGCTATGGCAGCGAGGCATGGACAATAAGATGTCAGGACATCTCCAGACTCACAGCACGCGAAATGACCTTAATGCGCCGAACAGCAGGCTATACTAAATGGGATCATAAGAGAAACGAGGATGTGCTGAAGGAACTAAAAGTGAAACCAATAACTACACACATTTGTGACTACCAAGAGAACTGGAAGCGTCATGTCCAAAGGATGGAACCAGGAAGATTACCAAAGGAGATCCTTCGCTACCAGCCACGGGGAAATAGATCGATAGGACGTCCGATGAAGAGATGGAGGGAAAGTGCAAGACCGTAACTGGACATTTGGCCCAATACTTGGAAGGAAGATGATGATGATGATGATGAATGAACAAGAGGAGCAAAAATAGGGAAAGGAGTTAGACAAGGCTGTGCTTTGTCTCCCATGCTTTTTAATGCCTGCATCCAGGATGCATAGAATAAGGTTCGAGAGGAGTTGAATTTAGGAATACGGATACAAGGGGAACAAATAAATATGATTAGATTTGCAGATGACATTGCCATAGTTGCAGATAGTGAACAACATCTCAAACAAATCATAGTAAAAATGGAGGAAATCATGGGTAATGAATACAAGATGAAAATAAATAAGTCAAAGACGAAAATTATGGTCTGCGATAAAAAGGCAGACTCAAGTATGAAATTAGTGGTGGGCAACAAAACACTAGTAAATATTCAAGAATTTAAATATCTCGGAAGCAAAATTACCAAAGATGGAAGTAGCAAGAAAGAAATCAAATGTAGAATTTTACAAGCCAAATTAGCATTTCACAAAAAGAAACGTTTATTCACTACAGATTCCATTAATATTAAAACCAGAAAACGATTATTAAAAGCGTATGTTTGGAGTATTGCCCCTTATGGCTGCGAAACGTGGACAATTGGAAAAGATGAAAAAAGGAGGTTAAATTCTTTTAAACAATGGTGTTATAGAAGAATGCTAAACATTAGCTGGACAGATAAAATAACGAATGCTGAAGTATTAAAAAGGTGGAGGAAAATTATACCTTATGGAAAAGCATAAAGAGGAGGAGGACTAGACTGATAGGACATATTTTGAGACACGATAGCCTGCTGAAAACGGTATTGTAGGGAATGGTTGAAGGCAAAAGATGTCGAGGAAGACCACGCCTACAATATGTACAGCAAATCATGTCTGATGTAGGATGCAGAAACTATGAAGAGGTGAAGAGGAAAGCTATAAATAGAGCCGACCGGAGAACTGGCGCAGACCAATCCATGGATTGAATACTTAAGAAGAAGATTTCAACCAGTAGCCCGGGGTTAGTTTTATAAAGAATTTCTTCGGTGTTACTTTCTCCCTTTTCTTTGCGTTGCTCAAAATGCTTGAGAAAAGCAGCAGAACGTATTTATTAAATCAGTGGATGGCAGGTAATAGTGATTATTCAACTGATGACGTTGTCGTCTATTGTCAAGTATGCTCGATAGAAGTGAAATGTGAAAAGACATTTCAATTTTAACTACATGCAAAAACAACTGTACATATTATGGTAAATGAGGAAAAGAAGAGAGGATAAGATTGGCTTATTGTTAATAGCATATTTTTCAATTTTAATGAATATTTCCTACATTTTTAGAGCATAATTGCGTGCGTATTTTAATCGTTTTATTGTATAAATGTCTGACCCTAGTGGTCAGCCATGCGGAAGATGTGCCCGTAGAACAGCAATCTTTTCTTTTTGATGGACTACACTATGTGTTACATCTTTGTGTATAGTTCGTCATTGGATCTCATTCGTACTTGGCCATCAACTCACTTGTTGCCTAAAATCTTCCGTAATATACTTCATTCTCGTTTGAATAATCTGTTGATTGTCCATGTCTACATAAATTAAAAATCTCGGAAGCATACAGCCCTTCCGGTTTAAGTACCTTGCTATATTGCGTAAGCTTGGCACCTATAGTCTACTCAACACCTTGTTATTACAGATGTTTTGCATCAGACGGAACGCCTGGTCTATTTTCTCAATGCTATCACTGATGGCTTCTTTTTCCAGTCCTGTTTTGTGATTACCCCACCAAACTAGAGATATTGGACACTCAATACGCATTATGCAACTCAATATTGAAGGCCTAAGTTCAGCCAAATGTGTTTATCTACATAAACAACTACAGGATCTTGATATTGACATCGTTAATATCCAAGAGACGCATACCAAAGATGAGCAGGACTTCCATAGAAGAGGACACCTTCCAAGTTATACCCTAGTAAATGCCATCCACCACCCACAGTATGGTATAGCCACTTATGTCAAGTCTTGCTTGACTGCAGTCCAAGTTCTTGAGTCCACAGTCGTAGACAATACCTTCCTATTAGTGATTGAGGTTAACGGCCTAAAAATTGTCAATGTGTACAAGCCTCCATGCATAAACTGGACTCCAGCTGTACTGCCTACTTTTGACCATCCATGTATCTATACTGGTGACTTAAACAGCCACCACACATCATGGGGTTATGATACAGTAGATGATAATGGAAATACATTACTTTTATGGGCAGAAATATCCAATTTTCATCTGGTCTTTGATGTAAAGGACAAAGGTACTTTCCATTCCGCACGCTGTAATAGGGACTACAACCTAGATCTGGTATTTGTTTCTATGGATCAACTATCGCAACCCTTATATAACTCACGAAATGTTCTGTCTTACTTTCCAAACAGCCAACACCGTCCTGTAATTGTAGAGGTAGGGCTGAAAATCCCTCTTGTGAATTCGATGCCCTTACCCAGATGGAATTTCCAACGCGCTAATTGGGACGCTTTCTCTAAGGAACTTGATAAAAACTTAACTGAGAAGAACTTACAATCAACAGCAACCAACTATGGTGAATTTGTTGAACTCGTTATTAAGGCTGCAAAAGCAAACATACCTAGGGGTTATAGGAAGGAATATGTGCCTGGATGGAATAAGGACAGCGAGGACTTGTATAAAGAATATCAAATTACTGGAAATCAATCATTAGGCAATCAGCTACTACTGTCCCTCAATAAAAGCAGGAGAGAGAAGTGGGAAGCAACTCTTAGAGAAATGAATTTTGTTAAGTCGAGCAGAAAAGCTTGGAGAATACTTCACGGACTGACTGGTAAGAACAACTCCAGAAAGACATACGGTACTTTAAGTCCTGACACAATTGCTAATAGAATGGTAGATCTTACAAGGGCAAAGCGAGACAAGTGTCACACCAAAATGGTGAAACGTAACCTCACTCTCCTCAAAAAGAACGCCCAGAGAAATAATCAACTATCGAGGGCGTTTTCTGTTGAAGAAGTTGTAGCAGCTATCAAGCAGTTGAAGACCAACAAGGCAGCTGGTCCTGATAACATCTGTAATGAATTCATCATACACATGGGTCCACTCAGTATAAACTGGATTACTTCTCTTTTCACATATATCCTTGAAAAGAATCATCTACCCAAACAGTTTAAACTATCCAAAGTTATAGCTATTCTGAAACCAGGTAAATCTGAACACAATCCTGAAAGCTATCGTCCCATTGCCCTGCTTAGCGCCATATTTAAACTTCTGGAACGTGTCCTTCTGAACAGGATAGCACCGTACATTGAAGATGTCATACCACCTGAACAAGCTGGCTTCCGAAACGGTCTTAGTTGCACAGATCAAGTTCTTGCCCTTACAACACATATTGAAGCAGGTTTCCAAAACCATCTAAAATCCACAGCTGTCTTCATTGATCTCACGGCAGCCTATGATAGCCTACTGTCTGGAGACAAGGGTTACTTTTCAAACTGTTTCAAGTTATTCCATCTATTGAAATTGTGAATTTGTTATCAAACATTCTCAGTGAAAGACAGTTTGAGGTGTTCTTGGGTGACTCTAAAAGTCACAAGAGGAAGCTGAATAATGGACTCCCACAAAGATCTGTTTTGGCCCATATCCTTTTCAACCTGTATATTCATGACTTGCCAAATACTAAGGCAAGAAAGTTCATTTATGCTGACGATATTGCGCTTGTAACGCAGAGCAGAAATTTTGAAGATGCAGAAAACACCCTTACTGAAGACCTTAAGAGAATGTCAGCTTTCCTTCAGTCCTGGAGATTGATTCCGAGCCTGAATAAAACAGAAGTATCTTGCTTCCACCTTGCACATCGGTTTTCTAATTACAAACCAAATATTTTGCTTGACGGACAACAACTTAGGTACAATCCCTTTCCTACTTATCTTGGAGTGACTTTGGATCCTACATAAACTTAGTGGTACTTCCTGGGGAGCCTTCTTACGCCTAACTGGCATTAGCCTTGTCTATTCAACAGCAGAATACTGTGCACCCGTGTGGTTGGAAAGTGCACATGTGCATAAAGTAGACTCAAGATTAAATGATACAATGCGATGCATCACTGGTACTATTAAGTCAACGCCTTGCCATTGGCTGCCTGTGCTGAGCCACATTCCTTCACCACATCTAAGAAGGAAACAAGCATTGTTGAGAGAGGCTAAGAAGATCAGGGCTTCACCTACTTTACCACTATACCATGAATTTTGTCATCCTTCACAACAGCGACTACGGTCTAGGAGGCCAACATGTGTTACTGCAGAAATACTGTATGTGGATGGGTTTAATTTAAACCAAAGTTGGAGAAACGAGTGGTCAACTAAAACAGCGGGAACAAGTGCCCATTCTCTTGATCCTACAAAGGAACTGAAAGGTTCTGACCTCCCAAGGAAACTGTGGTGCCGTCTTAACAGATTCAGAACCGGCCATGGCTGCTGTAAATTATTTCAACACAGATGGGGCTGGATCAATTCAGCAATGTGCGACTGTGATCAAGAGGAGCAGACAATGGATCATCTGCTCCGACGCTGCCCTCTGTTCTCGTTCCCTGGGAACCCTGCTGAACTCTTGCATGTCACTCCAAATGTCATAACGTGGTTGCAGAATGTGGATAATGTTGTATAATGTAAATTTTGTATATAATTCACCATACGATTAAATAAATAAATTTAAATATCAAGACCCGTCCAATCTTCCCATAATTTGTGATTATCCATTCTGGCCCATTACTGAGATTGGACATGTATCTTATCTCTACTTAGTATAAAACGAAGTCCCCGATTCTTGGATGTTACGGGTAAACTCGAGAACCACTGGATGTAATTTGATGCGGGTTTCACCATTCTGTAAAGAATAAGTCGAGGAGGATTTCTGCAGAAAATAATTTATTTCTGATAAGAGGAAGCCGAGCAGTAACGATTTCAGTGGAAAAGTCGAAAAACAACCTGGCGTCCGAGCGCTTTGTAAGCTTACGCTGGGCAAACCGTTAAAAATATATAAATACTATGAGTGTACGAATTGTTCAGCATGAAAAGTTCTACAAAAAAGTCCGCGAGAGCATATGTCTATCTTCAATACATCGCCCACTATTGTTTTTACGTTTTAATTTTTTCCTACCATGTCCATTCAACTACTGAGGCGACAGTTTACGAGCTAGCTAAGGGCGAGTCTTATCATACCTGTTACAGCCTAGCTAACGGGCGAACCTATTGCCTCAGATACAACCAGCAGCAAACCGTTGAGTCGTGTTGAGTTAAGACTTCTGAGAACAGTGGTTGTGTTTGGAGTTTCCCTGGAAGTGCAACTCGGGTTTTCTTCATTTCGCCTGTGAAACACAGTCAAGTTAAGACGGGACGGAAGTTTTTCACCTGACAATTCCCTGGAAGTGCAACTCTCATTTCTCCAGTGAACTTTTCGTTCCGCAAAATTCACAGTCAATTTAAGATTGGACGGAAGTGGGATTACACTCGTATTATATTAAATTATACTTAAATTATACTTAATCTCTATATATATAACAAGATGTTCAGTAAAGAACATATAGCCTACTTTCTCCTAAATGCATGGGTATTGTTATAACTCTTTGTCCTTTTCAAGGAGTATGATCGAATGTTGGTTGTAGTAGCTTGTTGAAATACAACGTGCTATAGGGATATTAAACATGAATATGAGGTGCCCTTTGCTAGTGCTACCTCTGTACCAAATTTCGTTCAATTCGGTTTCACCGTGTTTGAATTGATAGGGGGAATCGATTTGCACACATACTTGGCCACCATCTGCAAACTATTGGGCTGATGTTCTTGCAGTTTGGTCTGAATATGTTTCCCACATAAAGATATGGTGATGCAAAATTTGGTAGAGACTAGATTATTAGGTTGGTCGTAATTACATTTTAGCTTTTAACATTTGGGTGGCCGCGATTACGTTTCCGTCAAGATAGCGGTGATATAAAACATGACACTGAGCTGCCCCTTGCTAGTGCTACCTCTGTACCAAATTTCGTTCCATTCGGTTTCACCGTGTTCGAATTGATAAGGGGAATCGATTTTCACACAAAGATGGCCGCCATCCGCAAAATATTAGGCTGATGACCTATTAGTTTGGTCAAAGGATGCTCCCTCCATAAAGGTATGTTGTTGCTAAATTTGCTAGAGATCGGATGATTAGGCTAATCGTAATTTGATTTAAGCTTTGAACATTTGTGTGGCCGCCATTGCGTTTCTGTCAATATGGCGGCGATATCAATCATGACACTGAGATGCCCTTTGCTAGTGCTATCTCTGTACCAAATTTCGTTCCATTCGGTTTCACCGTGTTTGAATTAATAGGGAGAATCTATTTTGACACAAAGATGGCCGCCATCCGCAAACTATTAAGCGAATGACCTATTAGATTGGTCAAAGGATGCTCCCTCCATAAAGGTATGTAGTTGCAAAATTTGGTAGAGATCGGATGATTAGGTTAATCGTAATTTGATTTAAGCTTTGAACATTCGTGTGGCCGCCATTACGTTTCAGTCAAGATGGTGGCGATATAAAACATGACACTGAGGTGCCCTTTGCTAGTGCTACCTCTGTACCAAATTTCGTTCCATTCGGTTCCACCGTGTTCGAATTAATAGGGGGAATCAATTTTGACATAAAGATGGCCGCCACCCCCAAACTATTAGGCTAATAACCTATTAGATTGGTCAAAGAATGCTCCCTCCATAAAGGTATGTAGTTGCAGAGATCGGATGATTAGGTTAATCGTAATTTGATTTAAGCTTTGAACATTCGTGTGGCCGCCATTACGTTTCTGACAATATGGCGGCGATATAAAACATGACACTGATGTGCCCTTTGCTAGTGCTAACTCTGTACCAAATTTCGTTCCATTTGGTTTCACCGTGTTTGAATTAATAGGGGGAATTGATTTTCACACAAATATGGCCGCCATCCGCAAACTATTAGGCTAATGACCTAGTTATTTGGTCAAAGGATGCTTCCTCTATAAAAGTATGTTGTTGCAAAATTTGGTAGAGATCGGATGATTAGGTTAATCGTAATTTGATTTAAGCTTTGAACATTTGTGTGGCCGCCATTACGTTTCCGTCAAGATGGCGGCGATATAAAACATGACACTGAGGTGCCTTTTGTTAGTACTACCTCTGTACCAAATTTCGTTCCATTCGGTTGCACCGTGTTCGAATTAATAGGAGGAATCGATTTTCACACAAAGATGGCCGCCATCCGCAAACTATTACGCTGATGACTTATTAGTTTGGTCAAAGGATGCTCCCCCCATAAAGGTATGTTGTTGCAAAATTTGGTAGAGATCGGATGATTAGGTTAGTCGTAATTTGATTTAAGCTTTGAACATTTGTGTGGCCGCCATTACGTTTCCGTCAAGATGGCGGCGATATAAAACATGACACTGAGGTGTCCTTTGCTAGTGCTACCTTTGTACCAAATTTCGTTCAATTCGCATTCACCGTGTTCGAATTGATAGGGGGGGACAGACATTCAGAGAACACACACTCACACACACACACACACAGACACACACACACAGACTCACACACACACATACACACACTCAGACAGACACACTTTTTTCGCCCTGTGTTGATCTCATAAGTCTACTTTCATTTTTTGCAAAAATCGAAAGTAGGCTAAAAATGAAAGTTTGTCTGTTTTTTCTGAATTTCCACGGAAATTTGCGATATTTGCGCGTTTCAGACTGTTTTATGATGGATGCGTGCAAAAATAAAAGTTCTGTCTGTCTGTCTGTCTGTTTGTTTGTTTGTTTGTTTGTCTGTGGACAATTTTTTGTGTCCTTATAACTCGAGAACGGCTGAGTGGATCAACGTAAAATTTGATACAGATATCCTTCAGAGGCACGACACCAATCATTGATGTAACTCTTCTCCGTACCTCTCATAAAAGGGGCCCTACCCTCTTAAAATTCATGCTGAAATAGGCGTAGAAGGGTGAAACAAAGCTCATTTTCAGCCCCTCAATGTGAGAAACGAAACTCGGGGGCCCTAAAAGAACCCCAAAAACCACATTTTAAGGCCCTAAAACCAACATTTTCCGAGATATTCCCAAAAAACTAATTTCACTTAATAAATTAATGAAGGAATGCATGCCGGTAACAATGGCAACAGAATCTCAGAGGTCCATCTATTTCTGTAAGTCGCAATGCAATTCCATTTATTATATTACTGTGAAGGTTTGCAAACGACAATAAGGTTATAACAGATCCAAATTAAGCTGAAATATTCATCAATACATATAATGCGCTTAAGGGGTCAAGGGGTATTCTAGATATTTTTTTAACGCGATTTACACGTACGGGTATGGTACGGAAGGTCTATTATATCCCTATCCCTATATTGTTATATTATTATTATTACTATTATATTAATTATTATCATTATTATGGCGTACAACGACGAGACAAACTCATTTTCAAACCCTTGGTGTCAGAAACAAAACTCGGGGCCCCTCAAGAGCCGTAAAGGTTCCCCGAAAACTATATTTTAAGGCTATAAACCCAACAGTTTCTTAGTTACTCCAAGAAAACTAATTTCATTTAATAAACTAAACAAGGAACGCAAGCCACTAACCATGACAACAGTATCTCAAGAGGTGGCATCCAACTTTCCATCTATTTCTGGAATATGTAATGCCACTCCATTTATTACATTTCTGTGAAAGGTTGCAAATGGCTATAAGGTTATCACGGAACCAACTAAAACTGTAAAATTCATCAATGCGCTTAAGGGGTTCAAGGAGTACCCCAGGTTTTTTCACACGACTTACACGTGCGATATGTCGTACAGAAGGTCTATTATATCTCCAAACAGCAACATTATTTTCAAAAATTCCTGATTTGAAATAGTAGACTGTTTTTTGCTGATTTTAGGAATTTGGACCATTGGAGGCTAAAGAAAGCTGAATTTTCATGCACCACAAGCCTTTATAATTTATAAAAGGGGTCTTCCTGTAGTTGGGCACTTGACACAACGGTTAGGGTCAGTTCATATGTGACGTGTATTGCGATTCGTCTACGAGGTTTTCAATTTTATTTTCACGCCAGGAAGAACACGTTAGGTAAATTTAGTTTGAGAGCACATTTTAGCTAATCATTTTTTTTGCCAACAAACAGGTTCCAAGCCCCTAAACATTGCAACAGTAGATCAATTGATAACATCTGGTTATTAATACCGAAGACCGTTCGAAGAATGGGTACTTCTGCTAGTATACCAATATAGTCTACCGATAATTATACTTAATATAAAACAAAGTCCCCGATTCCTGGATGTTATGAGTATTCTCGAGAACCACTGAATAGATTTTGATGTGGTTCTCACCATTCTGTAAAGGATATCTCCAGGAAGGTTTTTGTAGAAAATAATTTATTTATGATCAAAGGAAGCCAATCAGTAACGATCTCAATGAAAAAGCCGAAAGAAAAACCTGGCGTCTGTGCGCTTTTTAATCTTACGCTGGGCAAACCGTTAAAAATATCAAAATACTATGAGTGTAAGAATTGTTCAGCATGAAAAGTTCTACAAAAATGCCGGGAGGGCATGTCTATCTTCAATACATCGCCTACTATAAGTATTTTTAGATTGGACGGAAGGGGGATTTGAGTTCCATGCACCTCGCCATTCTTAAATTACGTCTGACAGGAATTCGTTGCACATGCATCTCCTTGATAATATAATTAATAGTCCAGTCAGTGATTTTAACCCATCATGCTGAGACGTAAAACGGATATAGATCGTAGTTCATTGTCATCGAAAATAAAGGCGCTTATCACTTAATGCATTCATAATTGTTCCCGGGCGAAGCCGGGTCGGGTTGCTAGTTAAATATATAAATATTATCATTAATATTTGACCGCCAGGAGTAGTTACTTTCGCTAACGCGCAGCGCTAGGCCATGGGGCAATGCTACCTGCAGACTCGGTAGACCGTCGCCGTTTTCCGTAGTTTCCCCGATTTTCAAATCCAGGCAAATGCTGATACGTTATCTTCTTGTAGACTATGACTGCTTCCTTTTACTTCCTTGCCCGTTTTTATTAGCCTATTTTCATTTATGAAAAAATAGGCTTGTGAGATCACCTTTGTTTCCGTGTGTTTGTATGTGTGTGCGTGTGTGTTTGAGTGTGTCCCTAATTACTTCTAAACGGCTGGAGCTATTTCAATGAAACTCGGTAAGGTCATAGTACCATTTTGGCCGACCCTGACCATGCCCTTCAAAATTTATTACGTCCCACCAATCCAACATGGCGGCTGTGCGAAATATTTCACTGGTATTCAATGTCTCCGAAACTGTTACTCATATCACCCTGAAATTTTGTACGGTGATAAAGGGCACTACTAGACGTTTACTTATGTGACTTTCAAAAACTTGTTAACTACAAAACGCACATGGCGGCCAAGGGAAGTTGAAGCATTTAAATAGACTTTTCTCACGATATAATCATCCGAACGCAGTGAAACCTGGTACAGCAAATAACTATATGTATTGCAATGCACTGATTTCTAATTAAGTTCAATTGTTTACATAAGCTCAAAATGACGGCTGTGCGAAATTTTAGTCTTTATTTCTTTCGTCCTTATCACGAGATCGAAGTGAACGTCTGAATAATGAGCTTACAGAATAATCATCATCTAATACAGTGAGTCCGGAAATGTTCTCCGCAGCACCTACATGCGTCTACGAGAGCTAGCTACAGAAGTTACGTTGGCAGTACGGCTGCCGCTTGCAACATATTAGCCTTTCACGAATTGATTGCCGGCGGTCGAGATGGGGACTATTATTTGTTTACTTGTGTCACACGTCAGCTTGCTTCGTTGGCAGGTACAGTTGCGCGAGTAGGATATGACTCAGCTCAAGTAGCCTCTGTCATCGTTCAACTGTCCGTGGTGACATGAGCTCCTATGACGCGCAATGCTGCTTGACTTGTGTGAAGAATGCATTCTGTCATCGCTGTGTTCTCTAATAAGAAGCAAACAGTAAATTTTGTACTCACCACAGCCATTCATAACAGATGCTGGAAGTGCCGATGACACATTCGCTCGCTAATTGCAATACACACTGACAGGCTACAGCCCACACGTATGGGATTCACCCTGTCAAGGTTCCAACTAAACCGATGACGCAACCCCTCACAGCTGCACGTAACCACTGCGGAGAACATTCTCGGGTGCCCTGTAGTAGCCTACATAACTCTATGCCTAAATCCAACATGGCGACCATCTGATATATTTTGACGGTTCTCACTATCTATTAATCTATTACAGCAATCAAACTGAAAATGTGTATGTTGATTGAGGCTATTAACATAAGTAGGATATATGAAAATAGGCTGTATAGTTCTTCACGGAACTACTTGTTCATCTTCATTCATACCATCTCTCATTAACTTATCCAATGGGGTGTGCGTAAAGAAGGGCATTCAGCCGTAAACACCACCTGCATTGTATCTCATCCCCGAACCTGTTCAAAACGGAAATAATAAGGGGTAGACATATCTTTTTCTTATAATCGCTTATCCTCCGACTTATCCAAGAGATACAACTGGGGATGGTGACAGGCCGATCGCCCAGATGACTTGGGTCTAATTGAGGAAGGGACAGGAAAGAGATTTTGGAAGGGGGTCGGCCGTGGACCTGCTGAATGGAACCATCTCAGCATTTGCCTGGTGATCAAAATGGAGAAACCGTGAGTATTATTTTCAGGACTTCCGAGGTGGGATTCGAACCGACTCTCTCCCGATGACAGCGAGGTAAAAAGTTAGCTCGCCAGCGTTCTCTCGGCTATCGTAGCCAGTCATTATTATTATTATTATTATTATTATTATTGTTATTGCGGCTTCGGTGGTATAGGCCTAGTCAGTAGCATGCTGAGTTTCTATGCCCAGCATCGCGGGTTCAAACCCGGCCGAAGTCGTCGGATTTTTTAAGAGCGTTAAAATCCCTCAGTATGCCTTCCTACGGAGGGGAAGTAAAGCCGGTGGTCCCATGTCAAGATTTATGGCATGTAAAAGAACCTTCCACTAATTAACCTTGTGTGAAGCTAAATATGCAGGTTAGATTTCGTTGAAACGCTCTATCAATGTTCCAACGTTCACCACTAAGTGTCAGTGACATCCGGTCCGGTAACGAAAGTTGGAACTACTTGAAATTGAACGGAACTTGTAGCTCACCCCATGAGTGTCCGCATTGAAGCAGCTAATGTATCTGGCGAGCCGAACATGTCCTCGGACATCCCTGCACTAAAAGCCCTACGCTAAATAAATTGCTTCTAGGACTGGTTTTATTTATTTATTTATTTATTTATTTATTTATTTATCGTATGGCTTTTAGTACCGGGAGTGTCCGAGGACATGTTCGGCTCGCCTGAGTCTGTAGCTGCTTCCAGCGGATACCCTAAAGGGTGAGCTACAAGTTCCGTTCAATTTCAAGTAGTTCCAACTTTCGCCACCAGATATCAATGATCCTAGTGGTGAACGTTGGAACTTTGATAGAGCGTTCTGACGAAATCTAACCTAACAAATTTTGCTTTACACAAGTTTAGTCTGTGAAAGAATCTTTTACATGCCATAAATCTATGACATGGGACCGCCGGCTTTACTTCCCCTCCGAAGGAAGGCATACTGAAGGATTTTTAACGCTCTTAAAAAAATCCGACGACTTCGGCCGGGTTTGAACCCGCTATCTTGGGCATAGCAGTTCAGCATGCTACCGACTACGCCACCGAAGCCGCTTCTAGGATTGGTAATATACGATAACAACAAAGGCTTGCCCATGGATGAAGGCACTGACGTCATCAATAACATTAATTATGTCGGCTTCACGAATATCGATTCTTTAATACTGCATGCAAAATATGCATGAGGGCCCACATGCCGGAGAGAATATCCGGCTGACCACGCGACCAAATACAGTAAGCCACATCTCTCTCATCTGAACCAGCCTCTACTCTGCTTTTATTAAAATACGTCTCTGCGCAAGATAACAGCAGTGCAGCGCAGAGCGGCACTTAGGAACGGTACGGATTGCTCGTCAGCCCTGGACTAAGCGGATTTCAGAACCAAAGCTGTCCGGCAGGGACTCTCTCCCCTTCCATTGGGACTCATGGATGGATCGATTGTTGTAGTGCCTCATATAGGGACCGGAAAAATTCGCATTTGCGATAAATGCGATTTTTTGTAATAAGTGTTAAAACCGTTTTTTAAAATAGTTTTAAGGTGTTCAGAAGCGTTGTGGTGCCTGAATTCAATTTTTTTTTATTTAGTCAATTTACCCTCTAGGTTGGTGGTTCCCACGGACTCAGCGAGGGAACTCACCACTACTGCCTCTATGGGCAGTGTCCTGGAGCTTGGAACATCTGGTCGGGATGGATACAACTGGGGAGGTGTGATCAGCACTTCGTCCAGACAGCCTCATCTGCAAAGCGAACAGGGGACTCATGAGGGAGGGGAAGGGATGGAAGATAGGGATGGATAGGCTAGGAAGAGGGAAGGAGGCGGCCGTGGCCTTACAGTAGGTACTGTCCCCGATAACCCGGATAGTAGGCTGTCAGATATCCGCCCCCTCAATCGGATTGCCAAAAATCAAACGCACCGGCACAGCTACATCAATGAAAATGGCACTGACAGATAATACCGAGATTAGAGCACAGCAGTTAACAAGAAATTATTGTGGAACACACCAAAATATACGGGGGTTCATACTTACCTTTACTTACCTCTTCCAATTAATCTCGGGTATGGGTTGCCAACTGGATCACTTAAAGTACGCCCACACAATAACCTCCACCATGATATTTAAAATGAACCAAAACGGAAACAAGAAACTTTAAACTGTACAATAATTTATTTCACATAAAGGGAATGATTCTAACAAAAAGAAAACAACAAAATATACGTGGCAATCAGAAGCCATTGTCAATATAATCATGTCCTCCTGTAGGACTTGTAGACGTTACATACAAAATTTTATCTTTCACTAGCTTATAAAGAACGTAATAATAGTAATACACTTGGAATGGATGAGGGAATTGGGACGAGACATGTAGCAATTGTTTTCCTCTTTCATAAACTTCACACTTTATTTATAACTGCAAGCCTGTTATGTAATCGACCTTGGCCTCTAACATACAGTTGTCAGGCCAGCTGCGATCCACCCTACATTATGTCGCATGCCCGCATCGTTAAATGGACCCACCTGTCCAGTCAACCTTAGCATATGCTCGTAACCTCTGAGCCTAACTCCTTTTCAAACATTTTAAATGTCCTCAACTCAACTCAAATATTATCACGCAAATCTTTTAAATGCTTCAATCACATATTACTGGATTACTCTAATAATCCCAAAACTTGTTTAATGATATAATCCACTTGTATAATTAGCGTTCTTTAGAGTATATTAACAAAACTCTTAATGTTTATAACAAATGCTCATTAATTGTTAATAACAATTATAAATTGTTTATAATATTGTCAAATAACAATTGAAAAATCTGTACACGCCTCTATTAATCCCTTTCGTTTCCAATTATTGTTAAAGATATTTACACAATTTATTTACAATATTAATATTATTTATTTTAGAAATACATTAAACCACACGTTTATCCGGTTGATAATTACTCAAATCAGGTTAATATAATTGACCAATGAAGGTTAGTTATATTTATGCTTATATTCAGGTTTAATAAGTTTTAATAATTATTATTATTATTTGTGACGGTAACCTCCATTCAAAATCGTTATCTCAAATTATTTAACACTCTTGTTAATTTTAACAGTAATTTCACATGATTAATTTTCAAAGGACCTGGACAATAAACTCAGCGGAAAAATACTTCGCTCAAATGCACAAATTGCATAAAATAGGCCCAGAATTCATCATATATTTCCATATATATGGCATAAAAATCTTCCACAATCCATACACAAAACCTCCACTTATAATCTCATCAACTTCATTAATATTACTGTGGGAATCTCCTTCACTTATTCAAGGGCATTATTCATCAGCGACTTTTACATGTCCACTGAACTAACGATTATACATCCATAGTTCCACTTTAAAAATTCTTATATTCATTAATTGTTTCAAAACTGTTATTTATTTAACCTTCGTGGGTTTCATTCATGAATCGATATGAAGTAAAAATTTGCCAATCACAAATACATTTAATAGCAAATACGATTATACACGCCTCTCTGGTCTATCAAAATTGAGATTAATATCTCCTAAGTATCGTAGTATAAAAATACTATCTTCAAACAAAGTTCATCTAAACTGCATAAATAGTCGAATAGAATACAATTAGACTTTGGAATGCAAACATTATTGTTCCAATCTAAAATTGAGAAAATTCCTACCAAAGTTCATTACTATAGTGTATTCAATAAATCGTAATCAAAGTTCATATTTCATAAAATTGTCTATAATGCAATGGTAATTTCAGAACTGACGATAAATGTCTATGTTGCAATCATGTTCATAAAACGACTAGTATTTCCAAGATCGTCGATACAGTAATAGATTTTAACACTCTAAAATCTTTTAATTATTCTTCTTTCTTGATGATGACAGAAACTTGGTCAAAGTAATTTACTGAATAGAATTACTTTAATAAAATGACACGCTGTCTGAATTCAAATCTGCCAAAGAAAATCGTTAACTTCACAGTCAAATCGTGACTACAAAAATATGCAAATTACTGAAAGAATATAAATTATCAGTCTCAACTGATCCAAAATTATTTAAATATGCCAAAGACATAACAATGTCTTAATAAATCGTAGAAAAAGCATAAATCATCGAAGTGTACTGAGTACAGAATTATCAAGCAAGAATATGGGGCATAATATATATGGGACAAAAATATGGGAAAAATGGTTGCTCAGACATCGCTAAATGACTCAAATAAAACAAGAAACGCTCACGACTACCTTATCTGTTGATTGAAGTTCTAGAGGAAAATCTTCCAAAGAAGACTGGTGATGGTTCCATTTCACCAAAAAGATGTGCTCCGACCTCGAACCTGGAACCAGCGCCCTCGGAGAATAGAACTGCTTCCTCCTCCGGAAATTGCACTGCTCCGTGTATACGATAGACATCCTTCTGGCAAAACTCTTCTTTGTGAGCCGGGTCTACCCTGGCCTCTCTTGATAGTTCCCTGAAGTTCTGGTAGAAATTCGCCATGAAGTTTATTGCAGTTATTTCCGCAGAAATATTCATATTTGTGGAGTATGAATATGTTTCCACTGCCATTTGATATAATTCAGCGTTGGACAACGATGCATGAGTGTAGTTGGATGTTCACTACATGCTCGCTTTTGTAGAAAGACGATTAGCGAAGTTCCATGCTGCTATTTCACTCCATTGACATATGTCCCAATTGCATTAAAGTCCTTAGCCTTCCATCTCCATTTCCGTTATAATAGTTGAAAGAACTGCGAGATTATATTGTTCCATGTTAGAATGCAGCGTTGTAACACCAAATGCAATATGAAGTAGCACGGTTGCAATACGTGTCAGCCGTAGCGTAGAATGTGATATTTTAAAAGTGCTTCTCAGGTGGCGAGAAAATCACTTTTGTCTGCCGTCTTAAAATGCCAATATCTTTCAAAGTATAATCTTGAAAATGTTCAACCTTTCTACACACTTTAATATAGTACTGCACAATCGAATTAGCTTAAAGGCATTAGTCAACTCTTGATATATTGTCTTGTAGACTCGTTAATGTGTGCGTTTCAACTTCGCCTAGTTTCAAACACCGTAAAATGGAACTGCGGCACGCTCGAAGCTCGTTCAATGCGGTTGGCTTTACCACACGCGCTAAAGACGACTTGTTTCACTGTATCACTCGAAAACGACTATATGACATCAGAAATATATATGCGGTATGAGATATATATGCGATATGAGAGCTCCTCTCTGCTGTGCAAGACCTTTTATCAACTTCTTAAGGGGCGTATCCATCCCTTCCATAGCTTGTTTCTCCGTCATTGCTAGAAGTTCTAACTTTGGCTATACTTGACGGATTCTCAAATTTCAAAAACTCAAAATTAATTTCTTCAAAATTCCAAATCAAAGCCAAAACTGAAAATAGGTTTCCACAATTCTGCATTCCAAAAGTAACTAAATATAGTAGTTTCAGTAACCTCCGTCTCCCTCCAAACTATCATTCAATGGTTCGAGTCTTTCCTCCAATCGCGTAACTTCTTCCTCAGCACAATTCCATGTTTCCCTGCGACTGCGTCGTAAATCTCAGATCTTTCTCGAACAAACTCATGACGTCACCAAGAATCTCAGCTCAAGCAGCCTACTTGCGTGAAGTCTGCGTCATCCGTGCCTACGTCATGAATATCCACGTCACAACTATGACAGCCATAACTTTCTTCATCTTTTCCCAAACAGCCACCGTGGTCTCAATATAATTCAATTTACGGGGGCATTCTCCCTTCACCACGTTTTAAAAACAGTTGCAAATTGTTTTTAAACTCTGTGTTATAAATATCTGAATTCATTTGAACACGAAATTGAATTATTATTGGCTTACTCTTGGATAATATTTCTTCAAGTTTCCAGCATTGAACTTGCCATATACGACATTATTCTCATCATCGTAGAGTTTATAACAGTTGTTTCCATAAGCATTCGTAATTCTGAACGGACCCATGAACACTATTCCAAACTTGGGATAGATTTTCTTACTCACATCAGCCTTGACAGGCCTGCGTAGTAATACTAGATTTCCAATTTCTAAGGGAGCACCAAAACGTTTTCCAGCTACTCTTTTCAATCGTTTCTCTGCTGCTTTCTGGAGTTGTTCCTTCGCTCTGTCAATTCTCTGCTGTCTTCCTAGGTCGGGATCCCTAGGAATGTGGTTGAAAAGATTGTCCCACGGCCTTTCTGGGTTTCTTCCTAGATGAAGTCTCATTGGCACTTCTCCTGTGCTCTCCTGCACTGTAGAATTCAGACATTTCTCAATAAGGGGTACAAATCTCACCCAACCAGAATGATCATTCGGACAGAAAATTCGAAAAAAATTCGAAAATTCAGCCATATATCTTTCTGAAGAATTCGATTCTGGATAGCGCACGCTTGAAAATAAGTGCTTAATACCAAGTCTTTCCATATCTGCAGCAAATTCTAAGGATGTAAACTGAGCTCCATGATCCGACAGTAGATATTCTGGTTTACCAGCTTTTGGAAATACAGCATGTTCCAGTCTGCTTACAACATTCCTCGTGTTAGCTTTTTGCATGGGACTCATTGTTACAAATTTCGAGAAGACATCCACGGTAACCAACAGGAACTGATTACCCTGGTCTCCCTTCGGACAAGGACCAAATATGTCCGTCGCCATGAGTTCATTTGGTTTAGAAGGAATCATAGCCTTAGGTTTTCCTTTTAATAGAGCGGAAGCATACTTTGCTCTTTGACATTTATCACATGAACGAATGACATTAGCAATGCTGGAACGCATGTTAGTCCAAATAAACCTCTCTTTAAGAGTGTCAAGAGTTTTATCTAAATCTGCATGACCAGTTGCGTGATGAGCTACCCACACTAAATTGACAACAAGTTTAGGTGGCACGACTATTCGGAGCTTTGTATGCGCAGAGTCAGCATACTTACATACGATGTCTCCACTCAAGACAAAGTGTCGTGATTCTCTCTGTGTAGCTGCATAGTCAAAATCAGTATTGTCCATGTAACCCTTAAGGAACCTGTACATTTTCCTGATTGGAGCGTGTCTCTTCTGTGACACACCGATTCGGGCTAACCTCCTAACGGTCTCTTGATCTTGCTGCTCCAATTGTACATGGTGTATCTGCACATTTTTGATAGGGTTACGTGATAAAGCATCAGCCAGTAAGTTATCTTTCCCAGGCTGATGGACTATAGTGGCGTTAAACTGTTGGGTGAACAAAGCCCAACGTGTCAATCTATCACTAGACATGTCAGTTTGCAGCATAAACTGAAGTGCTTTGTGATCTGTAATAATGATAACCTTGTGACCCAGCAGCATTTTTTTCAACGCTTGCAAAGCTGTTACAAAAGCTAACGCTTCTAGTTCTGTCGTAAAGTAGTTTTCCTCGTGTTTCTTTAACTTTCGACTAGTGAACGCAATGTAGTGCTTGTTGCCTGCCTCGTCTTTTTGGTGTAAGACTGCACTAATGCCAATTCTTGATGCATCAGACTCTATATAGAACATCTTCTCAAAGTCTGGGTACTCCAGTTTAACGTTGTTTCTGAGCATCTCATTTGCTTTCTCAAAAGCCTCGTCTGCTGCGGTACTCCATTTCCATCTGTTATTCTTCTTGAGTAAGTCATACAGAGGAGCCATAATTTCAGAGTATCTTGGACAGTGACTGCTGATAAATTGGCATGCGCCTACAAATTCTCTGACTTGTTTCACCTTAGTTGGCTTTGGGAATCTTGTGATCGCATCTACTTTCTGCATGTTTGGATGATATCCATCTTTATCAATCGTATGCCCCAAGTAGTTGATCTCCTTCTTCAAGAATTGACATTTTCCAAAATTGACCTTGATATTGGCCTCCCTTAAATTTTCAAACAACTTTCTCAAATGCACTAAATGTTCTGCGGCGTTGGGTGAAGATACAATTAAATCGTCAATGTAGCAGATTACATTTTCCTTTACTTCGTCTGTGAGCTTGCTATCAAGTGCTCGAATTAGTGCTGGTCCACTGTTGACCATTCCAAAAGGCATTCTCACAAAGACCCATGACGTCTGGTCAAATAAGAATCCAGTGTACTGCATACTTTCTTCTTCCAGTTGAACTTGGTAAAACGAAGATGTCAAGTCAAGAACACTGAAACATGCTCTCCCTTTGAACTTTCGAAGCAGATCTCTAATCTTAGGTGGTCGGTCATTTTCTGGAAGAATCTTCAAGTTGATGGTCCGAGCATCGAGACAAAGACGTATCTGACCATTACTTTTCTTTACTACAGTGATGGGGTTTATATAAGACGACGCCTGTTTTTTAATAATCCCGTCTACCTCCATTTTTCTGATCAACCCTCGTACTTTTTGATAGTATTTCTCAGGTATGGGGTATATTCTCTTTTGGTAAGGGGTTTCATCGGTCAGCCTTATCTTGTACTTATAGTCTTTAATCAATCCGGGCTTGTCATCAAAAATATCTTGGAATTCCTTTATCAAATCCTCAAATTCCCCCTGAATTTCTTCAAATCCTTCAGTTTTTCTACTGGGTATTTCTGTTAGATTCTCCACTTCATTGATAATGGTATTTAAAATTTCTTCCCTAAGGTCTATCTCCAGACTGTTTTTCTCGTCCTGTTCTTCGATCTCTTCTGTGATCATGTACCCATCATTAAAGCTAATAATCCTATTCTTCATGTCAATAATGGCTCCAACTTTCGATATAAAATCGATTCCTAGCACAATATCGAAATGGATCTTGTTCACCACAATAAAGATCTGTTCATAATTCCTTCCATTAAATTCAAAGTTCAACAACACTTGGATCTTGCATTTCACTGCCTTGTCTTGGAAAATTCCTCTCACTTTGACGGTAGAAACTGGTAAAACTGTCATGTTTTCTCCTTTTAACAGACTTTGATAGCATTCATCAGAAATGATAGAAATAATTGCGCCGGTATCCATAAGAGCTTTGTACTGTTGGCCATCAATCAGTACAGAAATAATAGGTAAGGCACATGGTCTTTCCTCTTTGACGATTCCCCTCTCTTCTAATAAATCCTCATCAGTTACTTCATAAATTTCATTAATGGTAATTAGGTGTGGTGTGGCAATGTATTCATGGTTTCTCACTGTCGTTGAGAAATCAACGTTTTTTTTTGTGTTACCAATCTCAAAGTTCTGCTGGCTTGTAGAAGGACCAGGATCGATCACTACATCCTGTCTTTTCTTTTGGTTTTCAGCTTCCTTCTCTCGTAATTCCTTAAGATACTGCTGACTTTCTTTCTCTCTCTCCTGATATTTGTCGGGTGTCATAACCTGACCTTGAGAATTCTGATTTCGATTCTGGTAATTTCTATTGTAATTCCTATTGTAGCCCTGGTTATTGTAGTATCTACCTCTTCCATTGTTATAATTTCCTCTATTATTAATCCAGCCTCTTCTTTGCTGATATGGACGGTAACCTTGCGATCTGTGGTTGCGAAAGTGATGGTTCCTGTGAGGACCTACATTTTCAGTTTTCTCTTCACTGGGCTTGTCAGTTTGCTGAACTTGATCCTTATAGACTGTATTGATGTCTTTGAATTCGTGCCTCTGACCTTTTTGTACCACATTTGGCATTGGACTCGTGTAGTCAAGCCTTCTCAATAATTCGTCCATACTGGTCAAATCCCTGATGTTTGACGATATAATGAGTCTTCTCACCTCCACAGGCAGCATACGAGAAATCGCATCTATCAACTGCTCTGTTGACAATGGGGGTTGCAAAAATCTCAAGCGTGATAACTGGCTCGTGAAGAAATCAGCGTACCGTGTTGGAAGAGTACCTGAATACTTCCTTGAGTATACCTCAGCTCTTAGTGAATTCTGTGCTTCGATGGACCAGAATCGTTTTATCAGTGCCTCTGCAAATTCGTCAAAATTACTGAAAGTGTAGCGAAATGCCCTGAACCATTCAAGGGGTCCTCCAGCTAGAAATATCTCCACTATCCTCATCTCTCTTTCTCTGGGAATGTGAGCTTCAATGAAATAGTCTTTCAGGTTCCTGATATATTCTATCGGTGTTAGACTATCAGTATTGCTAAATTTTTGAGGTTTGTCCTCGAAGTTCCGGATGACTGTCACATTTCTCGGATATGAATCCATGTAATTCTTCCCACTATCACGATATCTCCATTCAGGTTCAATATTCCTATCCTCTTCTTCTT
Source organism: Meconema thalassinum (assembly GCA_946902985.2). NCBI lineage: Eukaryota > Metazoa > Arthropoda > Insecta > Orthoptera > Tettigoniidae > Meconema > Meconema thalassinum. Next base: position 489,774,545 of record OX336393.1, read on the forward strand.
CCCGGAATCTGGATATACGTTCCTCAGGACTAATATCTCTCTCTTCTGTAGCGAGGTTACATCGTCTGACGTAATTCCTATCGTCTTCGCAAGTCAAGCCTTCTGGATCCTTATCCGTGATTTCCGTGATGACTTTCCTGATCAACTCTTCTTTATAGGTTTCCATCATGCTGGCTTCTCCTAGTTTCAAATTCTGAAGTTTGCTCGTGGTTTCATTAACATCAGAGACAACCTTATGAATTTGTTCCTCTAACGCGGATTTTAATGCTTGCACGTCCTGACCTATCTGAGTTCTATCCTCTACCTGCTTTTCGGATAGCGAATCCATCCTTATACTCAAATCTTTCCTAATTTGCACTACTTCATTATTAATGTCTACTTGTGTACTGGCAAGTTTTCTTTCAATTCGTTCCTGAATCTGAGTTACATGTTCCCCACTTGACCTATTCCATTCATCTTTCCACACCGTTACATTTGCAGTTAACATTTCCGCAATATCTACTTCAATGTCTTCCTTAAGTAAACGATTATGATCTAAGACTTGGGTTCTCATGACCTCTACATCATACTTTAATCCTGCCAAAGAAGCTGTTGTCCTAACAGACTCGTCAACCAACCTAGTTGTTAATGCACTAATGTTACGAGTACAAAGTGTTTTTGAAGTTTCAATTTCTTCTCTTACTTTATTAACATCAGTTTGAACTTTAGCAATGTCTACAAAAACAGTGTTAACTTCTACTTGTATCTTAGTTATATCGCTTTGTATCTCATTTACATCGGAATGAATGTTATTAATGTCTACTTGAACATTTGACACATCGGTTAGGACATTTATAATCTCTCATTGAACCTTTTCAACCTTGTCTTGTACAGTAGCAACATCGTTCCTAACAACAATTACTTCAGCTCTAGCACAGGAAATATCACCCCGAACATTAGCAACATCAAGATTCAACATAGTAAGATCTTTCTGTACCTTAGAAACATCAGTCTTAACATCAGAAACATCTTTATGAATGTCACTTACAGCATTCTCGATTCCCCGGGTACTGATCTGTAAACGCGACATATCATTTTCTAATTTTGCAGAACTGGTCTGAAGAACTTTCAGGTTTTCATCCAGCATCTGCTTCATACTGTTCTCCATCCTAACAGACAAATTACTAGCATTCTCCTCCATCATCTGCTTCATTCGACTAGCATTCCTAACTTCCATCTCCTCTAACATCTTTCTTATACTCTCATCTGCCATTTTAATATTATTTCAATAATAGACTGCTTTAGGGACATACATCAAACAGAGCAAAATAACAACATCTGAGCAACATTTTTCACCATATATAAATTTGAGCAATTTTCTGTCTTAAATCTAACTTATAATTACCTTATAATTAACTTCGTAGACACTTCATGTTGAAATAAACTCAAGCACATGTTCAAATTTCTTTGGTTCATTTTAAAATATCCTAACACAAATAATTTACATTTACAATCCAAATAGTTTAATTTTATCTTTAATATGACTAAACATGTCATAAGCCGGTCAAATAAAATAAGATTCCAGATCATAGCGATTTTTCTAAGTTTCCAGCCTATTTAAACTCTCTCAAGTTGTATAAGATCTGATCTTTTCTGAGTGTAATTTTCCTAATACAACACAACATTTGATCCCTATATAATCACACTCTCAAATTCTACAATTGGCCAAGACATCTAACAAAGAATCAACCTCTTTATTTGAGTCTTCACAATCCCATTGACATCGATAACTTGGTAATCCAATGTTATTCGAACACTCCACAAAATTGCGGTGCCAATTCTACTGCAATAACTTGGTAATCCAATGTTTTGCTGATCGAACGTGTCAATTCTACTGGCGTTCAACCTGGTAATCCAGTTTTGTTGATCGTGCCCCACGTTTCAGGGTTGCCAATCCTACTGTCCCCGATAACCCGGATAGTAGGCTGTCAGATATCCGCCCCCTCAATCGGATTGCCAAAAATCAAACGCACCGGCACAGCTACATCAATGAAAATGGCACTGACAGATACTACCGAGATTAGAGCACAGCAGTTAACAAGAAATTATTGTGGAACACACCAAAATATACGGGGGTTCATACTTACCTTTACTTACCTCTTCCAATTAATCTCGGGTATGGGTTGCCAACTGGATCACTTAAAGTACGCCCACACAATAACCTCCACCATGATATTTAAAATGAACCAAAACGGAAACAAGAAACTTTAAACTGTACAATAATTTATTTCACATAAAGGGAATGATTCTAACAAAAAGAAAACAACAAAATATACGTGGCAATCAGAAGCCATTGTCAATATGATCATGTCCTCCTGTAGGACTTGTAGACGTTACATACAAAATTTTATCTTTCACTAGCTTATAAAGAACGTAATAATAGTAATACACTTGGAATGGATGAGGGAATTGGAACGAGACATGTAGCAATTGTTTTCCTCTTTCATAAACTTCACACTTTATTTATAACTGCAAGCCTGTTATGTAATCGACCTTGGCCTCTAACATACAGTTGTCAGGCCAGCTGCGATCCACCCTACATTATGTCGCATGCCCGCATCGTTAAATGGACCCACCTGTCCAGTCAACCTTAGCATATGCTCGTAACCTCTGAGCCTAACTCCTTTTCAAACATTTTAAATGTCCTCAACTCAACTCAAATATTATCACGCAAATCTTTTAAATGCTTCAATCACATATTACTGGATTACTCTAATAATCCCAAAACTTGTTTAATGATATAATCCACTTGTATAATTAGCGTTCTTTAGAGTATATTAACAAAACTCTTAATGTTTATAACAAATGCTCATTAATTGTTAATAACAATTATAAATTGTTTATAATATTGTCAAATAACAATTGAAAAATCTGTACACGCCTCTATTAATCCCTTTCGTTTCCAATTATTGTTAAAGATATTTACACAATTTATTTACAATATTAATATTATTTATTTTAGAAATACATTAAACCACACGTTTATCCGGTTGATAATTACTCAAATCAGGTTAATATAATTGACCAATGAAGGTTAGTTATATTTATGCTTATATTCAGGTTTAATAAGTTTTAATAATTATTATTATTATTTGTGACGGTAACCTCCATTCAAAATCGTTATCTCAAATTATTTAACACTCTTGTTAATTTTAACAGTAATTTCACATGATTAATTTTCAAAGGACCTGGACAATAAACTCAGCGGAAAAATACTTCGCTCAAATGCACAAATTGCATAAAATAGGCCCAGAATTCATCATATATTTCCATATATATGGCATAAAAATCTTCCACAATCCATACACAAAACCTCCACTTATAATCTCATCAACTTCATTAATATTACTGTGGGAATCTCCTTCACTTATTCAAGGGCATTATTCATCAGCGACTTTTACATGTCCACTGAACTAACGATTATACATCCATAGTTCCACTTTAAAAATTCTTATATTCATTAATTGTTTCAAAACTGTTATTTATTTAACCTTCGTGGGTTTCATTCATGAATCGATATGAAGTAAAAATTTGCCAATCACAAATACATTTAATAGCAAATACGATTATACACGCCTCTCTGGTCTATCAAAATTGAGATTAATATCTCCTAAGTATCGTAGTATAAAAATACTATCTTCAAACAAAGTTCATCTAAACTGCATAAATAGTCGAATAGAATACAATTAGACTTTGGAATGCAAACATTATTGTTCCAATCTAAAATTGAGAAAATTCCTACCAAAGTTCATTACTATAGTGTATTCAATAAATCGTAATCAAAGTTCATATTTCATAAAATTGTCTATAATGCAATGGTAATTTCAGAACTGACGATAAATGTCTATGTTGCAATCATGTTCATAAAACGACTAGTATTTCCAAGATCGTCGATACAGTAATAGATTTTAACACTCTAAAATCTTTTAATTATTCTTCTTTCTTGATGATGACAGAAACTTGGTCAAAGTAATTTACTGAATAGAATTACTTTAATAAAATGACACGCTGTCTGAATTCAAATCTGCCAAAGAAAATCGTTAACTTCACAGTCAAATCGTGACTACAAAAATATGCAAATTACTGAAAGAATATAAATTATCAGTCTCAACTGATCCAAAATTATTTAAATATGCCAAAGACATAACAATGTCTTAATAAATCGTAGAAAAAGCATAAATCATCGAAGTGTACTGAGTACAGAATTATCAAGCAAGAATATGGGGCATAATATATATGGGACAAAAATATGGGAAAAATGGTTGCTCAGACATCGCTAAATGACTCAAATAAAACAAGAAACGCTCACGACTACCTTATCTGTTGATTGAAGTTCTAGAGGAAAATCTTCCAAAGAAGACTGGTGATGGTTCCATTTCACCAAAAAGATGTGCTCCGACCTCGAACCTGGAACCAGCGCCCTCGGAGAATAGAACTGCTTCCTCCTCCGGAAATTGCACTGCTCCGTGTATACGATAGACATCCTTCTGGCAAAACTCTTCTTTGTGAGCCGGGTCTACCCTGGCCTCTCTTGATAGTTCCCTGAAGTTCTGGTAGAAATTCGCCATGAAGTTTATTGCAGTTATTTCCGCAGAAATATTCATATTTGTGGAGTATGAATATGTTTCCACTGCCATTTGATATAATTCAGCGTTGGACAACGATGCATGAGTGTAGTTGGATGTTCACTACATGCTCGCTTTTGTAGAAAGACGATTAGCGAAGTTCCATGCTGCTATTTCACTCCATTGACATATGTCCCAATTGCATTAAAGTCCTTAGCCTTCCATCTCCATTTCCGTTATAATAGTTGAAAGAACTGCGAGATTATATTGTTCCATGTTAGAATGCAGCGTTGTAACACCAAATGCAATATGAAGTAGCACGGTTGCAATACGTGTCAGCCGTAGCGTAGAATGTGATATTTTAAAAGTGCTTCTCAGGTGGCGAGAAAATCACTTTTGTCTGCCGTCTTAAAATGCCAATATCTTTCAAAGTATAATCTTGAAAATGTTCAACCTTTCTACACACTTTAATATAGTACTGCACAATCGAATTAGCTTAAAGGCATTAGTCAACTCTTGATATATTGTCTTGTAGACTCGTTAATGTGTGCGTTTCAACTTCGCCTAGTTTCAAACACCGTAAAATGGAACTGCGGCACGCTCGAAGCTCGTTCAATGCGGTTGGCTTTACCACACGCGCTAAAGACGACTTGTTTCACTGTATCACTCGAAAACGACTATATGACATCAGAAATATATATGCGGTATGAGATATATATGCGATATGAGAGCTCCTCTCTGCTGTGCAAGACCTTTTATCAACTTCTTAAGGGGCGTATCCATCCCTTCCATAGCTTGTTTCTCCGTCATTGCTAGAAGTTCTAACTTTGGCTATACTTGACGGATTCTCAAATTTCAAAAACTCAAAATTAATTTCTTCAAAATTCCAAATCAAAGCCATAACTGAAAATAGGTTTCCACAATTCTGCATTCCAAAAGTAACTAGATATAGTAGTTTCAGTAACCTCCGTCTCCCTCCAAACTATCATTCATTGGTTCGAGTCTTTCCTCCAATCGCGTAACTTCTTCCTCAGCACAATTCCATGTTTCCCTGCGACTGCGTCGTAAATCTCAGATCTTTCTCGAACAAACTCATGACGTCACCAAGAATCTCAGCTCAAGCAGCCTACTTGCGTGAAGTCTGCGTCATCCGTGCCTACGTCATGAATATCCACGTCACAACTATGACAGCCATAACTTTCTTCATCTTTTCCCATACAGCCACCGTGGTCTCAATATAATTCAATTTACGGGGGCATTCTCCCTTCACCACGTTTTAAAAACAGTTGCAAATTGTTTTTAAACTCTGTGTTATAAATATCTGAATTCATTTGAACACGAAATTGAATTATTATTGGCTTACTCTTGGATAATATTTCTTCAAGTTTCCAGCATTGAACTTGCCATATACGACATTATTCTCATCATCGTAGAGTTTATAACAGTTGTTTCCATAAGCATTCGTAATTCTGAACGGACCCATGAACACTATTCCAAACTTGGGATAGATTTTCTTACTCACATCAGCCTTGACAGGCCTGCGTAGTAATACTAGATTTCCAATTTCTAAGGGAGCACCAAAACGTTTTCCAGCTACTCTTTTCAATCGTTTCTCTGCTGCTTTCTGGAGTTGTTCCTTCGCTCTGTCAATTCTCTGCTGTCTTCCTAGGTCGGGATCTCTAGGAATGTGGTTGAAAAGATTGTCCCACGTCCTTTCTGGGTTTCTTCCTAGATGAAGTCTCATTGGCACTTCTCCTGTGCTCTCCTGCACTGTAGAATTCAGACATTTCTCAATAAGGGGTACAAATCTCACCCAACCAGAATGATCATTCGGACAGAAAATTCGAAAAAAATTCGAAAATTCAGCCATATATCTTTCTGAAGAATTCGATTCTGGATAGCGCACGCTTGAAAATAAGTGCTTAATACCAAGTCTTTCCATATCTGCAGCAAATTCTAAGGATGTAAACTGAGCTCCATGATCCGACAGTAGATATTCTGGTTTACCAGCTTTTGGAAATACAGCATGTTCCAGTCTGCTTACAACATTCCTCGTGTTAGCTTTTTGCATGGGACTCATTGTTACAAATTTCGAGAAGACATCCACGGTAACCAACAGGAACTGATTACCCTGGTCTCCCTTCGGACAAGGACCAAATATGTCCGTCGCCATGAGTTCATTTGGTTTAGAAGGAATCATAGCCTTAGGTTTTCCTTTTAATAGAGCGGAAGCATACTTTGCTCTTTGACATTTATCACATGAACGAATGACATTAGCAATGCTGGAACGCATGTTAGTCCAAATAAACCTCTCTTTAAGAGTGTCAAGAGTTTTATCTAAATCTGCATGTCCAGTTGCGTGATGAGCTACCCACACTAAATTGACAACAAGTTTAGGTGGCACGACTATTCGGAGCTTTGTATGCGCAGAGTCAGCATACTTACATACGATGTCTCCACTCAAGACAAAGTGTCGTGATTCTCTCTGTGTAGCTGCATAGTCAAAATCAGTATTGTCCATGTAACCCTTAAGGAACCTGTACATTTTCCTGATTGGAGCGTGTCTCTTCTGTGACACACCGATTCGGGCTAACCTCCTAACGGTCTCTTGATCTTGCTGCTCCAATTGTACATGGTGTATCTGCACATTTTTGATAGGGTTACGTGATAAAGCATCAGCCAGTAAGTTATCTTTCCCAGGCTGATGGACTATAGTGGCGTTAAACTGTTGGGTGAACAAAGCCCAACGTGTCAATCTATCACTAGACATGTCAGTTTGCAGCATAAACTGAAGTGCTTTGTGATCTGTAATAATGATAACCTTGTGACCCAGCAGCATTTTTTTCAACGCTTGCAAAGCTGTTACAAAAGCTAACGCTTCTAGTTCTGTCGTAAAGTAGTTTTCCTCGTGTTTCTTTAACTTTCGACTAGTGAACGCAATGTAGTGCTTGTTGCCTGCCTCGTCTTTTTGGTGTAAGACTGCACTAATGCCAATTCTTGATGCATCAGACTCTATATAGAACATCTTCTCAAAGTCTGGGTACTCCAGTTTAACGTTGTTTCTGAGCATCTCATTTGCTTTCTCAAAAGCCTCGTCTGCTGCGGTACTCCATTTCCATCTGTTATTCTTCTTGAGTAAGTCATACAGAGGAGCCATAATTTCAGAGTATCTTGGACAGTGACTGCTGATAAATTGGCATGCGCCTACAAATTCTCTGACTTGTTTCACCTTAGTTGGCTTTGGGAATCTTGTGATCGCATCTACTTTCTGCATGTTTGGATGATATCCATCTTTATCAATCGTATGCCCCAAGTAGTTGATCTCCTTCTTCAAGAATTGACATTTTCCAAAATTGACCTTGATATTGGCCTCCCTTAAATTTTCAAACAACTTTCTCAAATGCACTAAATGTTCTGCGGCGTTGGGTGAAGATACAATTAAATCGTCAATGTAGCAGATTACATTTTCCTTTACTTCGTCTGTGAGCTTGCTATCAAGTGCTCGAATTAGTGCTGGTCCACTGTTGACCATTCCAAAAGGCATTCTCACAAAGACCCATGACGTCTGGTCAAATAAGAATCCAGTGTACTGCATACTTTCTTCTTCCAGTTGAACTTGGTAAAACGAAGATGTCAAGTCAAGAACACTGAAACATGCTCTCCCTTTGAACTTTCGAAGCAGATCTCTAATCTTAGGTGGTCGGTCATTTTCTGGAAGAATCTTCAAGTTGATGGTCCGAGCATCGAGACAAAGACGTATCTGACCATTACTTTTCTTTACTACAGTGATGGGGTTTATATAAGACGACGCCTGTTTTTTAATAATCCCGTCTACCTCCATTTTTCTGATCAACCCTCGTACTTTTTGATAGTATTTCTCAGGTATGGGGTATATTCTCTTTTGGTAAGGGGTTTCATCGGTCAGCCTTATCTTGTACTTATAGTCTTTAATCAATCCGGGCTTGTCATCAAAAATATCTTGGAATTCCTTTATCAAATCCTCAAATTCCCCCTGAATTTCTTCAAATCCTTCAGTTTTTCTACTGGGTATTTCTGTTAGATTCTCCACTTCATTGATAATGGTATTTAAAATTTCTTCCCTAAGGTCTATCTCCAGACTGTTTTTCTCGTCCTGTTCTTCGATCTCTTCTGTGATCATGTACCCATCATTAAAGCTAATAATCCTATTCTTCATGTCAATAATGGCTCCAACTTTCGATATAAAATCGATTCCTAGCACAATATCGAAATGGATCTTGTTCACCACAATAAAGATCTGTTCATAATTCCTTCCATTAAATTCAAAGTTCAACAACACTTGGATCTTGCATTTCACTGCCTTGTCTTGGAAAATTCCTCTCACTTTGACGGTAGAAACTGGTAAAACTGTCATGTTTTCTCCTTTTAACAGACTTTGATAGCATTCATCAGAAATGATAGAAATAATTGCGCCGGTATCCATAAGAGCTTTGTACTGTTGGCCATCAATCAGTACAGAAATAATAGGTAAGGCACATGGTCTTTCCTCTTTGACGATTCCCCTCTCTTCTAATAAATCCTCATCAGTTACTTCATAAATTTCATTAATGGTAATTAGGTGTGGTGTGGCAATGTATTCATGGTTTCTCACTGTCGTTGAGAAATCAGCGTTTTTTTTTGTGTTACCAATCTCAAAGTTCTGCTGGCTTGTAGAAGGACCAGGATCGATCACTACATCCTGTCTTTTCTTTTGGTTTTCAGCTTCCTTCTCTCGTAATTCCTTAAGATACTGCTGACTTTCTTTCTCTCTCTCCTGATATTTGTCGGGTGTCATAACCTGACCTTGAGAATTCTGATTTCGATTCTGGTAATTTCTATTGTAATTCATATTGTAGCCCTGGTTATTGTAGTATCTACCTCTTCCATTGTTATAATTTCCTCTATTATTAATCCAGCCTCTTCTTTGCTGATATGGACGGTAACCTTGCGATCTGTGGTTGCGAAAGTGATGGTTCCTGTGAGGACCTACATTTTCAGTTTTCTCTTCACTGGGCTTGTCAGTTTGCTGAACTTGATCCTTATAGACTGTATTGATGTCTTTGAATTCGTGCCTCTGACCTTTTTGTACCACATTTGGCATTGGACTCGTGTAGTCAAGCCTTCTCAATAATTCGTCCATACTGGTCAAATCCCTGATGTTTGACGATATAATGAGTCTTCTCACCTCCACAGGCAGCATACGAGAAATCGCATCTATCAACTGCTCTGTTGACAATGGGGGTTGCAAAAATCTCAAGCGTGATAACTGGCTCGTGAAGAAATCAGCGTACCGTGTTGGAAGAGTACCTGAATACTTCCTTGAGTATACCTCAGCTCTTAGTGAATTCTGTGCTTCGATGGACCAGAATCGTTTTATCAGTGCCTCTGCAAATTCGTCAAAATTACTGAAAGTGTAGCGAAATGCCCTGAACCATTCAAGGGGTCCTCCAGCTAGAAATATCTCCACTATCCTCATCTCTCTTTCTCTGGGAATGTGAGCTTCAATGAAATAGTCTTTCAGGTTCCTGATATATTCTATCGGTGTTAGACTATCAGTATTGCTAAATTTTTGAGGTTTGTCCTCGAAATTCCGGATGACTGTCACATTTCTCGGATATGAATCCATGTAATTCTTCCCACTATCACGATATCTCCATTCAGGTTCAATATTCCTATCCTCTTCTTCTTCCCGGAATCTGGATATACGTTCCTCAGGACGAATATCTCTCTCTTCTGTAGCGAGGTTACATCGTCTGACGTAATTCCTATCGTCTTCGCAAGTCAAGCCTTCTGGATCCTTATCCGTGATTTCCGTGATGACTTTCCTGATCAACTCTTCTTTATAGGTTTCCATCATGCTGGCTTCTCCTAGTTTCAAATTCTGAAGTTTGCTCGTGGTTTCATTAACATCAGAGACAACCTTATGAATTTGTTCCTCTAACGCGGATTTTAATGCTTGCACGTCCTGACCTATCTGAGTTCTATCCTCTACCTGCTTTTCGGATAGCGAATCCATCCTTATACTCAAATCTTTCCTAATTTGCACTACTTCATTATTAATGTCTACTTGTGTACTGGCAAGTTTTCTTTCAATTCGTTCCTGAATCTGAGTTACATGTTCCCCACTTGACCTATTCCATTCATCTTTCCACACCGTTACATTTGCAGTTAACATTTCCGCAATATCTACTTCAATGTCTTCCTTAAGTAAACGATTATGATCTAAGACTTGGGTTCTCATGACCTCTACATCATACTTTAATCCTGCCAAAGAAGCTGTTGTCCTAACAGACTCGTCAACCAACCTAGTTGTTAATGCACTAATGTTACGAGTACAAAGTGTTTTTGAAGTTTCAATTTCTTCTCTTACTTTATTAACATCAGTTTGAACTTTAGCAATGTCTACAAAAACAGTGTTAACTTCTACTTGTATCTTAGTTATATCGCTTTGTATCTCATTTACATCGGAATGAATGTTATTAATGTCTACTTGAACATTTGACACATCGGTTAGGACATTTATAATCTCTCATTGAACCTTTTCAACCTTGTCTTGTACAGTAGCAACATCGTTCCTAACAACAATTACTTCAGCTCTAGCACAGGAAATATCACCCCGAACATTAGCAACATCAAGATTCAACATAGTAAGATCTTTCTGTACCTTAGAAACATCAGTCTTAACATCAGAAACATCTTTATGAATGTCACTTACAGCATTCTCGATTCCCTGGGTACTGATCTGTAAACGCGACATATCATTTTCTAATTTTGCAGAACTGGTCTGAAGAACTTTCAGGTTTTCATCCAGCATCTGCTTCATACTGTTATCCATCCTAACAGACAAATTACTAGCATTCTCCTCCATCATCTGCTTCATTCGACTAGCATTCCTAACTTCCATCTCCTCTAACATCTTTCTTATACTCTCATCTGCCATTTTAATATTATTTCAATAATAGACTGCTTTAGGGACATACATCAAACAGAGCAAAATAACAACATCTGAGCAACATTTTTCACCATATATAAATTTGAGCAATTTTCTGTCTTAAATCTAACTTATAATTACCTTATAATTAACTTCGTAGACACTTCATGTTGAAATAAACTCAAGCACATGTTCAAATTTCTTTGGTTCATTTTAAAATATCCTAACACAAATAATTTACATTTACAATCCAAATAGTTTAATTTTATCTTTAATATGACTAAACATGTCATAAGCCGGTCAAATAAAATAAGATTCCAGATCATAGGCGATTTTTCTAAGTTTCCAGCCTATTTAAACTCTCTCAAGTTGTATAAGATCTGATCTTTTCTGAGTGTAATTTTCCTAATACAACACAACATTTGATCCCTATATAATCACACTCTCAAATTCTACAATTGGCCAAGACATCTAACAAAGAATCAACCTCTTTATTTGAGTCTTCACAATCCCATTGACATCGATAACTTGGTAATCCAATGTTATTCGAACACTCCACAAAATTGCGGTGCCAATTCTACTGCAATAACTTGGTAATCCAATGTTTTGCTGATCGAACGTGTCAATTCTACTGGCGTTCAACCTGGTTATCCAGTTTTGTTGATCGTGCCCCACGTTTCAGGGTTGCCAATCCTACTGTCCCCGATAACCCGGATAGTAGGCTGTCAGATATCCGCCCCCTCAATCGGATTGCCAAAAATCAAACGCACCGGCACAGCTACATCAATGAAAATGGCACTGACAGATACTACCGAGATTAGAGCACAGCAGTTAACAAGAAATTATTGTGGAACACACCAAAATATACGGGGGTTCATACTTACCTTTACTTACCTCTTCCAATTAATCTCGGGTATGGGTTGCCAACTGGATCACTTAAAGTATGCCCACACAATAACCTCCACCATGATATTTAAAATGAACCAAAACGGAAACAAGAAACTTTAAACTGTACAATAATTTATTTCACATAAAGGGAATGATTCTAACAAAAAGAAAACAACAAAATATACGTGGCAATCAGAAGCCATTGTCAATATGATCATGTCCTCCTGTAGGACTTGTAGACGTTACATACAAAATTTTATCTTTCACTTGCTTATAAAGAACGTAATAATAGTAATACACTTGGAATGGATGAGGGAATTGGAACGAGACATGTAGCAATTGTTTTCCTCTTTCATAAACTTCACACTTTATTTATAACTGCAAGCCTGTTATGTAATCGACCTTGGCCTCTAACATACAGTTGTCAGGCCAGCTGCGATCCACCCTACATTATGTCGCATGCCCGCATCGTTAAATGGACCCACCTGTCCAGTCAACCTTAGCATATGCTCGTAACCTCTGAGCCTAACTCCTTTTCAAACATTTTAAATGTCCTCAACTCAACTCAAATATTATCACGCAAATCTTTTAAATGCTTCAATCACATATTACTGGATTACTCTAATAATCCCAAAACTTGTTTAATGGTATAATCCACTTGTATAATTAGCGTTCTTTAGAGTATATTAACAAAACTCTTAATGTTTATAACAAATGCTCATTAATTGTTAATAACAATTATAAATTGTTTATAATATTGTCAAATGACAATTGAAAAATCTGTACACGCCTCTATTAATCCCTTTCGTTTCCAATTATTGTTAAAGATATTTACACAATTTATTTACAATATTAATATTATTTATTTTAGAAATACATTAAACCACACGTTTATCCGGTTGATAATTACTCAAATCAGGTTAATATAATCGACCAATGAAGGTTAGTTATATTTATGCTTATATTCAGGTTTAATAAGTTTTAATAATTATTATTATTATTTGTGACGGTAACCTCCATTCAAAATCGTTATCTCAAATTATTTAACACTCTTGTTAATTTTAACAGTAATTTCACATGATTAATTTTCAAAGGACCTGGACAATAAACTCAGCGGAAAAATACTTCGCTCAAATGCACAAATTGCATAAAATAGGCCCAGAATTCATCATATATTTCCATATATATGGCATAAAAATCTTCCACAATCCATACACAAAACCTCCACTTATAATCTCATCAACTTCATTAATATTACTGTGGGAATCTCCTTCACTTATTCAAGGGCATTATTCATCAGCGACTTTTACATGTCCACTGAACTAACGATTATACATCCATAGTTCCACTTTAAAAATTCTTATATTCATTAATTGTTTCAAAACTGTTATTTATTTAACCTTCGTGGGTTTCATTCATGAATCGATATGAAGTAAAAATTTGCCAATCACAAATACATTTAATAGCAAATACGATTATACACGCCTCTCTGGTCTATCAAAATTGAGATTAATATCTCCTAAGTATCGTAGTATAAAAATACTATCTTCAAACAAAGTTCATCTAAACTGCATAAATAGTCGAATAGAATACAATTAGACTTTGGAATGCAAACATTATTGTTCCAATCTAGAATTGAGAAAACTCCTACCAAAGTTCATTACTATAGTGTATTCAATAAATCGTAATCAAAGTTCATATTTCATAAAATTGTCTATAATGCAATGGTAATTTCAGAACTGACGATAAATGTCTATGTTGCAATCATGTTCATAAAACGACTAGTATTTCCAAGATCGTCGATACAGTAATAGATTTTAACACTCTAAAATCTTTTAATTATTCTTCTTTCTTGATGATGACAGAAACTTGGTCAAAGTAATTTACTGAATAGAATTACTTTAATAAAATGACACGCTGTCTGAATTCAAATCTGCCAAAGAAAATCGTTAACTTCACAGTCAAATCGTGACTACAAAAATATGCAAATTACTGAAAGAATATAAATTATCAGTCTCAACTGATCCAAAATTATTTAAATATGCCAAAGACATAACAATGTCTTAATAAATCGTAGAAAAAGCATAAATCATCGAAGTGTACTGAGTACAGAATTATCAAGCAAGAATATGGGGCATAATATATATGGGACAAAATTTGGGGAAAATGGTTGCTCAGACATCGCTAAATGACTCAAATAAAACAAGAAACGTTCACGACTACCTTATCTGTTGATTGAAGTTCTAGAGGAAAATCTTCCAAAGAAGACTGGTGATGGTTCCATTTCACCAAAAAGATGTGCTCCGACCTCGAACCTGGAACCAGCGCCCTCGGGGAATAGAACTGCTTCCTCCTCCGGAAATTGCACTGCTCCGTGTATACGATAGACATCCTTCTGGCAAAACTCTTCTTTGTGAGCCGGGTCTACCCTGGCCTCTCTTGATAGTTCCCTGAAGTTCTGGTAGAAATTCGCCATGAAGTTTATTGCAGTTATTTCCGCAGAAATATTCATATTTGTGGAGTATGAATATGTTTCCACTGCCATTTGATATAATTCAGCGTTGGACAACGATGCATGAGTGTAGTTGGATGTTCACTACATGCTCGCTTTTGTAGAAAGACGATTAGCGAAGTTCCATGCTGCTATTTCACTCCATTGACATATGTCCCAATTGCATTAAAGTCCTTAGCCTTCCATCTCCATTTCCGTTATAATAGTTGAAAGAACTGCGAGATTATATTGTTCCATGTTAGAATGCAGCGTTGTAACACCAAATGCAATATGAAGTAGCACGGTTGCAATACGTGTCAGCCGTAGCGTAGAATGTGATATTTTAAAAGTGCTTCTCAGGTGGCGAGAAAATCACTTTTGTCTGCCGTCTTAAAATGCCAATATCTTTCAAAGTATAATCTTGAAAATGTTCAACCTTTCTACACACTTTAATATAGTACTGCACAATCGAATTAGCTTAAAGGCATTAGTCAACTCTTGATATATTGTCTTGTAGACTCGTTAATGTGTGCGTTTCAACTTCGCCTAGTTTCAAACACCGTAAAATGGAACTGCGGCACGCTCGAAGCTCGTTCAATGCGGTTGGCTTTACCACACGCGCTAAAGACGACTTGTTTCACTGTATCACTCGAAAACGACTATATGACATCAGAAATATATATGCGGTATGAGATATATATGCGATATGAGAGCTCCTCTCTGCTGTGCAAGACCTTTTATCAACTTCTTAAGGGGCGTATCCATCCCTTCCATAGCTTGTTTCTCCGTCATTGCTAGAAGTTCTAACTTTGGCTATACTTGACGGATTCTCAAATTTCAAAAACTCAAAATTAATTTCTTCAAAATTCCAAATCAAAGCCATAACTGAAAATAGGTTTCCACAATTCTGCATTCCAAAAGTAACTAAATATAGTAGTTTCAGTAACCTCCGTCTCCCTCCAAACTATCATTCATTGGTTCGAGTCTTTCCTCCAATCGCGTAACTTCTTCCTCAGCACAATTCCATGTTTCCCTGCGACTGCGTCGTAAATCTCAGATCTTTCTCGAACAAACTCATGACGTCACCAAGAATCTCAGCTCAAGCAGCCTACATGCGTGAGGTCTGCGTCATCCGTGCCTACGTCATGAATATCCACGTCACAACTATGACAGCCATAACTTTCTTCATCTTTTCCCATACAGCCACCGTGGTCTCAATATAATTCAATTTACGGGGGCAGTACCATCCCGGAATTTGCCCGAAGACGAAGTGGGAAACCACGTAAAACCACTTCGAGGATGGCTGAGGTGGGAATCGAACCCCCTCTACTCATTTGGGCCACCCGAGGCTGAGTAGACCCCGTTCCAGTCCTCATACCACTTTTCAAATTCCGTGGCAGAGCCGGGAATCGAACCGAGGACCTGCGGGACGGTAGCTAACTATGCTGACCGCTACGCTACGGAGGCGACGCGCCTAAATTCAAATTCGACAAAATGCGAATTTTGACCAAAATGCGAAATTAGTACAAATATGCGATTTTAGTGTGAATTCTGCGAAAAATTGTTATTTTACTGGCGAAAACCGCATATTTCGGCGAAATCGTGAGAAATACTGCAAATATGACGCATAAATCTTTCGACCGCTCTGATCGATATACCGTATATAGAAAAGTAGTCGATCGATCGCTGCTTGCTGACTTTAATCGATATTTACAATGGGAATAGGATGCATCGATTATTCTCGAAAAGTAAATCGAGTGCCACGGAAATAACCAAATTGACGCAGCGTTGTTTTCCTGTTGTTCATACTCTTCGTTCAAAGTTGAAACTGTTTTCGTGTAAGGTGCTGCGTGTGAATAGTGGAGAGAAGAAAATCAAGCGATTGTTAAGGTTATCGGGCGCACGACGATAACTGCGCGCGAAAGGGCTCAGCCATATACAAAGGACGGTTTATATGCCACATATTCAGTGACAGTGTTTTGTAAATATTGTAATTGCCGAGTTGCGTGGGAAAAAAAGGATAGCATTGCGAAACATGTCAAGTCGGAAAAACACGTGGGTAAGCAACGCGATAACAAAAGTTCAACCCTTGCTGCTAGTACGTCTCAAGGAATGCAAACTTCTGTGCTTACACAGTTGGATAGTTGTAAACGACGAAAAATTTCCAGAGATAACTTCTCGAAACGCACAGTTGAAGTATTTGCCAAAGCAAATATACGTCTGGAAAAGCTCGAAAACAAAGAGCTAAGAGCCTGGATTACTGAGTTTTCAAATGAAGAGCTGCCATGTGTGAAAACTCTACGTGAATTATATTTACCAGGTTAGTTTCGACTTCATTGATCGGGTATAGTTTAGATATTACGACATCGAAACCGCACTCAGAATTAAAGGAGACCGAATTTGAGCTCGATTTCTGTATCGAACTATCTTACCCGTACCCAATTGATCCAGTAATTTTAAATTATTTTGTTATAATTTGAGGTCTTTCTTCCTTTCTAGAAGTTGCATCTTATCACCAGAAAAGAACAGCAGAGGCTCTGATGGGGAAGAACATCAACATACTCTGTGATGAAACTACAGATTGAATGGGCCGTTGTGTTTCTATCATCATATTCCAAGTCCCAGCTGGATCGAAAAGAGAGCTGCACGTTATTTCTGTGAACTAACTTGATGCAGGAAATGCTACAAACTGCTCCCGTGCGGTTTTAGAAGCTCTGCGGAGTTATAGTGTACAATATGATGCGGTTAAAGTGTTTGTTAGTGACAGTGCCCCATACATGACCCGATGTTACGAAACATTAAGAGTGGTCATAGGGGATCATTTAATGCATGTACAGTGTTGGGCACATAAGATCAGCTTGGTTGGCAATTGTTGGGTCACAGTGATGACAGATTTAAATCATGTGGTTGCGATGGTAAAGTCTGCATTTTTGAACACAAGAAAGCGAAAATACAATTATTTACATTTCTTAAAATCAAAGTATGGGGCTTCAAAGGAAGCAAAGCTTTTTCCTGCACCTGTCATAACCCGATGGAATAGCTGGTTTCAGGCTGTCTTCTATTTAAGTGCTTACTCTACAGATGTTGTTACATTTTTCAAGATGTCTGACATGAAAGACATTAACAACTGTGGTATCAAGTACCTGACCGATCTCACTGACAGAGAAGTGAATAGACTTCACTCCCTCATGGATTTTGTCACAGATCATGCAGCTGGATTGGTTGACCTCCTTACTGAACTTGAAGGGTCTCTGTATCCTACCTCTCATCTCCTTTACCCCAAATTGCATGACCTTGACACCAGTCTTACCTTAATTTGTGCAGGGAACTTTTCTGCAGCAACTAAAAGTGCTTTGATTAAGCTCACTCCTCTAGAGCAGGCTGCATGTAGGGACACATTTGTCAAATCTGCTCATTCTTCAAAGTGCAAGCTAGCCACATTGAAAGCTAAAGACCCCAACCATAAACAATTTGTGTCAATTTCTCAAGCTCTGTATCCAAAATATATCATTTTGAATAACATTGATAAATTAGCTGAGCTTGAGAAAGTGTTTGGAGTGCTCTCACAAAACGAAATCTGGTCTGGTTACTGTTCTCTGAAAAATGCAGTTCAAACCCAGATGAAAGAAAGTGAAAAATGTGATATGCTTGCATTAACTGCAGTTCAGACAGAGTTCAGCGTATTTGCTAAATACTGTTTTGAATTGTTGTGGACCCCAACGAACAATGTAGATAGCGAGCGTGTGTTGTCCCATTACAACACAGTGGTTACAGACAGACGGTGCAATTTGAAACAAAGCAATGCTGAAGTACTGACAATGCTTTCGTTTGAGGACCATAACTGCACTTCATAAACTTGGAGTCATTAAAATAATATTACAATTTGATGATTTTTAGCATACTTTTCACATTTTGCAAAAATGAGGAAAAAGTAGACTTATGAGATCGGGCAAATGTGTGTCTGTCTGTCTGTCCTTCTGACTGTCTGTCTGTCCTTCTGTCTGTCTGGCAGTGTGTGTGTGTCACCCCCTATCAACTCCTAAACCGCTGGAGCAATCGAAACAAAATTTGGTAGGAGTAAATGTCTACACCCGAATATCTCACGGCCATATTTGAAAATGATGTCAGTGCTACCAACTGCTAAAAAATCGCAATTGAAATTTGAGCTCCATGTTGGATATCTTGGAAGGTATGAATGGGAGCTATTTCAAAATTGGCACACGTATAGATAATAATATTGCAGTTTAATTTCCAGGAGGCCATACATGGCAGTGTTGCCAAAATGATTATAAGCCTGCTGATTGGTCCAATTTTTAAATGCATATAACTTCTACACTATCAATTGGAATTCAACCAAATTTCGTATGTTGTATGTGTACATAACCAGATACGACTGAGCGTATACTTGAGACCCACCAGGGCTGCCAACTGTTAATAAATGCTCCTAATTTATTTTATCCAAATACCAATATATCAGAAAGTATGCAAGCCGACAGCTTTAAACTAAGCACACGTATAATACCTGCCATTCTATATTAATTTGGAGTAACTTATATACGTCAGTGCTACCAACATGATTCTAAGCCTGCTGACAGGTCCAACTTTAAATACATGTAACTTCCATACTATCTTTTGGATTTCAACCAAATTTCGTATGTGCTATGTGTACCATAACAGATATGACTATGCGTATTCTCAAGAGCAACCAGGGCTGCCAACTGTTAATATGTGCTGTCTCTATTTTTGTTACCCTAATATCAATATATCAGAAAGTATGCAAGCCAATAGCTCTAAACTTTGCACACGTATAGTACCTGGCATTCTACATGAATTTGGGGTAACTAATATACGTCAGTGCTGCCAACATGATTCTAAGCCTGCTGATAGGTCCAATTTTAAAATGCATGTAACTTCTATACTATCTAATGGATTTCATTCAAAATTGGCACAACAATAAATCATAGTATTTCAGATTATTTCTGACCAATACATGCATGACATTGTTGCCAACATTATTTTACGTGCGCTGTTAGATCCAATGTTTAACTGCATGTAACGTCCATGCTATTCATTGGACTTCAACCAAATTTTGTATTCTGTACCTTAAGAGAAGGAACTAAGAATATATTCAGTCATCAGGTCTGCCAACTGTAGTGCTCTATTAGGCAACATTATGCAAGGTATACAGTATTTCGAACTAATTAGAAATTTTGATATTATCAACATAATTTCGTCATTATTCTCGATAGGTTCATATTCTGTAGAATAGTTATTGGCATGAAAAGTAGGCTCTTTAGTTCGTCACGGAACTTCTTGTTAACTTTGTAAATAGATACTAATTTTGAAGAAAATAGATGCTAATTTTTCCGGTCCCTAAATGATTACTATTCCCAGAAGGTACGAAGGTGCATTTATACAACTTTTTTGAGACTTTAAGCACCACCCTCATATCATACCAAGTACCCGAGCACTCTCATACCTTACAAATTATCCAATTACCCTCATACCATACCAAGTACCCGAGCACTCTCAAACCATACCAATTATCCAATCACCCTCTTACCATTCAAAGTGCCCGAGCACTCTCATACCATACCAATTATCCAATCACCCTCATACCATACCAAGTGCCTGAGCACCCTCATGCCATACCAAGTAACCGACCACCCTCATACCATACCAAGTGCACGAGAACTCTCATACCATACCAATTATCCAATCACCCTCATACCATACCAAGTGCCTGAGCACCCTCATGCCATACCAAGTACCCGAGCACCCTCAGAGCATACCAAGTACCCGAGCACTCTCAAACCATACCAATTATCCAATCACCCTCTTACCATTCAAAGTGCCCGAGCACTCTCATACCATACCAATTATCCAATCACCCTCATACCATACCAAGTGCCTGAGCACCCTCATGCCATACCAAGTAACCGACCACCCTCATACCATACCAAGTGCACGAGAACTCTCATACCATACCAATTATCCAATCACCGTTATAACATACCATGTACTCGAGCACCCTCATACCATACCATGTACCCGAGCACTCTCATACCTTACAAATTATCCAATTACCCTTATACCATACCATGTACCCAAGCACTCCGATACCATACCATGTACTCTAGCACCCTCAGAGCATACCAAGTACCCGAGCACCCTCATACCATACCAAGTACCCGAGAACCTTCAATAACATACCAAGCACCCTCATACCATACCATGTACCCAAGCACTTTTATACCATACCAAGTACCCGAGCACCCTCATACCATGTACCCGAGCACTTTCATACCATACCAAGCACCCGAGCACCCTCATACCATGTACCCGAGCACTTTCATACCATACAAAGCAACTGAGCACTCTCATACCATACCAAGCACCCGAGCACCCTCATAACATGTACCCGAGTTCTTCCATACCATACCAAGCACCCGAGCACTCTCATACCATACCAAGTACCCGATCATTTTAATACCATACCAAGCACCCGAGCACCCTCATACCGTGTACCCGAACACTTTCATACCATACCAAGCACCCGAGCACTCTCATACCATACCAAGTACCCGAGCACCCCCATACCATACCAAGCACCCAAGCACCCTCGTACCATACCATGTACCCGAGCAC
Organism: Meconema thalassinum; assembly: GCA_946902985.2. Lineage (NCBI taxonomy): Eukaryota > Metazoa > Arthropoda > Insecta > Orthoptera > Tettigoniidae > Meconema > Meconema thalassinum. The sequence continues at coordinate 489,796,125 of OX336393.1, forward strand.
TCTCATACCATACCAAGTACCCGAGCACTCTCATACCATACGAAGAACCCGAGCACCCTCATACCGTACCAGGTGCCCGAGCACTCTCATACCATACCAAGTACCCGAGCACCCTCATACCATACCAAGTACCCGAGCAACCTCAGAGCACAACAAATACCCGAGCACTCTCATACCATACCAAGTACCCGAGCACTCTCATACCAAATACCCGAGCACCCTCGTACCATACCAAGTACCCAACCACACTCATACCATACCAAGTACATGACCACTATCTTACCATACCAAGTACCCAAGCACCCTCAGAGCATACTAAGTACCCGAGCACTGTCATACCATACCAAGTACCCGAGCACCCTCATACCATACCAAGTAGCCGAGCACTCTCATACCATACCAAATACCCGAGCACCCTCAGAGCATACCAAGTACCCAAGCACCCTCATACCATACAAAGTAGCCGAGCACTCTCATACCATACCAAGTACCCGGGCACCCTCAGACCATACCAAGTACCCGAGCACTCTCATACCATACCAAGTACCCGTGCACTCTCTTACCATACCAAGTACCCGAGCACCCTCAGAGCATACCAAGTACCCGAGCACCCTCATACCATAGCAAGTAGCCGAATACTCTCATACCATACCAAATACCCGAGCACCCTCAGGGCATACCAAGTACCCGAGCACCTTAATACCATACCAAATACCCGAGCACTCTCATACCATACCATGTACCCGAGCACCCTCAGAACATACCAAGTTCCCGATCACTCTCATAACATACCAAGTACCCGAGCATCCTCCTACCATACCAAATACCCGAGCACTCGCATACCATACCAAGTACCCGTGCATCCTCATATCATACCTATTACCCGAGCATCGTCATACCATACCATGGACCAAGCAACCTCATACCATACGAAGTCCCCGAGTGCCCTACTACCATATTATGTACCCGACCACTCTCATACCATACCAAGTACCCGAGCATCCTCATACCATAAAAAGTACCCAAGCACCCTCATACCATACCAATTATAATAATAATAATAATAATAATAATAATAATAATAATAATAATAATAATAATAATGATAATAATATATATATAAAAATATATATATAAATATCATTATTATTTATTTTCTTATGTTTTTAGGGGAAGAAATGCATTGACGCACAGAGTGTCGGGCTGCTGCTCCTGAGTAACAGACTACCGACTAATACTACCCCTGTTACTTCTGAACACTAGCCCTGAACCGTTTATCACATTACTTCAGCTGGAGTCATTTTATATTTGCCGGTAGGGCTCTCCTCCTTAGTGAATTATCTTCAGTGGCGATCCAGATCCGTCTTCTTTGTTCGAGGATATCTTCAACAAAACATCCTACATGTTTTCAATGTTCTTCATTTTGTAGCATTACCGCAACAATATTGTCCGGAGATATCTCTACATCAATTTGATCTTCAAGAGACTGCCTATTTTGGACCCACCGTCCAAAAGAAATGAAGGTGTGATTAGCACCATCTACCACATTAAAACAGTAGATCCAATCTGGTGAATCCACTTTCCCCATCTTCTTAAGATAAGAACAGAAGTACCCATGGCCAGTCAAGAACTGAGTGAGATAATAGCCAACCTCACCATGTTTCCTCTCTGTCCAAACCTGCACCTGGGGTATCTTTCTCCTAGTCCACTGGCTTCGGTGTCCTTGCTCCCATTTGATCTGCCAATTATTAAAGGTTTGTGCTCTTGCTGTTCGTCCTGCATTTTGTAAACCTACTTCCGATTTCCTCCAGTAAATGTACTTGCGTTCTTTCGCTAGAAAAATAATTGGATTTATCCCAGCAATAACAAGAACTGCTTCTTCAGAGACCGTGCGATAAGCAGATGCCACGCATAAAACACTTATGCTAGTGACTTCCTATAAATTTCCCTATCTAGGGCATCCGCCCATATTTCCGCTCCATACAGCAGAACTGAATGGATGGCTGTCATCAGTAATCTCCTCTTACTAGATTTTGGCCCACCAACATTGGCCATTAGCCGACTGAGAGACGTTACTCCTCTTGCCGCCTTATCTGCAGTCCGTTTAATTTGTTCTCCAAAATTCAGTTTATTGTCGATCATGATGCCCAGATATTTTGCTGCTGGCCGCGTCTCTACTTGAATGTTTCCAACATGTATTGGAAGTATTGTCTGCATTCTCTTCTTAGTTAGGATCACAATTTCTGTCTTACTAAGTGCTAGAGACAGACCATGTTCCTCCATCCATCCATTGATTGTACGCATTACCATATTGAGTCGCAACTGTGCCTGCTTGACACTTCTTACTGCTACAAGAGCAGCAACATCATCTGCTTAACCTACTAGGATAGTTTCATCAGGAACTTCAGATCTCAGCAAGCTATCATATGTGATATTCCATAGATCTGGTCCTAAAATCGAACCCTGTGCTGCTCCGGCTGAGACCCGTACCCTGCGTTGTCCTTCTGTCGTGTTATAAAGCAACGAACGATCTTTCAAGTAGGAATGTTTGATCCGTAAGAGATAATTTGGAACATGAAATGTATTCTCCAACGCATTCAGCATGTCACTCCACTTGACAGGGTTGAATGCATTTCTTTCGTCAAGAGTAACAAAGAGAACCACACTACGAGAGTGGTGATTGTAATTCTCCGCCCGCTGGACAGATGCAACAATTTCTTGTATCGCATCCAGGGTCGATCTTCCTGTTCAAAATCCATATTGTCTTGGTGATAAGTCGCCCACTGCCATGATCGCTTGACGCAACCTGACTCTCAGAAGATTCTCAAAGACCTTGCTTGTTGTACCGAGCATACACAGAGGGCGGTTTGATGATGGTAAAACCGGGTCTCCCTTTCCCTTATTAATGAGCGCCAGACGACTGACCTTCCAGCAGATGCTGAACACTCCTGCATTTAGACACTCGTTGAACATTCGTAATATTAATTGTGGATGTAACTCGATTATTAATTTGAGAATCTCATTTGAGATGCCGTTAGGACCAGGGGATTTTTTTGTTTCGCAGAGACTGAGTAGCCCTACTCAACTCATCCTCAGTGAAAAGAGGAATTTCAATATCTACTTCGAAATTCTGCTCAGGGATTGTTGGATGTGTTGGGAAAAGAGTTTGGACAATAATGGCCATACTGTTTGCATCCATGACGCACGGTGTTCTTTGTGACCCAAGCTTCTTTCTGACAACTTAATAACCCAATCCCCATGGATCAGTGTCTATATCCTCACATAGCTTCCTCCAGCTCTCAGCTTTGCTTTGGTTTATGGTCGAGCACAACCATCAAACTCTCTTGATGACGAAAGAAATGGAAGAAAAGGAAAGAGGAGAAGTAGAGTCATGTACTAAGGTTGTGTCCAGGAAGAAACCACGAGAGTAAAGGAATCAAATGCAGGTTGATTTGCAGCGGGAAGATTCCCCAGGCAAGAGACAGAGTCATATGCTCAAGAAGCAACCGACAATGTCTCGACTGCCAGCTGTGTTAATTAAGCCAGCAGAAGGCAAGTCGTATGCCAATGTGTTACGGGAGATTCGGCAGAAGGAAGTTAGGTCTATAACACAGACTAGAGCCGGTGAAGTTCTTGTTACTCTCGGGAAAAGCAATCGAGATAATGCGGCATTTAGCGACTCATTGAAGACTATCCTGGGACAAGATGCGACAGTCCGCAGTCTTGAGCCGAAGGCGACAATTGAGATTAGAGATCTTGATGCTCTCACGACCAAAGATGAAGTTTTTAGAGTCCATTAAGGATATTATTAAAGAACCCCCGGATGGTCTGAGGATTATCGTAACGCAGACTAACAGTCGGAAACAGATAAAGGCTGTTATAACTCTACCAGGAAAAGCTGCAAGCGAAGGCTTGGTTCAAGTAGGATGGGTCAGTTGTAGAGTGAGGCAGAGAATATCACTTCTTCGATGCTACTGATGCCGTAGTTAGCCATATACCCATATAGCCCTGACAGAAGCAAATTTTGCTTCTACTGTGGACAGAATGATCATAAAGCCAAGGATTGCATCAACCCAAAGAAGTGTGCCCTATGCGATGAGAGTGGCGTTACGCAGCAGGATTTGTGTCAATGTAAGGTGTTCCGAGAGGCCCTGGAGAAAGCGACGTACCTGAAACGAAAATGATCCGAGTTCTACAAGCTAATATAGAAAGGAGTAGAACAGCCCATCATCTGTTGTACCAGCAAGCTACCGAGAAACAAACTGATCTGCTGTTAATTAGTGAACAGTACCAAGATAAGAAGTCACCTCTCTGGCTTAGAGATCAATTAGGCACCTCTGCTATTTGGATCATAGACCCTGGAAACATTCCAATAAAACAACATAGGAGCGCGAACGGATTCGTTTGGTTAAAGAGTAGAGGAGTCACTTATTTTAGTGTCTATCTTACTCCAAATGAAACAATGGGAAAATTTCGTCAGAAAGTCAACTCTCTGGAAGATGCCATTCTTAATACAAATGGAGCAATCATTGCAGCTGGGGATTTCATTGCCAGAGCAGTGGAATGGGGGTATGCCTCATACCAATTCCCGAGGTAAGTTCATTCTGGAAATGGCATCAAGGACAGGACTTTTGATCTTAAATATAGATGCAGTGTCAACCTTTCGGCGTCCGGGTTATACAGAGACCATTCCGGATATCTCCATGGCTTCTGAGACGTTAGTACCATACATCAAGGAATGGAAGGTTATAGAAGACTGCACTGGTAGTGATTATCAGTATATTAATTTTGATGTGTGCAGTAATGTAAGTGGGAAGAACGTATCTACTCAGAAACAACGGAGATGGAATTTGAATAAGATCCATCTTGATGCATTTAAGGGGGCGTTAGCCAGTGGTGTAGAACTCATTGAGGATATGGAGCCTGGAGTTGAGACTCTAGTTTTCTCAACTATGAATCTTATTACATTGGCTCGTGTTACCTCAATGCCAAGTTTAAGATCACGCCATCGGAAGAGCCCTGCATATTGGTGGACACATGAAATTGCAGAATTGAGGCGGAATTGCCTTAGACTCCGACGTGCCGCACAACGGACAAGAAATCTCGATGATGCCAATGCCTTATGAGCCGAACTTAGAGATGCAAAGAAGCTACTTCGTAAATAATAATAATAATAATAATAATAATAATAATAAAATTATCACAAGTCAACAAACAAAACAATTGTGTTGAGTCTATTATTTAATGCATATATTCTGAGTGTCTACATCGAACAGTAATAAAAACGCCATTCATAATTAATAAATCTCCAATCCTTTTCAACTGTGTATTAGAAAAGGTAATTCGTGAATGGAAGCCTCCGTGGCTTAGGCAGCAGCACGCCGGCCTCTCACCGCTGGGTCCGTGGTTCAAATCCCGGTCACTCCATGTGAGATCTGTGCTGGACAAAACGGAGGCAGAGAGGTTTTTCTCCGGGTACTCCGGTTTTCCCTGTCACAATTTCATTCCAGCAACACTCTCCACTATCATTTCATTTCATCTATCATTCATTTAATCATTGCCCCAGAGGAGTGCGTCAGGCCTCGGCAGCCGGCACAGTTCATATCCTCGCCGCTAGATGGGGGCTTCATTCATTCCATTCCTGACCCGGTCGGAGACTGGAAGCAGGCTGTGGATTTTTTCATTCGTGAATGGAGGAAGACACTGAGTCGGGAAGAAGGGAATGAAGAACGATTCAGGCTAGGGCCCAAATTGAAAGGGGTGCACATTGATTGTTTGGCTTTTGCAGATGCCCTAGCTATTTTTGCCAACAATATTAAATCAGCCATTGTAAAGATTAATCGCTTGTCAGAGATGGCTGAGAAAGTAGGTTTACATATTTCTTTTGAGAAGACAATGTACATGACAAACCTCAGTAATGGACCTGAATGGATGAAAACAAACCAACGAAAGATTAAACGTGTAAAGAAATTTAGATACCTGGGTGAGGTAATCAAGCAAAATGGCCTAGAACAGGAAGCAATTAATCTTAGAACCTGGAAATTAGACCGAGCCTATCACCTGACGATAAATCTCTATGATAAGAAGTCGCTGAGCATTGAAGCCAAATTAAGACACTACAGCACGGGTGTCAAACCTGAAGCATTATATGCTTCGGAGACTTTGACTATGAACAGGCGGGGACTAGTCGACCAGTTAGTCAAAAGAGAACGCAGGGTATTGATAAAAATTTTAGGCAACAGATGGGTTGATGGGCACATACGTTGGAAGTCAAACGAAGAGTTATATAGAAAGATAGAACCAGTCACGTCAACAACAAGAAGTTCCGTGACGAACTAAAGAGCCTACTTTTCTTAGAATTTCAGATTCATGCCAATGATTAATCTATATGGATCTATCTAGAATAATGACGAAATTAAGTTTGTAATATCGAAATTTCTAATTAATTCGATATACTGTATACCTGGCATAATGTAGCCTAATAGAGAACTACAGTTGGCAGCCCTGGTGACTGAATATATTCTTAGTTCCATCTCTTAAGGTACAGAATACAAAATTTGGTTGAAGTCCAATGGATAGAATGGACATTACATGCAGTTAAACATTGTTTCTAACAGCGCGCGTAAAATCATGTTGGCAACAATGACATACATGTATTGGTCAGCAATAATCTGAAATAATCTGATCTATTGTTGTGTCAATTTTGAATGAAATCTATTAGTTAGTATAGAAGTTACATGCATTTTAAAATTGGACCTATCAACATGCTTAGAATCATGTTGGCAGCACTGACGTATATTAGTTACCCCAAATTCATCTAGAATGCCAGGTACTATACGTGTGCAAAGTTTAGAGCTATTGGCTTGCATACTTTCTGATATATTGATATTAGGGTAACAAAAATGGAGGCAGTATGTATTAACAGTTGGCAGCCCTGGTTACTCTTTAAAATCGGCATAGTCATATATGTTATGGTACACATAGCACACACGAAATTTGGTTGAAATCCAAATGATAGTATAGAAGTTACATGTATTTAAATTTGGACCTCTCAGCAGGCTTAGAATCATGTTGGTAGCACTGAAGTATATAAGTTACTCCAAATTAATATAGAATGTCAGGTACTATACGTGTGCATAGTTTAAAGCCGTCGGCATGCATATTTTCTGATATATTATTTTGTTATTATTATCATTATTATTATTATTATTATTATTATTATTATTATTATTATTATTGCCTTTATTGGTGGCGCAGTTAGGGCTCTTGGCCCTCTCTTACACTTAACCACATTAATTCAATACAATAAACATATTATGGCGACAAAATTAAACAATAATAATTGACATTGATCATGACTTTCACACTCTCATTCACTCATCCAGTCATACTTGTTGTCGGTCAGCAATGTTCAGCAGGCTGCCCCAGCAGGTGGTCTTGAATCTAGATAGTGAGGTGGTACCCCTGACACTGGCTGGAAGGATATTCCACAGCCTAGACCCCACCACATGAAAAGAGTTGTTGTATATAGAGGAGCGATGAATAGGAATGGAGTATATGGGTATTTTGATTTAAAAAATTGAGAGCATTTATTAACAGTTGGCAGCCCTGGTGGCTCTTAAGAACAGGCTCAGTCATATCTGTTTATGTACACATAGCACATACGAAATTTGGTTGAAATCCAATTGATAGTGTAGAAGTTATATGCATTTAAAATTTGGACCTATCAGCAGGCTTATAATCATTTTGGCAACACTGCCTTGTATGGCCTCCTGGAAATTAAACTGCAATATTATTATCTATACGTGTGCCAATTTTGAAATAGATTCATACCTTTCAAGATATCCAACAAGGAGCTCAAATTTCAAAAGCGATTTTTCAGCAGTTGGTAGCACTGACATTATTTTCAAATATGGCCGTGAGATATTCAGGTATAGATCTTTACTCCTACCAAATTTTCTTTCGATTGCTGCAGACGATTAGGAGTTGATATGGGGACACACACACACACACAGCCAGACAGACGGACAGAAGGACAGACAGACAGACAGACAGACACACATTTGCCCGATCTCATAAGTCTACTTTATCCTCATTTTTGCAAAATGTGAAAAGTAGGCTAATAAAAAGGTAAAGGTTGTTGTTCTATGGACACATTTTCAGAATGTCCAACGATCGTTTATCAAAGAAAATTTGGAATTTCGTGAAACCAATGAGGAAAATAATTGGCATGGTTTGAAGAATGTAACAAAGACCTTCTAGAAATTGGTATTCCTGACTGCAAAATTATGAACAGGTGTGAATTCAGACACCTATTGAAAAATTACCAGGGATTTAAGGTAGGGGCAGAACCCAAAAGACGGAGGGGACCTCTTTCAGAAGTTCGGAAGAAGGCGCTGAGTGATGGGCTCAAGAGATACTGGCAGGACATCAAAGCTGGCAGACGATCTAGAACGAAACATTGATTTTGATTGTTACTCCGTAGTCCATAGTGGCTCAATTCGAATGTAAAAAAAGTATGCTTTTGTACTTTATGCAATGATAAATAAAAGTTTATAGTTTCGCCAGACTGTTTAAGGGGAATCGACTTTGAACACGTCTAGATTTTGCAGCTTTTCGATATTTCTTTTCCCGAAATTGTCTGAAGCTAAAATTAAAGCTGGTATTTTCTTCGGTCCTAAAAAAAAGAACTTAATGGCCAGTGAAGAATCTCCACAATTATTACTCAACACCCACGAATGACAAGCATGGTACAGCCTTAAAGCAGTGATCCATGGCTTCCTTGGAAATAAGAGAGCTGGTATTTACAAAGATCTGACTCCACTAAGCATGAGAACTTAAAACTCATGGGTTGCAGAATGTCTCTTAAAGTACACATGTTACATGCTCACATGGACCAATTTAAAGATAACTTGGGGGCATATTGAGAAGTGCAAGGGGTACATTTCCTCCAAGACGTGATGGTCTTTGAGCAACGTTATCAAGGACAATATAATGAGAACATGTTGGGTGACATTTGGTTGCTAATACGAGAAAGTTCGTATCGACGAAGAAGTTCAAAAAATATACATTCTTAAAGATTGTTTGGATTTTTTTATATTTCTAGATTAATGCTAACTATGTATTGTGAATAAACGGGATGTAAATATACACATTTACGTTTGAACTTATAAAAATATAAAATGTCTTTCAAATTTGAACTTTCGTTGTGGCAGCTACAAAATCAAACTTTATTAGGTAAAACTATGTTCTCTTTCATTAGTTAACCTGACAAATCAAAATCAGATATATAGAACCCAGAATTAAAATTCGTGTTCATTTGTGTAATAATTATAGTCTAATACCTGCAGTTAAGTACTTGGGAGAATGGATTTCTGCGAATCAGAGCGAGAACCTAGCCATAGATGCCAGATGTACCAAGTTTGAAAGGGCTTATCATTCCTGTCGAAGTATCTATTCATCTAAGTGCCTCTCCAAGAACCTCAAACTCAGACACTAAAACTCCGTCGTCAAGCCATCTGTTCTGTATGCTTCTGAGTGCCTTGTAATGACCAGAAAGTGTCCACTCAAAAATTGGAGTTAAAAGAGAGGAAGATCCTGAGGAGGATATTAGGTCCAATTAGAGAGGAAGGAGGCATTTACAGAATCCGTCATAATGTTGAATTGTATGAACACCAGGAGGACATCATCACGTCTATAAGGAAAAGACGCCTGGCCTTTTATGGACACTTGGCACGTCTGGATTCTGAAAGACTCACCAACAGGATATTCACAGTAACAAGAAGAGGCAAGGCTTCTAAGAACAAATGGATTGCGTCAGTTAAGTCAGAAATGGAACAACTAGAGATCCCACTGGAACAAACTCGGGACCGTCTGCTGTTCCGTCAGGTCATCCGACAGGGCGTTTTCCCAACGTCCCTTACAAGTAAGAAGACTACAGGAGCTAAGTGGACAGAAGAAAGAAGAATGACTCATAGTCAGAAAATGAGGGACTATTGGAAGAAGAAGAAAGCAACAACTTTACCGAAGAGTAGATACGAGCCCCGTGGTCCTAAGTAGGCCTAAACGATAAAGAAAGAAAGAAATAATAATAATAATAACAGTAATAATAATAATAATAATAATAATAATAATAATAAAAACCTGGGTCCATCTGGCTCCGGATGGTAGCACCCTGTAAGGGCCCCTGCCTAGGGTTACTAGGTGAAAATTGGTCAACGGTCCTGATGGCGGAAGAGGAATCTAAGATTCCCAACGATGGATGGAGCGGAAGAGCCAGGTGGTTTCCCCACCAATAAAGAACTCTAAATCCAAAAGCATTTGTTCCCAGATTGGGCGGCTTATGGTCAGCGTCTGTTCACCATGTGGTGCGGCTGTAAACATGCTCCAGGAACTAACAATCCCTGGTTCTAAGAAACCTAGTGGATAACCACTAGACCCCTTTTCTTACAAGTAACCATGGCGCGTGCAAATAATAACAGTATTACCCCAGGTGGTAACCAATCCACCCGTCAACTGACGGCACCCGGGCGTTCGGACTCTGGGGGACCCGGGCAACCACGGCCACAGAGAAAATCGGAGTTCTCTGGCAAACTTCCACATAAGACACCAACATACGTAGGCACTCTAAACATCAACACTCTCATACAGCCTGGAAAGTTGCACAATCTAGTGACAGAACTCGATAGACAGAAGCTTCTAATCCTCGCGCTGCAGGAGACACGTATCACAGATGAAGACACCATGGACTACGGCAATTATCGCTTGTTCAAGAGCAAGACTGACAGGCGCGTTGCCAAAGGCGCTCCACTTCAGGGGATGGCCTTCATGGTCCACAAAACCATAGTGGAATCCTTAGAAGAAGTTACTCCAGTAAACAACAGATTGATGAGCATGCGCTTCCGGTGCGCCAACAAAAAATACACACTGATCAACGCACACGCCCCCACTAACCAAAGTAACAAGAGCGATCCACAGTCCGCAGAAAAATTCTGGTCGACCCTTGACACAGTGATGTCCAAAGTCCCCAGGAATGACGTCAAACTCCTCATGGGCGACTTCAATGCACAGATCGGTAGAGAAAAGATGTACAGGAAAACAGTCGGAAACTATCCTGCACATAAATTCACAAATAAAAATGGCACACGACTCATAGAACTCTGCCAGCAGAATAACCTCAAGCTCATGTCAACATCTCTTAGAAAACACCCTAGAAAACAGAAAACCTGGCGTTCTCCAGTCCAGCAGTTAGGTGAGTTCCAAATCGACCATGTGGCAATCTCATATCCAGTACAGAAGGAGATTCATGATGTACAGGTACGTAGAGGAGCCAACATTGACTCTGACCATTACCTAACCCGCGTCAAGGTCAAGTTCACCCCAAAGAGAACTTTCTGTAAGAAAACCCCCCTACCAAAATTTGACACAAAAAAGATCGCAGACTCTGGAGTGAAGGAAGCCTGGGAAAAAGAACATGCCAATGACTGGCAAAATTTCCACCGAAAAATCATAGAAACAGCACAAGCTCTCATTCCCTTGAAGAAGAATTCCAAACATCCTTGGTGGGATGTTGATTGTGAGAATGCACTCATTACCAGGAAATTGGCATATCAGAAATACAACAGTAAAAAATCCCCAGAAAATTTACAGAATTTCCATGAAACACGAAAAGCAACTGCAAAAATTATCAGACAATCCAAGAGGAGATACCTGAAGGAACAGTTGGACTCCATTGAGGACAACTTCCGTAACTACAACGTAAGGGACTTCTACAGAACGTTTGCAGGACACATCAGAGGGTACACACCACCAAACCTTTGCTTCAGAAAAGGTGATGGAAAATTAGCACTAACGAATAAGGAGAATTGCAAGGTGATGGCACAATACTTCTCTGATCTTCTCAACTGTCCAGAACCAATAGAGAGATTATCAGAGGAAGAACCTACAGTCAAGAACGCAGACTCATTACCTCCGACACAAGAGGAAGTTCACAGGCACATCATCAAGCTTAAGAACAACAGGACATCTGGTGAAGACGGCATAGTGGCCGAACTACTGAAAAACCTAGGGCCACACTCACTCAGGGAACTCACACAGATTATCACTGACATCTGGACATCAGAAAAGCTACCAGATGAGTGGAAATGTGCACTGATCCACCCGTTACACAAAAAAGGCGACCGCTCTGACGTAAACAATTACAGGGGCATTTCACTATTACAAGTTACGTACAAGATCCTCTCAGCGTGCCTACTCCAAAGGGCTCGGGACCAGCTGGAACACAAGATTGGCGAGTACCAGGCGGGATTTCGTCCTGGTCGCTCCTGCGCGGAACAAATCTTCAACCTAAAAAGTATATTGAAAATCAAAGCCCTCAGGAATACTCCAGTTATATGTACGTTCGTTGACTTCAAGAAGGCATATGACTCCATTGACCGTCAGTCATTGTTCAACATCTTGCACGAGCAAGGTTTGGATAGCAAGACCTTGCGATTGATCAAACAGACACTGACAGACACGACATCAAAAGTGAAATTCATGGGGGAAATCTCAGAACCATTTCAGATCAATACAGGTGTTCGCCAAGGTGACGGGCTCTCTCCGCTTCTCTTCAACCTAGTGCTGAACAAAGTTATCAAGGAATGGGAGAAAGAACTGAGACTTCAAGGTTACTGGAGGCCAGTGCGACTAGGACGACCAAAGGACGAACTGGAGGTTGGATGTCTAGCCTTCGCGGATGATCTGGCTCTACTCTCAGATAACGAAACCACATCAATCAGACAGATAGAAGTACTCCAAGAGTGCGCCGAAAAAGTAGGACTACAGATCTCGTTCCAAAAGGCAGAGTTTTTCTGTACGAAATTCGACATACAGAAGTTAAACACGAAATATGGCAAGATCAATAGAGTCGCCCACTTTAAATACCTAGGTGAAGTGCTTGAACCGACGGGAAAAGAGAAAATCGCGCAGAACACTAGGTTAATGAAAATGAAGAGAGCCTTATACAAGACACAGAGTGTCTACAACAAAAAATGTCTGTCCACATTCACTAAACTTCGTCATTACAACACGGTTATTAAACCTGAGGTGCTTTATGCTAGTGAGACGTTGACGTTACACACTAAGGGCGACTTGGAAAAAATCCTCACAGAGGAAAGAAAAATAATAAGGAAAATAATTGGACCAAAGCACACAGATGAAGGATACAGGCTTCACTCCAGAGACACCACAGAGAAATTGTCCAACCTCGCAGCAGACATCAGAAAGAGGCGACTAAAATTTTATGGCCACATCAGCAGACTCCCACAAACTAGACTCACCAACAAAATTCTTAGATACATACAGCGGCTCAAGATTACTACACCCTGGATGATGCAAGTCAAAATTGATCTAGTAAAAGCACAAGTCGACCCAGAAGACGTCATAGACAAAAGCGTATTTAGACACAAAGTATACAAGTGGGAAGTGTTGTCAGAGAGAGCTGCACCTACAGCCCAAAGACCAAAGTGGACCGAAGAAAGGAAGAGGGCCTTTAGTGCACGAATGAAAGAGTACTGGAAAGACAGGAAGAACAAAAAGTCATGATTGCTTCGCGTGGTCTAATAGGCCTGTAACGTGTAAAATAAATAAATAAATAATTCTCCTTCACTGACAGGCTCACTGATGCCATACGGAAGCGACGCCTGAATTTCTCTGGCCATATCTACAGAATGAACAGCGGCAACTAACTAAGAGATTATTCAAAGTAATCAACTCATAGAAGGTCAAGATAAAATGGCTAGTTGAAACTAAGGCGGACCTCCAAGAAATGAATATCACAGACGATATCATACACAACCGGGTGAGTTAGCCGTGGTCGTTACGGCATGACTAATGGCAGTCGCTCACATCCGGGAGGCGAGGAGGTTCGAATCCCCCCGCCGGCAACCTTGAAGATGGTCTTCTGTGGTTTCCCATCTTCCTTCCAGGCAAATGCCGGGGTTGGTCCCTAACTATAGGCCACAGCCGCTACCTTCCAACTCCTCGCCCTTCCCTTCCAACTTTCCTCCCCAACGGTACTTGTAGCTCACCCATTGGGTGTCCGTCTCGAAGCAGCTACAAAACTGGCGAGCCGAACATGTCCTCGGACACTCCCGGCACTAAAAGCCGTACGCAAAAAAAAAAAAAAAAAAAAAGAAACACACACAATCATGGAGCTTTTAGTACAAAGGTAGCCAATCATAAATTTAGGGAGAAACCCATAAAGGAAACTGGTAGGAAGTGGCCGACATAACACAAGGTGCAACACAGTGCATTCACGAAGAGATTTTGGGAGGATAAGAAGGCGAAAACCACCAGACCTGCCAACTAACAAGTTCAAACGCGCACTTTGAATGGGCATAAATATGGAAGAAGAAGAATAATTTAGATCACAACCCAAAAGAAATAGGAGTAAATAGACAAATGAAGAGAGGAAGGCACACAGTGAACGGATGAAAGGTTTTTGGGAAGATAAAAAGAAGAAAAGAACCACCACCAAAAGCTAGATTTTTGTGTTTTAGCACTCTCCTTACAGGGGAATGTACGCAAATATTAGTATTAATAATAATAATAATAATAATCATAAGAACAATGCAACTACCATGCGCCACTCTTTCCTTTTCCTATGAAATTTTCTTCGGGTCCCTAGAACCCAGGTGTACCAGTAGGGGTTAAATTCCTCTGGTTAGTGGACAAATCGATGAAGAAATGAGAATAGTCTCGCCTCTAAAAGACAAGACATAACTCTAGAAACACCGTGTATTAACAGTTCAGTCGTCCTAACGCTTGCCACGCCCAACGCGCTGTGTACCAACTGTCCAAGATTGTTTACAAATTCGGCGAGGGCCATTACCGGTGGCAGTTGAGGCAGCACTCACTTTTCGAATCGCCAGAGAAACTTTGGCGAGTTAATGTAAGAAGTAGGGGATGAAGGAGGGTGAGAGAAGGAGGAATGGGAAGGGGAAACAATGTCTTCTTCTGTAAAGAAATAAACGGGAAGACAATTAAGCTCGACTCGTGCCCCGGAAAACAGGCACCACCTTATACTGTCAGAGATAAATTTCACCCCGCCACATTCTACGGTCTCAGGGAAGCGTTTGACTCCGGACCCATAGGTCCTGGGTTCTATTCATAGCTACAACGACCAATTTCAATCTGTTCTGAGCACCTTATGAGGCGGAACTGAGAAGGGTGGGGTTCGAATCCCCCTCAACTCTTATAGAACTGGAAAGGGTTTTCTGTGGTTTACCATTTCTACTCCACTCAAATTGTCGGAATGGCGTCTAAACTTAAGGTCACGGCTAACTCCTACCCAATCCTAGTCTGGACTCAGTTGGTTGGTTCCTCAGTTTAGGGGCAGCGACAACGCAGTCATGTAGCCCCGTGAACTTTGGGTCTGAGTAGAATTTGTCTGATAACCGGTGTTAATTGGTATGGCTGTATTAGTGTGTGTATCTGTTCTTAATTCAGGTAAGGACTGCAGACATTCGATTTCAAGTAGTTCCAACTTTTGCTACCAAACGCCACCGTCAACGACCAACTAGTTATGAACTAGATGCCACCGCAGTCGGCTCCTGGCGACGAACGTTGGAACCTAAGAGCGTTAGTCAAATATAACCTATAATTTAGCTTCACACAAGTGTAATTAGTGGAAGGTTCTTTATCATGCCATAAATCTATGACATGGGACCGCCGACTTTACTTCCCCTCCGAAGGAAGGCGTACTGAGGCATTTCTAATGCTCTTAAAAATCTGACGACTTCTGTCGGGATTGAACCCGTGACCTTGGGCGTAGAAGCTCAGAATGCTACCAATTTCACCACCGATGCCACCCACCTGGACTCCACAACAGCACAGACTATCACAAAACGTCTACACAGCCCCATATACGCGGGGTGTAAGGCCACAAGATCCGGCCACCATTTGTGGTCTTGGGGTACGTATCGAACCCTTTTAACCTCTGATGGTTAAATGATTCGATGTTTTATTTCTTCAATTAATAAATACTTCTACAAGCATCATGAAAATAGCCAGACGGAGATGAGGAAATTTCAAGCAGTTGCTGGAGACAGTGAGGACATACCTGAAGCTGTTTGACAAAAGGCTAAACACTTAGGATTGTGAAAAGAATGACCATAGCTATGATTCAGAAGGACAGGTGGTGGCCGTCTCAAAATAGGAGCAACGCGCAGGGAGACATGCTGCTGGTATGTTCATTGTGATATTCGCGCCTAGAAAAAAGATGATGCAGTAACGTGAGTGGCTGATGTGCATGCTAGACACTCCTACTAAGCCAAGGTCTGATAAAAACCGCCAAGTTACAGAAAATGTGGGAACCAATGAGAGAAGAATGCCTATTTAGCGCGGCAGGTCTAGCGTGGGCACGTTCGGCTAGCATTCACGCGGGAGATCGCCTAGACAACATCTCTACGATCGATTCTAGGATTAATGGGCATATTCTTGACCTGCGCTATTTTTCGAGTTCAGTGATATTTATTTCATTCCTGTATCACTATTATTTTGTGAAATTTTTATCTAATTTCCCCCTCTATCTACACCTAGGGCTGGTTCATTTATAAGCGGTGTGAAGAGCCAAGACATAGCTTATTATTATTGTGTGTGTCGAGGGCACAGATTATTACTCTGTGCGTCTACGGACGTAGGCTGTTATTTTGTGTGTCAGTGGACACAGGCTTTTATACTTTGCGCGTCTAAGGATGTTGACATTTATACTTTGCGTGTCATGAAGGACACAGAAATTATTATTAAAAGTGTTAAATTCAGTGTTAGATAGTCACAGTACTATATCTGTAGGGACAGTATCTTCGATAATTCGCCAATAGACTGCTTTGGGGAAAGTAGTACCCGAACGGCGAATTTAGTAGTTAGACATCAAGTGTATAATAATTTAATTTTTGAATCAGCACGAGAGATGACATCATTGACCATGGAGGAAGCCTGGAAATATCAAGACTCCATCAAGATGGTTGAGATGAGATAAGAAGGATCCGCTTGGGAGATGGCTGCGGATGTTCTTTGACGGGTGGCTGACTGAGGATGAGTACTGAATAATATTTATTATTATCTGATAAATTAACTTATGGTGTATGGGACATATATTTGTTTTGTAAATAATTTGCTTGTGTGATTAACGTAGTCTGTTTAGTTTTGGTCTGACACACCTTTTGCATGGAAACAGCTCGCATATATTATTAGTAGAAGGTTCTTTTCTTGTTTGTTGTTTTAACTAACGTAGCTATGTGGACGACCGTGTTTGCATATGTTACGCGATGCGGTTAAAAACGTATCTCGGAGATATGTTGTGTTTCAGAAGTAGGACTGAAGTAAAATAGTTATACAGTAGATTGGAGGGTAATTAATTTCTGTTGTTTTATTATTGATCAGATTCAATGAGATTATTGCCTTTGGAGCAATGTGATTTGTGACGAAGAGCAGTCAGCTCTATCGTAGGTTTTAATATTTTTTTAATTGTCGGCGAGCATCCATTCAGCCGATCTGTGTGAAAAAACGTATTGTCATTCCCATATGTGTGTGTGTGAGTGTGTGTATTTGTGTCATTACAAGCGGGAATTTCAGCGTAGACTGATTTCTGGCAGCTTGATGACAAATCCATATTGTGACCTCGCGAGGGCAATTCTGGATATTTTGATTAATGTCTGACCATATGTTGAAGTGGTTGAGTTTGTTGCTGTTGATTCCTTGAGATAACGGCACAGCTGGTCAGGTATTTATACACACTGGAGTGGGACAATGACAGGTGATTGAGGAAGAGGGGTGATGTTTCACAAGACGGACTGAGGGTTGCCAGCCAGGTCATTAGTGGAGAGTGCCTGTGTGGCTCAGTAATAACTTTAAATACAGAATTAAGAACTGATCAATGGTAAAAATTGTTTAAATAAATGGGAGTTGCCTACGAATCACGATAATCTCCGAAGCGTTAGCTTAACATGCAGTTTTGTTCATATAAAGTAATGTCAGCCAGTCAGGCTTTTGTTGTTGTTGGTTTATTCCATGTTTATATTTCATTCAGTGACCCGTGAGTCACATGCTATGCTGTATTTCCTTGTTTGTGTTGAGCAATTTGGCCAGTGTTGGCAGCTCATAGTCAAGTGCGTCTTCGCGCTAATGAGGGTCCCGAGAGAGATTCCTGTAAATATTAGATTTAGTGCGTGTGTCAGCATTACTTTTTAAGGGTTTTTATTAATGTCATGTTCCATATCCGTAAACGTTGATTTACGAGATGATTGTTCGTAAGCATCGTGGCTGTTAACCCGTTGTAAACGAACAGTCATTCAAAGTACTCATTCCTCGTAGTTAGTCATTACGCGCACATAAAACCCAAATTGCAAGGTAGTGGAACCAGGATCCACATTTTAAATAAAAGGGGAGATCCGTCTGACTCCTCAAATTTTTAGATATTCCGACAATGGGAAATTCAGGGAGGATTTGTTTTTTTATATTTTATTGTTGTTTATTTCTTTCTATGCACTATTAGTCATTAAATCATGTTATTATTTTACATCTTGTCACCTTTCTTTCTTGATTTTTAGTTTATATCCTATGACCCTTACCTCAGTAGAGCATGTTGTTTGGCGAACGTAAACATCACATAGGAACTGAGCGCGACCCCTTGATTAAGATTTCTTACATTAAACACTGCTTTTCTGAAGGGTTCAGTATTGAGACTCAGGATCCATAGATTCAGGCTTTAATGCCCGGTTCTGAAGATAAATTTAATACTGGTCTGAGGATTGAAACGGGGTTCACTGAGCCCCTTAGGGCGAAACTGAGAAAAAGTGAGTTTGATTCACACCTCAGCTGCCCTAGCCCTAGAGCCACACCGTGGGGACACCCGCGATCAGCTCTTTTATGATCTCTTCTGCGCGTGCGCCAAACACCGTCAGGTTGCTGTTACATCGTCTACCTTCTGTGTCGGAATATATATCGATGTCACTACATCGTTTAAGTGTTTGGAATATTTTGTTGCTGACTATTGTTATATTAGGGTCACATACGACTCCACGGGATTTTGTGTAAGAAAACTTTCTACAAGGTACCTTGCTTTATCCTATAATTTCATCATGTCTAGTTGTGAAAACACTGCAAACCCTTGTAATCTAAATAGCAAGATGAATTATTGTTCAGTTTAACTCATTTTCTGCCATCAAAGTGCGTGATTTGTTCTTGCAGTCTGTGTGCAGAACACTGGCAAAGAATCTGCAGCGAGTTCAAAGTTGACAGGGCCTAGGTTTCCGCAGAATGGTTAAAATTAACAACTGTATGCAATTTTTTGTTAATTCATATACCGACGTTTTAATGTATGTTGCTGCGTTCATTAGAATAGTGATAATATATTAAATTATGGCAGTTAATAGTTTGTGCTCAGTAAATTGTTATTTCTAACAAGGCAAATTCATTAATCAATAGACTGTATGTGTGAATGCATAGAAGCAGGGAAGTGCATCAATGCGACTCTCCAGAGTCTAGATGACAGAAAACTAAAACAATTAAAATAATAAATTCCAAATTAATTACTATATCACATTTTAGAGTTGAGCCACCAGTGACGCCACTGTGTTGTTCTAGGGCTAGAAGTAGTTTACGAATTTTCTCACTTCTACTCCAGGTAAATGCCGGCTTTGTTGGTAACTTGAGGCCACGGTAGCCCCCATTCTAAATCTGGACTCAATTGAAAATACACCCACTGATATAGCTTCCACCCCAATACAGGCCATCAGACAATTTCTGCGCATGCCGAAATTCACGGGACATATTTAAGCAGCTGAATGAAACAACAACAACAATTACAATTCATCCCGCCCTTCCTTCCGCAAGAGCTCACGTCTAGTGGGACGTGGGTTGGCGACCACGGGCCACAACTGTGTCTGGCATCGCTTCCACCTACTTGTGCGGAGCTCCTTTTTGTCATATTTCCAGTCAACCTCCCTGGTCTACTCTTGTTCTGTTCCAACCCCGATGGTAATAGGGTATCCGAGTCCTAGGGAGTCTTTGACTTTCCCGCCTTAATTGCTCTTGTCTCTTCTTTCGTGATACCCTCATTCTTCGAGGGGTCAGACCTCTTGTTATGCTTTTCATGGTATCTCCTGCCTTCTGCACAACGCCCTCAAGGTGGCAGGGTGTGCGTAGCTCCACCACTTACGTTGCTCTCTGGATAGTGCTACACCCTCAAGGGCTTATGCTTGGTGAGTTCGGTAGTTGGCGACCCCGAGGGATTCCTCAATTGGGTCCGGTTCCCCACTTTTTCCATTGACTTTTGGGACGGACGCCGCAATGCCAGAATTGTGTGGTAGCACGGGGTTGCACCTCCCAGTAGTCTCCTAGCTTTATCTTGGCTTTCAGCCTGCGACATTGTTGAGCGTGGGTTTGCTTCTATAACAGTGGTTGGGCCCCGAGGACCCAGGTGTACTTAAAGTGAATAGGTTCCTGTTTTAACACCAGGATAGGCCAGGACGATATTGAACAAAAGTCAGTTTTAAATATCTAGGAAGCATACTAACGGATGATATGAGAAGCAGTAAAGAGGTAGGAACTCGCATTGCCGTTGCTAAAGAAGCCTTCAACAGAAAAAAAAAGAGACTATTGTGTGGACGCTTGGACTTGAGGTTAAGGAAGAGGCTGGCAAAACGCTTTGTTTGGAGTGTGGCGCTATACGGAGCCAAGACCTGGAAGCTAAGGAGGGATGATGAAAGATGACTGGAGGCGTTTGAAATGTGGTTATGGAGACGGATGGAAAGGATATCCTGGGTGGAAAGGATCCGGACTGAGGAGGTATTGGAGCGAGTTGGAGAAAATAGGAGGCTGTTACATACCTTCCATACAAGGAAGAGGAACTTGCTTGGGCACTGGCTGCGAAGAGAGTGTTTGCTGAGGGATGCTCTTGAAGGATCAGTAGACGGAAATATGGGAAGAGGACGGGGAAGGTACCAGCTGATGGACAGTATCAAGAGAGCAGGAATTCACCACCAATCAAAGAGAACGGCTGAAGACAGGACTGCATGGAGAGCTGCTGTGTGAAGACCTGCCTAAGGGCAGAGCACGTTGTATATATACTGTAACGTGCCACCCCTAGTGGCAAGTTCGTTAACTGGATTACGGTGGGTAGAAGCACAACACAGTGGTCCTTTTTAAGAAATAGTAGTTTTATTGCAGGTCTTAGCAAGTTACAGTTAACCAAAGACACAATAAACATATACAAGCAATTAGCTGTCTTACAGAAGTTGCCTCTATGGAGCTCGACTCACCCTTTCACTCAGTTATGCAGTAAATCCTACCGTAATGAGGTCCGTGTCCTTGGCTAGAAGTAACGGCACTCTCACTCAAGTAAACAAGCCACACTCATTGGTTCTGAATGTACACTGTCTCGCCGTCTGCAGGCTAGGAAAACAGTCCACTGCGTTTCGCAATCCACGCAGCACGTCACCGCAATAGGAGAGCTGGAAGCTAAGCTAAACTTGGGTTTCGCACGTCACGTCACCAACTATTGTCGCACTCGCTCAAAAACACTGTGCTCCTTCGCTGGCGAGGCCGCTTTATATAGCAGGCTGGTGACTCAATGAATGCTTCCAGAACCGTCCAGGATTCACGGCTTCTCGAGATTTCCATCACTAGCTGGGTCACGAATATTCTGGTCATCCCTTTTTGTCCTTGCAGCCCCGTTGCGTAAGGCGCAGGTAACACACAGAGGCAGAGAATAGCCCGGGGCGGCTGTGACTCACGCGACTTGGCGACGAAACAAACTCACAGCCGTAACAATACATTACTTCCGATTTGTTCCAGAAGATAACAGAACCTTTTTCTGTGTCCAAAGTGTTTCAGCAGTTTGGTTGAATAAACGTGAGTCCATTCATTGCCGTGTCCGGTCAACATTTCCAAAAACCTGCAGCTGAGATGGCTTTGTTGCTTCCTCTAAGAAACATCTTCTATTGTGCATGGGTCGTCCAGGAGGGGGGCAGATAAGTAGGTGGCTAGGGTCTTGTTCAGCTCCACATTCACAAGAAGTGTCTGCGTCTGCTGGAAGGATCCCACATTTATGCAGGTTGGTCTTGCAACGAGGGACACCCACTCTTAAGCGGTTGAGGGACCTCCACTCAGGATAAGGTAGGTCGGTGCCAGGAGCCAGTTCTTCCTGTGGGCAGTGAGCTCCTCCATCTGTTGAGACGAGTTGTCTCTGGTGTTCTCTCCAGCGGCAGGGTCCTAGCAAGGAAACTCTTGCGGGATCTGAGGCGAGACATTGCTGCCTGGTGAACATATAGAGGATGTCGATAATCATTTTCCTGCTTTGTTCTCTTGGCGTACGCAGCAGTGGCCCTCCGGATGTTGGGTGGGGCTATTCCAACAATTTATAGTTTGTGCACTGGTGTTGGTTTCAGGCCTACCGAGATTATCCTTTCAGTGTCGTTGACAGCAGTATCAACCTGCTTAGCACATGCTGAAGCGTAGTAAAAGTGAGTGAACTGAACTCAGTTGACACAAACGCATATTTGCTGCATTTTCGAGTAATTTTTACCAATATACTAAAGTAATAGATAGTATTGTATAATGAAGCTAATGAGATGTTCAGTAAAAAACATACAGCCTACTTTCTCCTAAATGAATGGGTAAAATTTTAATTCTTTGTCCTTTTCAAGGAGTATAATTGGATGTTAGTTGTAGTAGCTTGTTGAAATACGTGTTATACGGATATTAAACATAAATATGATGTGCCCTTTGCTAGTGCTACCTCTGTACAAAATTTTATTCAATTCGGGTTCACAGTGTTTGAATTGGTGTGGTGAAACGATTTGCCCACATACATGGCCACTATCAGCAAACTATTGGGCTGATTACTTTGTAGTTCAGTCAAGAGATGCTTCCCTCAAAAAGGTATGTTGATACAATATTTGGTAGAGATCTGGTGATTAGGTTGGTCGTAATTTGATTTAGGCTTTTAACATTGGGGTGGCCGCCATTACGTTTCCGTCAAGATGGCGACGATATAAAACATAACACTGAGTTGCCTTTTGCGAGTGCTACCTCTGTACCAAATTTCGTTCAATTCGGTTTCACCGTTATTGAATTCATAGGGGGAATTTATTTTCACACATACATGGCCGCCATCCACAAAGTATTGGGCTGATGACCTTGTAGCTTGAACAAAAGATCCTCCATATATAAGGGTATAATGTTGCAAAATATTGTAGGGATCGGATGATTAGGTTAGTCGTAATTTGATTTAAGCTTTGAACATTTGGGTGGCCGCCATTACAATTCCGTCAAGATGGCGGCGATATAAAACATGACACTGAGGTGCCCATTGCTAGTGCTACCTATTTACCAAATTTTGTTCTATTCGGTTTCAACGTGTTCGAATTGATAGGGGGGGGGGGGAGGGACAGACATTCAGAGTACACACTCACACACAAACAGACACACAGACAGACACACAATTTTAGCCTACTTTTCACATTTTGCAAAAATGAGGAAAAAGTAGACTTACGAGATCGATCCGGGAAAAAGTGTGTCTGTCTGTCTGTCTGTCCTTCTGTCTGTCTGGCTGTGTCCCCCCCCCCCTATCAACTCCTAAACGGTTGCAGCAATCGAAACCAAATTTAGTATGAGTAAAGATGTATACCGGAATATCTCAAGCCCATATTTGAGAATGATGTCAGTGCTACCATCTGCTGAAAAAACGCACTAGAAATTTGAGCTACATGTTGTATATCATAGAAGGTATGCATGGGAGCTATTCGAAAATTGGCACACATGTGGACAATACTATTTCAGATTAATTTCCAGGAGGCCATACATGACAGTGTTGCCAAAATAATTTTATGCCTTCTGATAAGTCGAATTTTAAATGCATATAACTTCTTCACTATTAATTGGATTTCAAACAAAGTTTGTATGTAAAATGTGTACATAAACAGATATGACTGAGTGTATTCTTAAGAGCCACCAGGGCTGCCAACTGTTAATAATTGCTCTCTCTATTGTCTTCATCCAAATACCAATATATCTGAAAGTATGCAAGCCGACAGCAGTAAACTATGCACACGTATAGTACCTGACATTTTAGAATAATTTGGAGTAACTTATATACTTCAGTTCTACCAACATGGTTCTAAGCCTGCTGATAGGACCAATTTTTAAATACATGTAACTTCTGTACTATGATTTGGATTTCAACCAAATTTCGTATGTGCTATGTGTAACATAACAGACATGACTATAAGTATTCTTAAGAGCAATCAAGGCTGCCAACTGTTAATAAATGCTGTCTATATTTATTACCCTAACATCAATATATCAGAAAGAATGCAAGCCAACAGCTCTATACTTTGCACACGTATAGCACCTGACACTCTAGATAATTTGGAGTAATTAATATAAGTCAGTGCTGCCAACATGATTCTATGCTTGCTGATAGGTCAAATTTTAAAATACATGTAACTTCTATACTAACAAATGGATTTCATCCAAAATTGGCACAACAAGATATCATAATATTTCCGATTATTTCTAACCAGCACACGCATGACATTGTTGCCAACATGCTTTTACGCGTGCTGATAGATCCAATGTCTAACTGCATGTAACGTCCACTGGACTTCAACCAAATTTTTTTTTCTGTACCTTAAGAGATGGTACTAAGAATAAATTCAGTCACCAGGGCTGCCAACTGTAGTGCTCTATTAGGCTACATTATACCAGGAATATTTCGAACTAATTAAACATTTCAATATTACCAACTTTATTACGTCATTATTCTGGATGGGTTCATATACTCTAGAATAATCATTGCCGTGAAAAGTAGGCTCTTTAGTTCGTCACGGAACTTCTTGTTGGCCCTGTGTTGATCTCATAAGTCTACATTCATTTTTTGCAAAAATCGAAAGTAGGCTAAATATAGGCTGTTACATTTGAACCTCTCATAAGTAGGGCTGGTATGATAATCGATTAGTTTCATTTATCGAATAATAAATTAATCGAATGTACAGTCATTTTCATTGTAACTTAAATTGCATCCCAAGGATGATTAGTCAGCAAAATCATGTATATTGGAGGTTAATATCCGGCGGCTTTGGTGGCGTATTTGGTAGCATGCTGGGCTTCTATAGCTAAGGTCGCGGGTTCATACCCGACAGAAGTTTTTGGATTTTTTAAGAGTGTTAAAAATCCCTCAGTATGCCTTTCCTCTGAGGGGAAGTAAAGCTGGCGGTCCCTTGTCTTTAAATTAATGGCATATAAAAGAACGTTCCACTAATTACACTTGTGTGAAGCTAAATTATAGGCTAGATTTGACTAACGCTCTTAAGTTCCATCGTTCGTCACCAGTAGCCGACTGCGGTGGCATCTAGTAACCAAGTTCACAACTAGTTGTCTGTGACGGTGGCATTTGGTATCAAAAGTAGGAACTACTTGAAAATTGAATGTCTGCAGTCCTTATTTGAATTACAGATGACCCACACTAATACAGCCATCACAATTAACACCGGTTATCAGACAGATTCTACACACAGACAATGTACACGGGGTTACATGACCACGTTGTCGCAGCCCCTAAACTGAGGAACCAAACAATCAGGTTAATTTCCTAGGTTTCCTACTTCTACTGGAGGCAAATGCCGGAATATTTCGTAGCCCAACGCCACTGCCACGTCCTTCGCAATTCTCGTTTCATTAACAGATTCACACACACGCACACCCTTGTACATACACCGCAATGAAACACAGGTAGTCATATAAATTCTACCCACACCCAAGCACACAGGGTTGAAATGACTATGATGTCCAAGCCCACCTAGATAGCGTGTAATTGAGGGCCGGGTTTACCATACTTCGTCAAAATGTTAACAAAGCATTAATGGCCGTTGACGGACGATTAGCAAATGTCGTGGTTAACCAAACTATAGCAATCCATTAGCATCCCTAACGAGCCATTAAAACTAATTGCTGTGTCTACATACAATTAACGCCTGACGGTCGATTTACGTGGCATTCAAATCCAAAATGGAGCGTCCACCAAACTTTATTCTCAACAATGACGATGTTCTTAAAGATATGCTAGATATTTGTCGACTTCAAAATTATAATGAACGGAGGAATGACACAGAATTAATTATGAGATTTCGGTTGTTCGGTTGTTCCTATCGGACAAGTAATGGTTGATTGGTTGGTTCCTTAGTTTAGAGGCTGCGACAACGTTGTCATGTAGCCCCGTGTACTTTGGGTGTGTGTAGAATCTGTCTGATAACCGGTGTTAATTGTGATGGCTGTATTATTGTGTGGTATATTTGATTCAGGTAGAAAGACTGCAGACGATCAATGTTTCATTTACCACACGCTACCGTCCACAACACCTGGCTGTGGACTTGGCTACTAGATGCCATCGCAGCCAGCACCTGGCGGCGAACGTTGGAACTAATATAGCGTTATCAAACTAACCTTCAATTTTTATCTACCACAAGTTTAGTTCGTGGAAGGATCTTTTACATGCCATACACCTATGACATGGGACCGCCGGCTTTACTTCCTTTTCGAAGGAAGGCATACTGATGGATATTTAACGCTCTTAAAAGTCCAACGACTTCGGCCGGTTTTGAATACACGATCTTGGGCATAGAAACTCAGCATGCTACCAACTATACTACCGAAGCCGCCGATTGGACAAGTACCATTTCTTATGTATGTGTAATATCGCGTGATGCATTACGGTTAGCACATGTACAGGGTCACTAGGTGTGTGTGCGCCAATAAATACGGCAAGCTAAGCCGGCTGTGACTAGCGCAGATCGCGGCCACGCGCACCCGGTCCAGCCGGCGGCGGCATGCACTATCACACTTTTACCAAACATGTTCAATAATGTGTAGTTACAGAGCTCATAGGCGATGCTGAAAATGTCCTCCATCTCTTGTAACACACACCTGACATCTTCTGATGAAAGAATATCTTTCAACTCTTTTATTATTTACGGAGCCAGTTACCTTGAATCGTTTAGCAAGCCTCGTAATTGCACTGGCATTAGGCACAGGTCTTCCTGGAAACTTGTTTCAAAATTTTCTTCTTGTTTCAGAACGTGATTTTTTGCATTTCATATACGAATTATGGATGTACACACGTTCGCGCAATGTGAATTGGTGTCTAGGCATGACCAACAATCAGAGTAATCATAGTACTCATAAACGTGCAACACTAACGTCTAAGCTTTGCAGATACACGCCCATATGAATGACAAAACACGTGTGAACTAACGTTATGAGTCAGCGGAGCACGCTAACCGCCGGCTGGAACGGCTGCTCACAGTCGCGATCTGCGCCAGTCACAGCCGGCTTAGCTTGCCGTATTTATTGGCGCACACACACCTAGTGACCCTGTAGTTACAGTAATTTAATAAAAGACTAGACGTCACAGCATCAGTCCTCTTATTTTCAACAATTTGTACGTTTCTTTCAACCAAAGAAGAATTAGAGTCCCCAGCTCTTCTTCCTCTTTTTTTCATCAGCCATCCTTGTTTTGGTAGCATGTTGAACTGCTGTGCCCAAGATCGCGGGTTCAAACCCGGCCGAAGTCATCAGATTTTTTAAGAGCGTCAAAATGCTTCAGTATGCCTTCCTTCGGAGGGGAAGTAAAGCCGATGGTCCCATGTCATAGATTTATGGCAGGTAAAAGATCCATCCACTAACTAAACTTGTGCGAAGCTCATTTTCTAGATTAGATTTCGTTGAAACGCTCTATCAAAGTTCCAACGTTCACCACTAGGTGTCAGTGACATCTGGTAGCAAAAGTTGGAACTACTTGAAATTGAACGGAACTTGGGTGTCCGCTTAAAGCAGCTACAGCGTCTGGCGAGCCGAACATGTCCTCGGTCACTCCCGGAACTAAGAGCCATACGCTAAATAAATAATAACCAAGGAACATATAACTTAAGCTTTATGGAGTTCACGGCCTGCTTGATTAACACAAAGAATAGTCTACACAAATACCACCACAATCGTCATCTTTCAGTAAGTTTTGTACAGTCCGTAAACATAACGATTCGTTTGCTAATCGGCGAATGAGCTGGTGAAACTCCAACGAGTTTAATTCCGATGTTTTCTATGCCCAAAATAGCGGGTTCAAACCCGGCCGAAGCCGTCGGATTTTTAAGAGCGTTAAAAATCCCTCAGTATGCCTTCATTCGGAGGGGAAGGAAAGCTGGCGGTCCCATGTCATAGATTTATGGCATGGTAAAGAACCTTCCACTAATTGCACCTGTGTGAAGCTAAATTGGATAGGTTAAGAATGTAAACAACGCTCTTAGGTTGCTACGTTCGTTGCCAAGAGCCGACCGCGATGGCGTCTAGTAGCTAAGTTCTGAACTTGGCCTAGTAGTCGTTGACGGTGGCGCTTGGCGGCAAAAGTAGGAACTATTTGAAAAATTCTAAGTTGCAGTACTTAAATTAAAAAACAGATAACACACACTATTACAGTCATCACAATTAACACCGGTTATCAGACAGATTCTACACACACCCAAAGTACACGGGCCTACATGACCGCGTTGTCGCAACCCCTAAACTTAAGAACCAACCAATTCCCATGTTAAAACCCTGGAACCACACTGTGGGGTCACTGGTGACCCAATTCTAAAATGTGATATAGCAATTCAGTTGGAATTTATTATAAGGTGCGTTCAAAATGCAACAAGCCGGAGGCATAATTACAGAAACCAGTACCTGTGTGTTAGAAGTATAGGCCCTGGCTGTTGAGGCACTTGTCCCACTGTGACACGAGGCGGTGAATGGCTGTCTCATAAAATTCCCTGGGCTGCGATGTGAACCAGTTCCGCACGTACAGCTGGACGTCGGCGTCGGAGGTGAATCGTTGGTCCCGCAGAGCCCTTTTCAGGGGACCAAACATGGCGTAATCACAGGCAGAGAGGTCTGGACTGTATGGAGGGTGGCCGAGAACCTACCATTTAAATTTCTGCAGGAGTGCCGCGACTGTGTTGGCCGTATGAGGTCGTGCATTGTCGTGTAGCGACCACGGCGGTTATGGCATTCACTGTCATTTAGCGGTCTTGGGTAATGAGTGCATCAACCAGCTGGAAATTGTCATCGGTAATAAAGGGGGGTGCCCCAGACCGGGCATCATCGGCTAACGATACCCGTTCTTCCCTGAAGCGCTTGTGCCACGCCTTGACCCTTGCAAGGGACATGCAGTGTTCGCCGTACACTTGTGACATTCGGCGATGAATGTCCGTTCCTCCTACTCCTTCCGCTGTCAGAAACTGAACAACACCTCTTTGCTCTCCGTTTGACGCCTCCATGTCACTGTTTGCAATGCGACTGGCAGCGTTGGACGATTCATGCATGCTGCTGCTCGCTTTGTATCGTCAGGTGACGTGCACGCGTGCCCTCTAGCGACGGGCTGTGACCTTCCACGCTCTGGTCGGAACCACACCTCGTTACACACGCCACGATTGGCCAATGTCATCACCGGTTGCGCGTTCCAACACCCGGCTCGTTACTTTTTGAACGCACCTTATATTTTAATTTTCATGTTGTTTCCCTTCTCAGTGATCTAGAGCAGGGGTTCCCAACCTGGGGGGCGCGCCCCCTAGGGGGGCATCGGGCTTTATCAAGGGGGGCGTGAAGTGATTTCCGAATTAAGTTTTTCTTAACTCGAATATGACAATTTTGTAAAACCAATATTTTTCGAATCTCTCCAAGTGATTGTCGCACCAAGTCAATCGTTCAAAAGTACTGGTAAGTGCCAATTGTCGGCACAAACCTCTGCCGAGCCGCGAAATTGGAGGTGAAAGAAGGAATTTGCTGTGATGTAAGGAGCAAAATCATGCCAATTTTATCGTCTCGTTGGCATATCTTTGTGATTTATTTGAAGCTTTGAACAGCTCCAAGGCAAAAACTCCAATATTATGCATTCCTGGAAAAATACAGTTTTGAAAACGCGGGCTTCAGTTGATCAACTTCTCATCCTTCCACCGCCTTAATGAAATTTTGCCGGAAAATGGACGTAATCGTAATAACCTTAGGTGAAAATTCAGTCACATTTGGATTCCCTGGCACAAGAATTCAACTTCTATTTTCCTGATATCTGGTCGGAAGAATGGTCCTGAATATTAACAAGAAATTCGTTTGCCATTGACAACGAAGCACTGCCAGCACAGCTTCAAGAAAAAGCCATATATTTGAAGTGTAAATCAAAGCTAAAATATGACTCTAAAATATTAGGACTGGATGACTTGTGGGTAAACTGTCTTTCAGTGTATCCTGTAATATCCAAATTGGCATCGCGGGTCATTGTCCCATTTTCAAAGACATATTTATGCCAGTCAGGATTTTCAACGCTGAGTG
The DNA here is from genome assembly GCA_946902985.2 of Meconema thalassinum. Lineage (NCBI taxonomy): Eukaryota > Metazoa > Arthropoda > Insecta > Orthoptera > Tettigoniidae > Meconema > Meconema thalassinum. Next base: position 489,826,521 of record OX336393.1, read on the forward strand.
TCATAGAAACAAAGCAGCGCTATCGGCTTGATGTTGCAAGTGATCTCCGCTGTGCTCTGTCAAATATTAAACCTAACATACCAAGAGAAAACAGTGTCAACCCTCTCACTGACATTTGTTGACTAATTTAAGGATTTGTTGTGAAAGTGTGTTCTTTGTATTGTGCTAAAATGAAGTTAGTATGTAATAGATAGGCCTATTCCATTATGTAGTGTTATTAGGTTAGGTCTATATCCTCCGCGCCAATCGGATAGGTTATTGAGGCGATGAGTGGTGGGGTGGGGGAGGGAGGGGGCGAGATGAACTCCCGTATCTGAAAAGGGGGGCGTCAGCTGACAAAGGTTGGGAACCATTGATCTAGAGCGTCGCTTACCTGCTTCTATGCACTAAAACATGTATTCTATTGATCAATAAAGTTGCCTTGTTGGAAATAACAATTTACTGAGCACAAACTATTAACTGCCATAATTTTATAAATTATTACTATTCTAATGCATACAGGAACAAACTTTAAAATGTCATTATAAGAATTATCAAAAACTAGCACACTGTTATTAATTTCAACCATTCTGCTAAAACCTAGGTCCTGTCAACTGTGCACTCGCTGCAGAATCCTTGTCACTGTTCTGCACACAGACTGCAAAAACAAAACGCACTTTGTTTACCCTTTTCTGTCTTTGTATGGGCAATAAGACATCTCGCTATTTAGGTTACAGGGATTTACAGTGTTTTCACAACTAGAGATGATTAAATTGTAGGTTAAAGCAAGGTACAGTACCTTGTAGGAATTCTTGTTACACAAATCACACCGTAAGGTCGTATTGTACCCGTATATTCTAGATGCGGTCTGTTAGATATCCGAAGCACCGCTGGATTTGTAGACCCTGACAGCTCCGGCGCAAATACTAGTCATGAATCCACTCCAACAAGACCCTCACGAATATACGTGGCGGAAATTACGATGAAACTGTGAATTACATATTATGCACTTGGCTCGAAGTAGAGCACCTACCTTTCGTTCTCGGAGATCTCGTGTTGAGCCTCTGGACCTATAATAGGTTTCACAGTTGCATCTCCTTATATTGTGGTGTTTGAAGCCATATTTTCAGTGTTGCCTTAGTAAACAAGAGTTTAGTGCTTTTCAGTCGGTCAACACGAATGTACCCAAAGGAGATGGGTTATGCCCTAATCCTGAAATAAATTACTTGAGATTAATAAAACACTAGGATGACCAGTTTCGATCGTCAAGCGATCATCATCAGATCCATTACACTTAGCCTACAAAATCTATGTTTGAAATACAGGTGAAAATATTTACAATATGTACAATTATTTAGTTGCAGCATTGGTACTGCACTGTCAGTGTATGTTAAATGCAGTATATATGTTAGGTGAAATACTAAATGGTGATAGCTATCCGTAGATTGTACTTTAGAGAGATTATATGGTTGTAAACTATGGTTAAACTATAAAATTTTAGGCTAACTACTTATCTGATTGTCTTCCGTACAACAGCTACTCGCAGATTTCGTGCTCACTGGAACTCACTGTGCGGTAGACTGCGGTGGTTATCTTAACGACTGGTTTTTCCCTGCTTTCTCCCCCCTGCTCCTACGTGCTGTGGGAAGTGATAGCGATGTGTTTATGTGAGGTGTTGCCAACCTAGATAAGATGTATGTTATTGAATGAGGTGGGTCTACAATTATTAAAGACCGTGGATTAGCCCTCGCCACGCGTGGAGCATAACCCATTCGAACTAAGCGTTGACGGTCTTATGAGGGCGTCCCGGTACCTTTAATACTGCCGCGAATATGGGCCTTGGTTTATTGCAGAAGAAAAGTACATCGTACACCTGATCCAGATAACATTTACCTATTAATAACCCCCTAATTTCCCCCCTTTTTTATCTAGCTTGGCTGTGTCGCTAAATTGTGTTTTGTTTCGGACAGGGTGTGTTTTTTAGTAGCGTGAAGAGGGGTGAGCTCTCCATGAACGTGTGTTCATTTAGATTGTTGGGATTGTTTCGTTTGGCTAGGTGTATCTCGATTGCTTCCTTTATGTCAAGAAGTCTGCCTTCCGATACGTGATGGATTATTTGAAGGTCCGACTCTATGTTGGTAAAGCTGTGCCCTGCGTCACACATATGTTCGCACACGGCTGAATGTGTTCCGTATCTTATCGCATTCCTATGTTCATTATAACGTGTGTCTACTCGCCTTCCACTCTGCCCGATGTAATTAGCTTGACAATCGGTGTCTTGGCACGTTATAGAATATACCCCTGACCTTGAATACGGGTCACGTTTATTTAGATTACTATTTAGGAGGTGCCTAGCGGTTGTGTTTTTCATCGTGAAAGCTATCTTTATGCCTTGCTTTTTGAATAGGTTAGTGATTTTATATGTATTCGCATTCACATAGTTGAAACGCGCAATTTTTTTCTCATTACTGTCCGGTTTGGGAATTTTTTTATCTTTATTTTTATGTTTGGCTATAATTTGATTTATTTTGCTTGGCGAGAAGTTGTTTTCCTTTGCTATTTGCATAATAGTTCTTATTTCCTTATTATAGTTGTCTTTTGACATGGGTATGTTTAAAGCTCTGTGCACCATTGAATTGAAACCCGCTAGTTTGTGCGTACTGGGGTGATTAGACTGATTGTCGATTGCATGCGAGGTTTGTGTTGCTTTCCGGAATATGGAATATGAAAGGTCGTTGTCTTTACGTTCAATAGTTATATCGAGATAATTTATTTTCCGGTCTATTTCGGATTCCTTAGTGAATTTGATAGAGTGGTGAAGGCTATTAATGGATTGGAGAATTGTTTCTTCGCTTGTTAGTTCAGTATCGTAGATGCAAATTACATCATCTACGTATCTTTTCCATATTACTATTCCCTTTGTTGAAGTCTTTTCTAAGAACGCATTTTCTAGTGCATTGATGAAGATGTCAGCGATTAACCCACTTAGTGGCGATCCCATTGCTAGGCCTTCTCTCTGTGTGTATATTTTATTGTCGAATTGAAACACGTTTTGGGTGAGAACGACCCTCAGTAATCTCGCAATCTCTTCAATTTCTTTTACCAAATTGTTGGCTTTTAAGTTGTTTTCGATAGTGTTGATTGCTTCAATAATCGGAATATTGGTGTACACGTTAGTTACGTCGAAGGATACTAGCCTGAAGCTAGGTTTCATTTGTAGGGTGTTCAATGCTGTTACTAGTTCTGTTGTATTCTTTACAGAGTTGTTTTTGTCGTTGGAAAGACGGCATTTTAAGATTTTTAGTAACTCTTTGCTGATTTTGTAATTAGGGGCATTCCTACAATTGACTATTGGTCTCATTGGGCATTCCTTTTTGTGTATTCTTGGTTGTCCCCTCAATGACGGTATTTTCGGGTTCATGTTTATTAGTTTTGATTTTTCGGCTTTGGTCAGTATGTATTCTGTTTCTTTTAGCGCACTTTTTATTTGGTTTTGGAATTTGTTGGTGGGGTCTTTTGTTAATTCCTTGATTTCGTTGTTGTTTAGGAAATCGACTGTTTTTTCAATGTATTCTGTTTTGTTCAAAATTACTGTAGTGTTTCCCTTATCTGCTTTTGTGATGATTAAGTCATGTTCTTTTATTTTTTGTTTCAACGACTTTATTTCTTTGAGTTGTTTGTTGTTTTGAATGTTATTGCTATCGCCCTCTCGTTTGAGGATTTTTTTGGCTTCGTTGATGGCGAGATTTTTGGTTAATTCCCTGTCTTCTGCTGGGAGCTTGTGACTGGCTATCTCAATATCTGTGATTAACTGTTTTATATTGTGGTTCGTGTGTGTGTCTGTGCAGTTGTATCAGAATCAGAGCAACGAGGAAGCATGAAACGCTAGAAAATAAATTAAGAAAACTAGGAGAAACACAGAACCATCAATCTAACGAACAACACACGAATAACAATGAATTCAATTTCCACAGCAGAGTAAACAATAGAACGAACGTAACCTTTTCTCAAGGTGAAATGAATATGTTTGACAAAGGTTTGAAATACAACTGCACAGACACACACACGAACCACAATATAAAACAGTTAATCACAGATATTGAGATAGCCAGTCACAAGCTCCCAGCAGAAGACAGGGAATTAACCAAAAATCTCGCCACCAACGAAGCCAAAAAAATCCTCAAACGGGAGGGCGATAGCAATAACATTCAAAACAACAAACAACTCAAAGAAATAAAGTCGTTGAAACAAAAAATAAAAGAACATGACTTAATCATCACAAAAGCAGATAAGGGAAACACTACAGTAATTTTGAACAAAACAGAATACATTGAAAAAACAGTCGATTTCCTAAACAACAACGAAATCAAGGAATTAACAAAAGACCCCACCAACAAATTCCAAAACCAAATAAAAATTGCACTAAAAGAAACAGAATACATACTGACCAAAGCCGAAAAATCAAAACTAATAAACATGAACCCGAAAATACCGTCATTGAGGGGACAACCAAAAATACACAAAAAGGAATGCCCAATGAGACCAATAGTCAATTGTAGGAATGCTCCTAATTACAAAATCAGCAAAGAGTTACTAAAAATCTTAAAATGCCGTCTTTCCAACGACAAAAACAATTCTGTAAAGAACACAACAGAACTAGTAACAGCATTGAACACCCTACAAATGAAACCTAGCTTCAGGCTAGTATCCTTCGACGTAACTAACATGTACACCAATATTCCGATTATTGAAGCAATCAACACTATCGAAAACAACTTAAAATCCAACAATTCGGTAAAAGAAATTGAAGAGATTGTGAGATTACTGAGGGTCGTTCTCACCCAAAACGTGTTTCAATTCGACAATAAAATATACACACAGAGAGAAGGCCTAGCAATGGGATCGCCACTAAGTGGGTTAATCGCTGACATCTTCATCAATGCACTAGAAAATGCGTTCTTAGAAAAGACTTCAACAAAGGGAATAGTAATATGGAAAAGATACGTAGATGATGTAATTTGCATCTACGATACTGAACTAACAAGCGAAGAAACAATTCTCCAATCCATTAATAGCCTTCACCACTCTATCAAATTCACTAAGGAATCCGAAATAGACCGGAAAATAAATTATCTCGATATAACTATTGAACGTATAGACAACGACCTTTCATATTCCATATTTCGGAAAGCAACACAAACCTCGCATGCAATCGACAATCAGTCTAATCACCCCTGCACGCACAAACTAGCGGGTTTCAATTCAATGGTGCACAGAGCTTTAAACATACCCATGTCAAAAGACAACTATAATAAGGAAATAAGAACTATTATGCAAATAGCAAAGGAAAACAACTTCTCGCCAAGCAAAATAAATCAAACTATAGCCAAACATAAAAATAAAGATAAAACGATTCCCAAACCGGACAGTAATGAGAAAAAATTTGCGCGTTTCAACTATGTGAATGCGAATACATATAAAATCACTAACTATTCAAAAAGCAAGGCATAAAGATAGCTTTCACGATGAAAAACACAACCGCTAGGCACCTCCTAAATAAAATCTAAATAAACGTGACCCGTATTCAAGGTAAGGGGTATATTCTATAACGTGCCAAGACACCGATTGTCAAGCTACTTACATCGGGCAGAGTGGAAGGCGAGTAGACACACGTTATAATGAACATAGGAATGCGATAAGATACGGAACACATTCAGCCGTGTGCGAACATATGTGTGACGCAGGGCACAGCTTTACCAACATAGAGTCGGACCTTAAAATAATCCATCACGAATCGAAAGGCAGAGCTCTTGACATAAAGGAAGCAATCAAGATACACCTAGCCAAACGAAACAATCCCAACAATCTAAATGAACACACGTTCATGGAGAGCTCACCCCTCTTCACGCTACTAAAAAACACACCCTGTCGGAAACAAAACACAATTTAGCGACACAGCCAAGCTAGATAAAAAAGGGGGGAAATTAGGGGGTTATTAATAGGTAAATGTTATCTGGATCAGGTGTACGATGTACTTTTCTTCTGCAATAAACCAAGGCCCATATTCGCGGCAGTATTAAAGGTACCGGGACGCCCTCATAAGACCGTCAACGCTTAGTTCGAATGGGTTATGCTCCACGCATGGCGAGGGCTAATCCACGGTCTTTAATAATTGTAGACCCACCTCATTCAATAACATACATCTTATCTAGGTTGGCAACACCTCACATAAACACATCGCTATCACTCCCCACAGCACGTAGGAGCAGGGGGGAGAAAGCAGGGAAAACCGGTCGTTAAGATAACCACCGCAGTCTACCGCACGGTGAGTTCCAGTGAGCACGAAAACTGCGAGTAGCTGTTGTACGGAAGACAATCAGATAAGTAGTTAGCCTAAAATTTTATAGTTTAACCTTAGTTTACAACCATATAATCTCTCTAAAGTACAATCTACGGATAGCTATCACCATTTAGCATTTCACCTAACATATATACTGCATTTAGCATACACTGACAGTGCAGTACCAATGCTGCAACTAAATAATTGTACATATTGTAAATATTCTCACCTGTATTTCAAACATAGATTTTGTAGCCTAAGTGTAATGGATCTGATGATGATCGCTTGACGATCGAAACTGGTCATCCTAGTGTTTTATTAATCTCATGTAATTTATTTCAGGATTAGGGCATAACCCATCTCTTTTGGGTACATTCGTGTTGACCGACTGAAAAGCACTAAACTCTTGTTATATCCTTATATCTAAAATAAATCGAAACGACGTGGCTTCAAACAAACTAAACAATTTAATAACAATAGGGTAAACTAAATCTAAACATTCATACATTAAATAAAAACACACTCCCTTTCTTTCTTCTTCACATTTACGCCACTGACAATACTGCGTTCCACGAACACTGTGACAAATTTTGGGGCGGCTTGTGTCATTATAACAAGCTATTCATCAATTAATGACCCCTGCGTATTTTACATTCCTTTGACACGCTCCAGTGAACGTCTTGGCGCTAGTAGCACGCGACCCTCGCCACGCGACAGATTATATAACAGACTCCGTTACATTCCCAGAGCTGGCTGATTCATAGCTGCTTACCTGTTGGCTCGCAACTACTCTTGACATTTGTGTGGCCGAGCGCTGACCTTGGATGGAAACGAGTTTTAACAAACCCTTGCTATTCCAGCCTTGACCACAAATACACCTCTCTATCATATCACAAGCGATGTTTAAATGAAATGGATTCACGCCAGATTAATGCGTAAATCTTACGCACATCCCACACGCTAATGAAACAAAACTTCTACACACTATTCCTTTCATACTCTCGCATTGTGACGTCCCAATGGAGTTCATTTCATTCACACGGAATAAGAAACAAACCACATTCAATCACATCAGCATTCATACGCTAACCACTACGCTAAACAATCGATAAACTTCCTATACCTAACATATCATACACTCGATTGGCAAATAAAGAAAGTTAATAATGAATGAATTGAAAATGACACTAATAGCATGAGCTATTATCATTTAAAATGTGTTGAGTCCATATACACATGAGCCTGAGCTCCGATCTCACAGTTATGTCAAATGCAATTAACTAGGATCCTCAAAAGCTTCTACAGCTCCAGAAATACTACCACCTTTCTCTCCTTTCTGGTCTGGTGTCATAATAGATCAAATACATTCGACCACTCAAGGTTAAACATATGTCGTTACATACTTGGGTTTAATAATATTAAAAAGAGTAAAATATAACAGATGTCAATATCCATTTCCCGTTTAAGTTTCAATTGTGACCCTCCTGTCTTCACTTATCCGAAGCCGTGTATGAAATTAGGAGTACTGTTAACTCACACCTTATGCCTTGCCAAACATAGTCATGCCCACGCAATGAGTGTAATATAAAATGCGGAAACACCTTCGCAAAAACCTCGTATGCCAACTACACACGGAATTGCATACATATTTATCCACTATCAAAGGACAATTATTATCAAGACCTGTACGACCAGCTCGACACACCATCAGGAGAAAACAATGTATATCGTCTTGCTAAGTCCCGTAATCGTTCAACTCAGGACATTGGACATGTCAAGCATATCAAGGATGCGAACGCTAAGCTACTACGAGAACAGCAATCTATCCTCCAACGTTGGGCAGACTACTTTTTCGGCATCTGCAACGAAGAATTTCCACACCCACCAATTGCAAGTCCTGATCCTACCTTAGGACTCGTTCCTCCAATTACATCCGAGGAAGTAATGCTTGCCATTAGCAAGATGAAGAGTGGTAAAGCAACTGGCCCAGATGACTTACCGACGGAAATATGGAAAATTCTAGGAAGGCCTGCCTCAGAATTCCTTGCCACACTCTTTAACCGGATCATTGCTGAGAACCAACTTCCCCATGCATGGACAACTAGCATAACAGTTCCAATCTGGAAGGGAAAAGGTGATGTGGGTGACTGCTCAACTTATCGCCCTATTCGACTCCTCTGTCATACGTTTAAAATATCTGAGCGTGTGCTTGATTTTAGACTCAGAAATATTGTCACTGTAACACCAAATCAGTGTGGGTTTGTTAAGGGATGCAGTACCATCGATGCTGTCCATGCCACACGCCTTTTAATGGAAAAGCACAGAGAGAGACAGCGGAGCGTACACCTGGCATTTCTCGATTTAGAGAAAGCTTTTGACCGTATCCCTCATGATCTTATTTGGCGATCTCTTCGTTGCCATGGAGTCCCTGAGGAATATGTAAGCTGGGTGCAACTTCTGTATCGCAATGCCACTAGTGTAGTTCGGAGTCCAGCTGGAGTCTCCCCACCTTTTAATATCACTGTGGGTGTTCATCAGGGTTCTGCTCTATCACCACTGTTATTCATCCTCTGCATGGATACAGCAACGGCGGACATACAGACCTCACATCCCTGGACCCTTCTCTATGCGGATGATGTGGTACTTGCCCAAAAAAAACCGCCCTGAACTCCAGCACAGGGTTCAAACGTGGAACGACAGACTGGCTGAAAATGGACTACACCTCAATATTCAGAAGACAGAATACCTGGAATGTGGCCCCCAAACTAGAGGTACCATCAGCATCAGTACAGAAAATCTGCAGAAGACCATGCATTTTAAGTACTTAGGGTCCACTGTCACTTCAAATTGTGACGCCACTCCTAATACTCGGATGAGGGTAAACGCAGCCTGGCTCAAGTGGAGACAAGTCACTGGAGTTCTCTGTGATAAAAAGATGCCCCTGCATTTAAAGGCAAAGGTCTATAAGTCTGTGGTACTCCCAGCAGCCATCTATGGGACTGAGTGTCGCCCTATGACCAAACAACATGAGCAAATTTTGAATTGGAAATGAAGATGCTCCGATGGTCGATGGGGCTGACCCGATTTGACCACGCAAGGAACACAGACGCCCGGCGAAGATTTTGTGTTGCACCAATTGTCGAGAAGGTGAGGGAGGCTCGTCTACGCTGGTACGGTCACGTCATGAGAAGACAGAGCAGCTCAGTTGCCAAAAGAGCACTCCACATCAACCCAGGTGGAACAAGACCACGTGAAAAACCTGCAAAGCGGTGGACATCAGTGCTGACATGCACGCTGTTGGTCTAACACCAGAAGATGTCAACGACCGAAAGAAGTGGAGGAGATGTAGCAAAGTAGCAGAACCCGCAAGGGATTAATGCTAGGAAGAAGAAGAAGAAGAAGAAGAAGAAGAAGAAGAAGAACATCAAAGGGTTATCAACTTCACTTCTTTCAAACTGGCATTCCTTAAAAAGGGCATAATTCCTCAGCGTTGTCAAACCAACCGCTGGTCTAATAAACAATAACATCAATTGTTAAGCCATTAATCTATACATGCCAACGACCTTTGGACTAAGCGTGAAAGACCTCCTCACTATTACTTTAAAAACGTTACTAAGATAAATCTAAACTGTTGTGAATACATTTAATAACAAGTAGTTCCGTGAAGAACTATACAGCCTATTTTCATATATCCTACTTATATTAATTGCCACAATCAACATACAACATTTCAGTTTGATTGCAGTAATAGATTCGTAGATATTGAGAACCGACTAAATATTTCGGATGGTCGCCATGTTGGACTTTATATAATTATGTAGGTCCTAGAGTTATGTAGGCTACTGTTACATGAAGATTATTGTGTACGTGTAGCATTCAAGCTTCAATCGCATGATTAAGACACAAGAAGTAACAACGAGATTTTAAAATTTCGCACAGCTGCCATCTTGTGGTTATGGATACAATTCAAATAAATTAGATGCCAGTGGATTACAATTCGTATAATGATTTACTGTGCCAAGTTTCACTGCACTCGAATGGTTAAATTGCAAGAAACGTCCATGTGAATATTTATATTTTGCGTCGCCGCCATGTTGGACTTGTGATCACCAGGTTATTGAAAGTCCTATAGGTGAACTTATATTCATAGCCCATATGAAAATAAATATATTCACTTTGATTGCTGTAATAGATTCGTAGATATTCAGAGCCGTCTAAATATTTCGGATGGTCGCCATGTTGGATTGTTAAATGTATAGGCCATAGAGTCATGTACCATTAAAGGAAAATTATTGCGTAGGTTCATTATTCAAACTTTCACTTCGATCGCACGATTACGACACAAGAAATAAAACCTTAATTTAAAAATTCGCACAGCCGCCATATTGAGGTTATGTAAAAAATTGAAATAAATTAGACACCAGTGCATTACAATGTGTATAAACATTTCCTGTACCAAGTGTCATTGAGTTTGGATCATTAAATCGCGAGAAAGGTCTATTTAAAGTTTTCAAATTCGCTTGGCCGCCATGTTCGTTTTGTAGTTAACCAGTTTTTGAAAATCTTATAGATGAACTTCTAGTAGTGCCCTTTATCTTCGTACAAAATTTCAGGGTGATACCGCTAATAGTTTCAGAGATATAGAATGCCGATGAAATATTTCGCACAGCCGCCATCTTGTGGTTTTATAAACAATTGAACGAAGTTAGATGTCGGAGCATAACAATGTGTATAAACATATACCATGACGAATAGAAGGAGAAAGTGAGAAGACTCCTGAAGTTCAAGCGCGCCCCGCCAGGCAGCGCTAGAGTGGACAAGTTCCACACAGCCGGGGTCAGCTGGTCTTAGGGATGGTGCTAAGGGAAACGAATTACTTTGTAACTAATACTCTTTTAAAAAGTAATTAGCGGTTACAATTAAAATAGCATGGCAGGGCACATTGGAAATTATAATTCACGGAAATAAGAACTACGGTCTTCATTACATGTTAGGGAACACACAGATTCCTGGAATATACAGTCGGAGAAATCCCAGATCTTTCTCGTAACATCAGCAGGATTAAGGATGTGAGGTTGTAGAGAGCTTGTCTTGCCACTGACTCCTAACGAATTCCTGGCCTTTTTATTTGATTGACTACCATCACAAGTAAAGCCAGCCACCCTCGCCCCAGCCTCTTCTAACTGCAAAATCACCTAGACTTCGAATTTTAGCTAGAATGTCCCCTGGAGTAGCATTTCCGCTTGCATACACAGCAACTGGCTGCACCCAATATATGCATGAAAGGTACGAACATGAACACTAGAGTGTGATTTGCAAGTACGTTATTCTGGAGGTCAGGTGTGTGTTCAACTAAATCAACTAATCCATCTACTTTATCAGAAAAGCTATTTAACTCGAATTCTTCTCTTAGCTTCTCTTCTTCGAAAATTACAACACCGTAACGTGAATTATCATTCTTTTCTTCCTTAAAATAGTCTGAAATAGCATTTATACTATGCGCATTAACTCCATAAGGACCGACAACAGTGGCTACGCGGGCTGAAGCGCAGCGTTAGGTCATGGGGCCAAGCTCTCTGTTGACTCGGTAGACGCGTGGGTTCGAGCCCCACCGTCGGCTGTCCTTGAAATGGTTTTCCGTGGTTTCCCATTTTCAACACCAGGCAAATGCTGGGACGGTACCTTCTGATAGGCCACGGCCGCTTCCTTCCACATCCTTGCCCAGTTTCATTAATATTCATCCATTCCATCTCTCATCCCGACGCGCAGGTCGCCCACGGGCGTCGAATAGAAAGACCTGCACTCGGCCTCTAAAGAGGCCACACGAAAAAAAAAAACTCCATAAGGGCACTTTAGTCCTTTACAAAGTTTTCTCAAATGACTTTCTGAAGGCAGAGGCAAGAGATTATGTCGCCGACAATGACGGAATCCTTTCGGTGATTTTATTCTCAACAATAAACACTCTAAAATGAATTCATTGCTGTACCTCATTCCATTGCGCGATTTTTCCTGGCATTTCTTGAGCATAGTGTCTATTATCAGGAGGCGTGGTGGCTCAGCGGTCTAGCTGTATGCCTCTCACCAAGGTGGTCCGAGTTCGATTCCCGGTCAATGTATGTGATATTTTCGAAGTGAAATGCCATATCCTGTGGCTCGGATTCCACGTATAAAAGGAGGTCCCGTGGCTCATGATCTCAAGATTAACGGTCACGTTAAACTACAAGCTTCCTTCCTTCCTTTTTGTCTATTATCATCTTTTACTTCTTGCTAAGGTGTTCGTTATCAGGGGCGGATCCAGGGGAGGGCGAGGAGGGCGACCACCCAGGGCTCCGTGGTCCTAGGGGCCCCGCGCCATGGATTTTTCTACATTTAATTAATTAATTAAGTATACTTTTTAACTAATTTATAATTCATATTCCTTTCTTCAGTGCAGCTATGACCTCTCGTGACCGTTTAGCAAGTTAAGATTTCAGTGAAATAATAGAAGACTTCAGCCGGGAAAAAAGTCGCAAAGTAATATTTTAATATTTCATTGTTTACATAATCTTATTCAAAGGGACATAAAGGTTTCTTTCATATTATTAAAATAATGTACTGTAGTGTATTCAAAATATTGCAACTATTCTTTATTTTATTATTATTATTATTATTATTATTACCTAACTATTTTCCATTTGATTCGATTTTTTTTCTATTGTTACGGGCCCCACCGTATCATATCGCCCAGGGCCTCGCGAGGCCTGGATCCGCCACTGTAATCGTTATCTTTGTAATTAAATGCCTGTGAATTTCGAACCTGCTTCTCCAGCAAATTAATTCTCGATTTTGCTGAGTTAAGGCAGGATCAAACGCGAATTAAATTACGGTTAGCATTCTTAAGGCGCCTTTTGAGCAATATTATAGTCCTTTCAGCATCAGTAAGTACACTAGAATGACCCAAATTCTTATCAACACTGGATTGACCTTTTAATGCCTCATTCGTTGCTCCACTCCCATCTTCAATCTTCTTTCTTCTTTTTCTGGTGGTGTCGAGATTCTTTTTCCTGTTGGGATCTTTACGGGACTTATTATCACTACTTCGGTAAATTAGGGGGGAAATGAGGCACTGCTCCAGGTCGTAACTTCCACCACACACGAGAGATTTCCACTTCTTCACCATTCACTATAAAATTACCTGATTTTATCAAATCATCAGAGAAATTAATTTGACAAATTCTAATACTTTGCGTTAACTCCGTATTCTTTCGTGGAATAGCTCTGGCCCATTTTTCAAATTGATTTGTATCCTTCGGTGGTGAAAAAAATCGTATATCGTCAACTACTCTACCATATCCTGACTTACAGCCAGGCAAAAACCAGTACGGCATGTTGAACTATTAAATTAACAAAGCCGCATAAGAAATATGTTTGAAGTTCACAACACAAAACGCTGATGTACACAAGACACAATTAACTGAATTTAAGAACTGAATGCAAAGAAAATTCAATTTAATTCACACAAACATCTCACACAGTAACTTCTCGCGCACTTTTCTAAGACCCGGCTCGACCCAACAACAGGACACGTTGTTGGACATTATCGCTTGCAGTGCTTGTAGGGGCGGGACCACAAACTACCGTGCTATAATGGCGGAGTCCTCACACTAGGTCCTTCTATTCGTCATGCATATACTGTACCAAGTTTTATTGCGTTTGTTTGGTTAAATCGCGAGAAACGTCTATTTAAACGTCGCAAATTCGCTTGGCCGCCATGTTGGTTTTGTAGTTACCAGTGTTTCCAGAGTCACATAGGTGAACTTCTAGTAGTTCCCTTTATCACCATAAAAAATCTAGGGTGATATCGGGAATAGTTTCGGAGATATTGAATGCTGGTGTAATATTTCGCACATCCGCCATGTTGGATTGGTGAGATGTAACAAAATTTGAAGGGCACGGTCGGGGTCGCCCGGAAGAGAGCTATGAACTTACCGAGTTTCATTGAAATCGCTCCAGCCGTTTAGAATTTATTAGGGGGAAACACACACACACCTCACACACACACACACACGCACACACACACGGACAAAAGGTGATCTCATAAGCCTTTTTTTTTTTTTTTTCAAAATTGAAAATTGGCTAACAATACTGTATCTTAACTTCACATTTCTGGTTTCAGCTTTCACCGATGAAGGAATATCATGTCTACAACGTGAAATTATATTACTCCTCGTGAATACTTAATCACAAAATTAAATATGTGTGTCCAACAAGAATCGATCACGACGAGGATATCAAACAAGAACTTCCCTAACGTCGGATGATAATAAATCTTCCAAGAAGATTCTAATCTCAAATTATTTTAAATGTTTGAAAGTTCATGGCTTTTAGTCATATTCGTATTATCTCAATTCTCAACGAATATCTATGAGTTCTAACGATAATAATCGTTTCCACGTTAAATGTTTCTCTTCCAAAGGATGCCGTGATATTTCACAATATATCACTAATAATATCTTCTCTCTTGATGCCTCTTCTCTACGGATAAAATGCCCAAATTAAACTAATAAAAATTAATTTAATCGGTAACGTAGATGAACATGTCTTAACACCTGAATTCAAAATGAATTCATAAACGTCGAAAATAAATTGCTATTCCTTAAAGGAAATGACAAAAATGCTTGTTCCTCGAACAAGTGAAACTCTCAGTTCAGAAACTGGATTTCAAACAAACAAAGCTAAAAGCGTCGAAAGACGATTACTACAAATGATCTCGAAGAATAAAATGTCTATACATGGAGTACATAAATGTTGTGTCGAAATATGGTTAAAGGATTTGCTCAATAATGTCACTATAAAGCTCTAACTACAAGTTTAGTGAACACGGCTACCTGGTCTGGAAGTCTAGAAGCTCAAGATAGAGTATTACAGAATACTCGGTTGTTACATCTTCCAAGGATCCGGGTTGGATCCTAGCTCGTCTCCAAGAACTCGTGACCTCAGGAAAGAAACGAATTCCCCTACTGGAAAACAGCAAGCTCCGACCGGGATCGAACTGCGGACCTCAAATCATCATCTTCATTGTGACCGGGTATACCCTGGACCTCTTGATAATCTTCATGTCTCTTCTTACTCCGTCATAGTAGCCTACAGTTTCATCAAAACAACGAGAAGTGTCAAAAGTTCAGCTTCCCATTTAGAAAGACATTCGAAAAGGAAGTCGTGGTCCTCACTCGCATAACGAATATTCATGTAGATTGAATAGGAACATCGTTCTGTATTCGCTGGTGTTAATGTCGAGCTCATGTCTGACAATAATGCACTAGAATGTACTTGTACATCAAGTCTCATGTTCGCTCATCAAGTAGACATTCATGAACACTCTCCTCTAACGAAGCTCCATCGCTGACTATATCAGTTCCATCTGCTTATATTCCTGGCGCACATACTAATTTAGTCCATAATTAACTTCATATTAGCACACTTAATAATGTTCTTCAACATAGAATACATCTTCATCCTACTGGTGTTATTATACAGTTCCACAAAAGCAATGCTAACACTCATTCTTACTCACTTGTGTCTCGTGCATTCGCTGTAGTCGCTCGAACAAAAGTGTCTTATCGCACTGGAAACAAACACGTTCCTCACGCTTCACAAAAGCGTTTATATCTTCTGAAATTATCTTCTTAATTTTCTCAAAGTTCGTAATATACTAAATACGATTGTACACTACAATCTGTAGTCGAAATAATTTCTCTGAAGTGGATCAGACTGAAGTAATTGCGGCATATACGTTCATCGCAACTTCACGTAGTTTCAAGGCGCGGCAATCTCCTAACTCTCGCCTCGCTATACCTTATCTCCACGGGTCAACTTTTCAAAAGCTCGGTGAAACACTCGGAACTCCTCTCTCTTCCGGTAAAACACGTCCGACCTCTCCAACATTCAGATAATAAAGGGCCTCGATGCTTGGCGTCTCCCTTCCAAGTCCACCGATTCTGGTCGCCTTTTCGTTCCCTCTCAAATTCGAGCGGGCTCTAGCAAATCGCTTATTCCTTCCAATTGTGACCTGCTGTCGACTTATAAAATATTAATATTTTATTATCATAATCTTCTCTTTACCATTATATAAATTAACTCTCGTGGGCTTAAATGTATTAAATGTCCATAAAAATTTAGTTGCTGGAACTCCCGTCTTCTCTAAAACTTCTTCTTATTGGCTGTAAGCTCATATCCATTAGGATAATTTATAACAATCTTTAAACAATTCCTGGGATTATTCGCCGTTGCTAGGCTGATTCTAAGCTTCTGGAAAGTTCCATTGCGCAATACAATCAGGTGACGGAATTTCCCTCCTGCTCAACGTCGCCTTTAGACTGGTTTCTGCCAACATCCAGCCTCAATATTGCTTGGTAAAATTTTATCATGGGCTTCGAAAAAATATTCCCATTTTCAGCCCAAATAATTCATTTTACGGGGGCAGTATGTGAGCCTAATATAACAATAATCAGCAACAAAATATTCCAGTCGCTTAAACGATGTAGTGTACCCATGTGAGTAATCTCGTTGGATAATATGCATCTGCCTCCAACTAGCATCAGCTCTCAGGCGTGTACGGTAACCCCAATTTAGCAGTGCATATTTTGGATTTTGAGGCTAAAAGGTATCAACTCTACAATGATAAGGCACAACTCTATTCTAAAACTTTAATTCAGTAAAATCAATCATGGCTTCAAACACAAAACAATACCCAAAAAGCATAAAATAAAAACAAACAAAATTTTTACTTCCACAATCCACAAGTAAACAAATATGAAATCACAACAAAGTCATACCTAGCCATAAGGCTTTACCCTTCTGTGAACTTCACAAGAATATACTAGTGCGCTGATGCACCTACGACTTCAAAACAAACTGTACATTAACATAACAGTCATACAATGTGACTTCTTTAATATTACAACAAGGATTATTCCTTAAACCTCTTTATGTTAAACAATTATGTGTGCCGTGCGTGTTTTAATATTTTTCTTCTCACCAATGAAATGCTTTGCATGCATTTACCTATTTGGACGTTGCACCAAAATCAACGTGCAACTCCATAATTATGTAAGCTACCCCCTACACATCCTCCAATTATATGGTTTCACCGCATGCTGTCTGTGATTCCTAGATAAAACGTTACGTTATAGCTTATGTCGGATTGTACAATAGACTACCTCGCGCTCATGGCGATTGGCATCTAGTCACCAACTACATGACTTGGTTCCAGTGACAGTACAAATATATCATGTAACTATTCGTCAGATAGCTAGAATAATGAACCATCAGGATGAACTATAATTATCCATGTGTTCACAAACCACATGGCTCTAATACTCAACATAACAATCTTGCATTATATGTCATTTCAACAAGGTCTAGAATCTCTTCCCTTTATAACTTGCCTGGGCGGTCCGAGTGGCTGGCACCAACCCTCGGCTAAGGAAGTCGCTACACAATAGAAAGTGGAATGGGTCGTTTCACCAATTATCTCGACCTTTCTAAAAGTTCGAAAGCCTCCCTCTCTAAGCAGTGGAGATTTACAGGACAAATACTGTGTCCTGACTGACACACATGTTCCCAAAGGATCTTAATTGACTATTATGCCAACAGGTATTGAATGAGCTTTTGTAATTATTCCTACGTCGAGGATAACGATTAATTAATGGCACGTTGCATACCTTTCAGGAAGTTATCACTCCCCAAACATGTGAAACACTTCATCAAACATTACTTTAAATGATATTTTTACATATACATTACACTGAACACTCGTCACTTTATACA
Source organism: Meconema thalassinum (assembly GCA_946902985.2). NCBI lineage: Eukaryota > Metazoa > Arthropoda > Insecta > Orthoptera > Tettigoniidae > Meconema > Meconema thalassinum. The sequence goes on from OX336393.1 coordinate 489,844,648, forward strand.
CACTTCAATGCTGAAATTCCCTAGCAGAGATCGAAATTGCAGGTGTCGACGGCATCTTACGTTATCAACTCCTGATTGAAAGTCTGGTTATCTGCTCTCGGAACTCTCCAACAGTTTTATGACGATCATTACTCCTACAGTAAGCGTCCTGCGTTACATCATTACGCTGGCTCCCAAACATGAGCGTTAACATCTGGTACTCTCATGGCAATACCAAACACTTAGTAGAGTTTCTTTAGCGCATTCTATCGTAGTTACACATATACGATTAGTTAATACTATACACATTGCGCTTAATAAAGTTCAACACTCTCACAAATAATTATATACAATAGTTCTACCGTTAGTCTATACGGTGCTTCGTAACTGAACACGTCATAGTTCGTGCGGCTGATTATGCCTGTATCACGACTATTATTCATACAAGCATATCTACTGTTGCTGTTACACATACCATTCTTTGTTCGGCGTCTTGATGAATAGATCCGTCATGCGCTTTGCCTTGACGAACTTGCTTCAACCTGGCTGTAGCTGACTGAAATTTCACTCGAAGACTGCACGTAGCTTATTTGAAGACTTCTGTCTGCGGCTTACACGCTGTCTCGTACTGCTGCATATTTGCTGCATACTGATTGCAACTTATTTCCATTGTGCTTATTGACAATTGAGTAAGACTGTAACTGGCTGTAACTGCGCTTGGCGGCATGTAGACTGAACTTGGCTGCGTCTCGACTGACTTACAACTGGGCTTCAACTGAGCTAGAACAGAGGGCTCCTCCTGGGGTCTACTCCCTTATATCGGATTTCCACAGAAAGTAGAGCAACATCTTCCCGCGTAATCTTGGCTCCTCTCACAGCATGATTCAGGTCTTCAAACCATGATCATTGTGTTCCTCTCTCTTCACAGGTCCCAAAACTATCTGTGTGCAAAGGAATCGCTCGTTCAATTAATTAATATTAATTCCTTTCTCCATGGCGTGGGACGCTACCTAATCGGGAAATCCCCGGCAACATCTTCACATCCCTCCGCGAACAATGGTCGTTTTACAGTCCTTACGCACATCACTAAATATGCACCAATTTCGCAGGTAAAAGACTCTAAAATTATCTTCTTGCCAAGATATTCACCTGTGTGCAACTCTCATCTCGATTCGTTACTCCAATCACGAGTAATCAATGATTTTTCTGGGCATTTCTCCGCCCCTACTCCAAATCTATTCTCCGTCGGGGAATAACTATGTCATTATTCAGGCCTCTCCCCTGCTCCAGACGACATAATGGGGTGACAGAGATGGACGTGGCTCCACTGGGACCAACCCACAATTCTGGGACAAATTAGTAAATGTCAGCTCTGCCCTCCTCTGTGCTTCAAACCTCCAATAGCTTACACCAAATCGTCTTATAATGATATAATCTGCTCATTATTTCCTACATTATTTTAATAAATAATGCCATTTCATCAAAAATCACACCAGTGATTAAATATACATCTCTTTCGAGGGGTTTTTACCAAGAAACTCCCTGTACAGATCTCTGGTTCGCTTCCTGGCGGAACCTTTTTACTGAGATCACAGTCTCTGGGAACCATGTTAAATTCCAGTCAGCATAACCCCATCGGGTTCAGTAGTGACATTTATTATTCCAACAGTGAATGTAGATGAAATATGTAATGTTTCCTAAAACCATGTAGGTTGTGATACGTCTGTCTATGGTAAGCTTAGTGTTCTTTGGAGGTGGTGTAAGGCTGAACTAGAGTTGCTAGTTAAAGAAGACAAGCAAGATGGCTAGCGCGGCGTTGGAGCGCTTGAGTGGAGGTAACTAGAACTAGTCGAACGGAATTGTTAACTCTGGGGTTTCCAGAGGGGAGAGAGACAATAGTAGGAGAAAAAATGATGTAATAAAAATGGAAGAGAGTTGTTATCTTATATCTATACTAATATAATATAGCTGAAGAGTTTGTGCGCTTGTGTGCTTGTGTGTTTGTGTGTTTATGTGTTTAAACGCACTAATCTCTGGAACTACCAGTCCGATTCGAAAAATTCTTTTTTTATATAATAGCCTGATTCAAGAGGAATAGTTTAGGCTATGTAGCATTAGGCTACACCTCTAAGGTGACCTTCAAGATTGATTTTTGTTCAGTAAGTCGGTAGAACAAGTGCTCCCGAACTGCTCTATCCGCATGCGCTGGCGTTATGGTTAGTAATACGTAGGCCTACACCGTTTCACCTATCTAAACCAAAATTTGTATACTTACCCTTTGGAACCCTGATGGTAACACTGTCCACGTGAAATATATGACAGACCGGTCCATTCCCTGCATTTAGGCCCTTTGGTTCAAATCTACACCTTTTCCCCGATCTGAACCAAAATTTGTATACCTATCCTTGGGAACCCTGCGAGTAACACTGTTTACATGGAATTTCGGACAGACCACTCCAATCGTTGCATTTAGACCCTTTGGCACAAATCTACACCGTTTCACCGATCAGAACCAAAATGTGTATACTTACCCTTTGGAATCCTGCGAGTAACACAGTCTGCATGAAATTTCGGACAGAACACTCCATTCCCTGCATTTAGGCCCTTTGACACAAATTTACACCGTTTCACCGATCCGAACCAAAATTTGTATACTTACCCTTTGGAACCCTGCGAGTAACACTGCCTACATGAAATTTATGACAGACCAGTCCATTCCCTGCATTTAGGCTCTTTAGCCCAAATCTACACCCTTTCACCAATCTGAACCAAAAGTTGTATATTTACCCTTTGGAACCCTACGAGTAACACCGGCTGCTTGAAATTTTGGACAGACCCCTCCATTTCCTGCATTTAGGCCCTTCATCACAAATCCACACCGTTTCTCTTAATTGCACCAAATTTTACATACACTTTGAAACCCTGCTGGTAACACTGTTCACTTGATATTTTGGACAACGCTCCCCATTCCCTACATTGAGATTAACAGACAAAATGAACTTGGAAACCACGTATTAAGGCCCTAGAACCATTCATGTCCATAGTAGTGTAACTGTAAGAGTATTTTACTAAGTATGTTGTTGACGGGCAGTTCGGGCTGCATCACGTCACCCCTACCAGTGTTCTGGTGCAGAATTGTGAAAATAGTTGCATCTTGCGCTGTTTATAAATTGCAGTCACGGGGGGTAATTAGTGCAAAAAGATTTCTTAAGTCCCTTTAAACAGTTATCATCATGAAAATAGTATGCCTCTGTATAAGTGCATTGGTGTTGGTGCAGTATATTGAGGTTATCAGCTGCAATAAGCGTTGGTGCTTTCAAGTTTACCTTCATTTATTCTGAAACTTATCGTTAAGTGCTTTGTGGCGATAAATTATCTACCATTGCTACCTCAGTAGCTCGGGACAGCCGAAGTTTGCCAAAGAGTTCTGATTATTTTCCTACGGCGCTATGCGACATAAGACGATGTTATTGGTCTCTACATTTCTAACAGCCAATGAGATATAGGCCCTAGGCCGTGTCTTTTGTTTCACTTACTGTTCTTTCTATTTATTTTTTGTAAATTTGTTTGTATATGTCATGTGTCAGTGCTGACGTTAGTAAAGAGCTGTTTCCCTACTCATAATTATCATTACGGGAAATTGACCTGAATGTTACGTCCATTATGCTGTACTACTTATCACCCCCACAACAACCACCACCACAACCACCACCACCACCACCACCACCACCACAAAAATATATATTTTTAATATATTGGTTTCTGTTAGTTAAGTAGCATGTGCCAGTTCTGTAGTAGTATTCATTATCATCCATAAAACAAATAAATCCACCGGGCGAAACCGGGCACTACTGCTAGTCTATATATAAGAAGGAATGTCTGTGTGTTCGTCTTTTATGCGTTCATAAACCATCCATCCGATTGCGATCAAATTTTGGTGAGATTTTGTAAACACTTCCGGGAGGTTTATAGCCATAGTTAATCCATTTCAAAATAGATAGCGCGCGAGTAGTTTAAACAAATTTGTAATGGCGATGCGTTCATATACAATTCATACGATTGCGATCAAATTTTGGTGAGTTGTTGTGCACAGTCCCAGAAAAGTTATAGGCGTAGTAAATCGAATTTACAATAGATGGTACACGAGTAGCTTCAACAAAATGGCGTGCGTTTGTTTCAAGAAAGTCCCACATGCGTTCATATGCCATTCATCCCATTGCGATGAAACTTGGGTGAGATGTTCTGTACACTTCAGGTAAGGTTTCTGGCTTAGTAAATCCACTTAACAATAGGTAGCGCACGAGTAGATTCAACAAATGAGCGACGACTCGCGAAGCTTTTCAATAAAGTCCCGTATGCGTTCATATACTATTCGTCTGATAGCGATGAAACTTGGGTGAGATGTTGTGTACACGTCAGGGAAGGTTTATGGCTTAGTAAACCCACTTAACAATACAAGCACACGAGTAGATTCAACAAATGAACACGACGGGCGAAGCGTTTCAACAAAGACCTGTAAGCGTTCACATACCATTCGTCCGATATCGATGAAACTTGGGAGAGAGGTTGTGTACACTACATGCAAGGATTCTGGCTTAGCAAATCCATGTTATAATAGGTAGCGCACGAGTAGATTCAACAAATGAGCGACGACTCGCGAAGCGTTTCAACAAAGTCCCGTATGCGTTCATATACTATTCATCTGATAGCGATGAAACTTGGGTGAGATGTTGTGTACACTTCAGGGAAGGTTTCTGGCTTAGTAAGCCCACTTAACAATTGGTAGCGCACGAGTAGATTCAACAAATGAGCACGACGGGCGAAGCGTTTCAACAAAGTCCTGTATGCGTTCACATACCATTCGTCCGATATCGATGAAACTTGGGAGAGAGGTTGTGTACACTACAGGCAAGGTTTCTGGCTTAGTAAATCCGTGTTATAATAGGAAGCGCACGAGTAGATTCAACAAATGAGCGACAACTCGCGAAGCGTTTCAACAAAGTCCCGTATGCGTTCATATACTATTCATCTGATAGCGATGAAACATGGGTGAGATGTTGTGATCACTTCTGGGAAGCTTTCTTGGTTAGTAAATCCACTTTAGAATAGGTATCGCACAAGTAGATTAAATGAATGAGCGACGACGCGCGAAGTGTTTCAATATAGTCCCGTATGCGTTCATATACAATTCGTCCGATAGCGACTAAATTTGCGTGAGTTGTTGTGTACACTCCAGGGAAAGTTTCAGGCTTAGTAATTCCATGTTACAATAGGTAGCGCACAAGTAGATTCAACAAATGAGCGAAGACGCGCGAAGCGTTTCAACAAAGTCACGTATGCGTTCATATACCATTCGTCCGATAGCGATAAAACTTGGGTGAGATGTTGTGTACACTTCAGGGAAGGTTTCTGGCTTAGTACATCCACTTTGCAATAGGTATCGCACAAGTAGATTCAACAAATGATCGACGGCACGCGAATCGCTTAAACAAAGTCACGTAGCGTTCAAATACCATTCATCCGATTGCTAAGAATCTTTGGTTGGATTGTTGTGCAGGAAAGGTTTCTGATTTAGTAAATCCTTTTTACAATAGGTAGCGCACGAGTAGATTCAATAAATGAGTAACGGCACGCGTATCGTTTGAAACAAAATCGTATGAGTTCATATACCATTCATGCGATTGCAATGATTTTTTAGAGAAATGTTGTTTCCACTCCCGCAAAGATTTCTGATTTAGTAAATCCGTTTTACAATTGGTAGCGCACGAGTACATTCAACTAATGAGCGACAGCACGTGAATCGTTTCAACCAAGTCCCGTATGCGTTCATATACCACTCATCCGATTGTGATAAAACGTTGTTGAGGTGATTACAGTCCTGCGAAGGTGTATGAATTAGTAAATCCGTTTTTCAATGGGTGGCGCACAAAAGATTCAACAAATGAGTGAAGGCGCGTGAATCGTTGAAACAAAATCCCGTATGCGTTCATATGCCATTCATCCGATTGCGATGAAACGTTCATGGGTTGTTGTGTTCACGCCAGGGAAGGTTTTTGACTTAGTAAATCCATTTTACAATAGGTAGCGTACGATTATATTCAACAAATGTGTGACGGCGCTCGAATCTTTTCAACAAAGTCTCGTATGCGTTCATATACCATTTTTTTTTGCGATGAAACTTTGGTGAGTTGTTGAGCACGCTCCCTTGATTTTTTTGAGATAGTAAATCAATTTTACAATAGTTTAGAGGTGGTTAACGGAAAATAAATAATTATTTTGAATCCAAAAGCACGTCAGCAATCAAAGTTACAACGCCAACACTTTCTTTGATTGGCATTGCAACGCATGCCGGCTACAGCTAGTTGGTTATAAAAAAAAAGATATTGTATGAGACAATGGTGAAGGGGGATATAATTTGAGATATTCTGTCTTCTTTACTACGTCGCATTGGTTGTATATTACTACAGCTTATATAGCTCCTCCAAAGAAGTAAAACTTGAATAAATGTGAAATCGAATGGTGCTATAAATGGGAAATTACATTTCATTGTGACAGTGTTACTGTTACTACTTATATAATGTGCCCGAAGTTCATATCCTGTGCCAACTCAGTTGGGTACAATAACATCCCTTTATTCTACCAAATAGTAAGTAATATTCCAATGGACTATAGTTATGTTACATCATATATTAACTTGTCTTGTTCACTGAAGTGTCCTGGTTGGTGTTCAAAACACACCATCCCTTAAGAAGGAAGAGTTCTTGTGTTCTCTATCAAAATAATATTTGTTTTATCGTTCATAGTATTCTATTTATGAACTGGCGGCCTCCCGGAAATATTAATATTCTTTATCACCCAACTGTGGGGCTTGTTGTTGTTGTTGGTTTACCCATATTAAAAACCATTTCAACTACATCGTGGGGTCGTAAGTGATCCTAATAAAGCAATACTCAGCAACAAAATATTCCAAACGCTTAAACGATGTAGTGACATCAACAATTATTCCAACATTGAAGGTAGATGAAATAACAGCAAGCTAACAGCATTTGGCGCATGCACAGAAGAGATCATAAAATAGCTGGTCGCAGGCGACCACACAGTGTGGCTCTAGGGTTAACAAGGCCTGTTAACGCTGAGTCGGTGAAGCCGGCCCTGACGAATCATCGAGGTTTTACTGTAGCCAGGGCCGGATATAAGAGTATGCCTCCCATAGGCTAAAGTCCATTTGCCGCCCCCTCAATTGTTCATATTTGCTGAATACATTTGTTTTATACAACAAAAGGGCCGAGTTCATTTGCGTATTCATCTCTTTTTTTTAATCATAAAGTTCATTTAGTTTAGATACAACTAAAATTTTAATGGTTTACATCATAAATTAGTTATCTACTTGTTTACTTTACTTCTTTTATGATTCGTTAAAAATGAAATGGGATTCGAACTTAATTAATTTGTTCTTGGAGATAAGTGCTCACTATTTTACACATATTTTATATTTTAATTAGACATGAATTACAGCTTCAGACTCAGACAGACTAGACTGACACAACACTACTAACAGCGGAGTAACTGGGCCTTCCACCAAAAGTGTTGCCCGATCGGCTACAGGGTTGTCAGATCGAATCACTGTGCTTGTGCCAGTGTTGTCAAACCAAATTAGATTGCACTACAGGAAATATTACGTGCTGTGAATTTGTATTATGTTATAGTTATGTTGGCTATGTAGAAGGAATAAAACATATTTTTAAGTAACATGTGTTCTTAAATTCGCATGGAAAATATTATTAACGTCTGAAATACTTCTTTTCAGCTTTTGAATAAATTGCCAACCTGCCGCCCCTGAAAATGTGCCACTCTATGCAGCAGCCTACTTAGCCTATTTAGAAATACGGCCCTGACTGTAGCTGAGTTTCTGTACAGCGCGATTAATTTATGCGGATCTGTTCAGACATGGTTGATTCATTTAACGAACTTCAACCTTTAGATGTGCTCGGTGATCGGGAATACACAGAGAGTAAGTAGCAATGTCGCACCGCTTTGTGTGGTATTTACGTTAACCCACACCTTCTGCAAAGCAAGTTGCTGACTGGAATAATATCGGACAGTAACCGTCGGTATTTATGTAGGCAGCGTGGGATGACGAGTTAGTTTGTGGCAATTAGATGAAAGTGAGTTACTCAATTACGCTACGTAAGCGAATGACTGTTCCACTATCCATCTTTGTGGTCTGAGAGTTACAAACAGACCTATCAGCTCACAAAGCTATGATCATTGAGTTCATTTTACAATTTCCATTTTCACAAACATGTATAATCACAGAATACAATAGATGCTTATTGGAAGTGAAGAGAAGGATTTCATTGGCAAAACAGGCATTTATGACTAAGAAAAACATTTTATCCAGCAAACATATGAATATAGATGTAAGAAAATCCTTTGCAAAATCACTTATATAGAGTACACTGCTCTATGGGAGTGAAAGTTGGACTCTGGGTAAATTGGAAAAGAATCGACCTGAAGCTACTGAAATGTGGATATAACGGACAATGACAAGAACGAGCTGGATGAAAATAAAAACCAACCTGGAAGTGTTAAGAGAAATCAAATAACAGAGAAGATTAATGAAGGAATTGGGAAAGAAAAATACATTTTATTGGACATGTCATAAGACACAACACTTTCATCGTTAATATTCTTGATGGGAAAATACTGGGTAAGAAAGGGAGAGGATGGCCTAAGACGAAGTATTTGGAAGACATCATGAATATAATGGAATGCGACAATTATATGGAACTGAAACGAACCGCCAACCACAGAAGAGTGTGGTAGCATCGACAAGAATATGATGACCAACACGTATCTTGACTGAATGTTATCAGTTTATAGATAACCTGCTAAATTTGTTTTCTTTGTTCATGTGAAATTATCAGGTGGCTTCAAAGGAAACACAGAATGAGGCAGGTTTTTTGAAATTGACGTCAGTGCTACCAACTGCTGAAAAATCACTATTGAAATTTGAGCTCTATAATGGATATTTCAGAAGTTATGCATGCGAACTATTCCAAAATTGGCACACATGTAAATAATAACATTCCAGATTAATTGTCAGAAGTCCATACATGCCAGTGTTGCCAACATGATTCTAAGCTTGCCGATAAGTCCAATTTCTAAATGCAAGTATCTTCTATACTATCGATTGGATTTCAACCAAATTTCTTATGTACTATGTGTACTACAGCAGATATGACTATGCGTATTCTAAAGAGCCACAAGGGCTGCCAACTGTTGATAAATGCTCTCTCTATGATTTAACCCAACTATCAATATATCATAAAGTATGAAAGCTAACCACTCTAAGCTTTGCACACGTATCGTACCTGACATTCTCCCTAAGTTTGGTGGAACGTATATACATCAGTACTGCCAACACGATTCTAAGCCTGCTGATAGTTTTGGTTTTCAAATGCATGTAACTTCTATCATAACAAATGGATGTCAACCAAATTCCGTATGTGCTTTGTGTACTATAACAGTTATGCCTATGCGTATTCGTAAGAACCAGCAGGGGTGCCAACTGCCTCTCTATTTGTTTAATCCTAATATTAATATATCAGAAAGTATGCAAGCCATCAGCTCTAAACTTTGCACTCGTATAGTACCTGACATTCTTGATTAATTTGGAGTAACTAATGTACCTCAGTGTTGCCAACATGATTCTAACCTTTCTGATAGTTTCCATTTTTAATTACATGTAACTTGTATACTAGCCAATGGATTTTATCCCAAACTAGCACAATAATAGGTCGTAATATTTCAGATTAATTCTGAGCGTCACATACATGACATTGCCAACGGCCTAGCCGTCTTGAAACACCGGATCCCATGAGAACTCCGCAGTTAAGCAACATTGGGCGCAGTCGGAACTTGAATGGTATGCCGGTTCTAGGCACTGCACGCTGTTGGCCAACACGAGGAGGAGCGGAAAGGCCCTGGCCACCCTACCGCACGTAAACTCCGGCTGGGGATAGCCTCTTTGGAGGATCGGACCTGCCTTCGGGCAGAATACCAATTACATAACATTATTCCCTACATGATTTTACGCGCACTGATAAATCCAATAACAAACAGCATGTAACATCCATACTATCCATTAGACTTCAACCAAATGTTGTAAGTGCATTCTATACCTTAAGAGATGGAACTAAGAATATATTCAGAGTCAACAGGGCTGCCAACTATGGTAAGTTACTCCATTAGGCTACACTATTTCAGGTGTAATTCAAACTGCAGTACTTAGAAATGCTAGTATTACCAACTTGATTTCCTCATTATTCTAGATATGTCTATATAGATTGACATGAATCTTACATTTTAAGAAAATTAGGCTTTTTAGATCGTCACGGAGCTACTTGTTTGATGATCACAAGATGTTTATGGGCCGTGAATATATCAATAAATCTGCCTAATATGTTCGTGTCGGAATATTTCCTGCCACGTTTAAGATCCCCTTCGGGCAAAATTTCGGTGCCCCGGCGGGTCTAAATGCCGCAGTAGTTAAAAGTGGCGTAAAACTAATAACATTATTGTTATTATTATTATTTTGATCTTGAAGACGTCTAACATCAACATTTGAGTGGGTACCAGTGTTCTCAGACACAAGTGATTCCAAACAATGACAAATGATGAAACTCTGTCAAACTTTCCAAAGTCATTTCCCTTTACGTATTCTTCTTTGCAGCTCTCCCAGGATTTTACTTAATTTTGTTTGTTGTCCTATGTCTCTGTCTATTCCAGGCACTTGAATCCTGCACCAGATTTGTATTTTGCTGGCTGCATGGCCAATGTGGCCTAATGCCATAAAGGTAAATAAAAGAAAAATCTTGTTTATTCACACATGTGCCCAACTTAGATTGTCCATGCTCTATTGCATCGTTTCATAACTTGTGGCTCGCGAACCCCCTTCTAACAATACCAACAACAGCACCGCGACCCCGCAGTTACAATCATGTAGCCTACATTGTATATTTAAAATTCAGTGGTTTACCCAACTCGGATCGTTGTAGAAGGTGTTTGCGAGTGGAAATATAATGGAAACCGCTGCTATCTATATATACAGGGTGTCCATTATGTATCCAGGGCATCTGTATGTGCACAGGAGTAACGGTACGAAAGGCTCTCTCCACACTTTGGCGCAATTCTTCATTAGTCGTGTGCCGACGTTGAGCCACATGGGACTTGAGTATTCCCCATAAAGATTTGTCTGGCGTGGTAAGGTCCGGGCTTCGTGGTGGACATTTCAATGGGGATGGAGATGTTGGTGAGCCACGGCCAATCCAGCGGCCTTGAAATTGTTCATCAAGGAACTCGCGCACCTGAATAGCAAAATGTGCTGGAGCCCCATCATGCTGTAACCACACATGATCCTTGATTCCCTTGTCTTGAATCTGAGGTATTAACCAACATTGTAACATATGCAAATAAGATTTTCCATTCACGTACCCATCAAAACAATACCATATGTGCTCGTTCGTGCATCCACACACACGTTACTAATCGCTCCTCAACAGTGTAGCTGTCCGCTTACGTCAGGCATGGCTTCACAGATGAAATGAGTCTGACATCAACGCTTTTGGGAGAATCAAAGCAGGGATGCCAATAAAGCAGCTAGGCTATTTAATTCCCCAATTATACAAACGCAATTGTCCAAATCATAATATAACAAAATAGGTGTACGGGGACTTCTCGGACACCCTGTACTGTATAATACGCTAAGGTGTATGTTTCACAATACTCAAGCTCCTAAACCAGAGGGAGTTAGATGGTGCGGGTTGTACCAAAATCGTCCAAATCGTCTCAATAGTAGAGGAAAAATCTTGCATTTCTTGAAAAGTCAACGGGAATATATTTATTTGTTTATAAAGTGCTTTTAAACAAATAAACAAAACGTTAGCCCCTGGCAGAACTGTGTCGCGTACAGCCGCATTGCTCTAGTGCCAGGCGGGTAGTCTGCACCTATGGAGCGCACACAGCCCATTATGCGAGAATTCTCGCACGGATCCGCCAGTTGTATTACAGAGTGTTAGTTGTTCAATGGCAATGAGACTGCAGCTCTTAGCCCAGTGTCCTCGAGCCATTTCCGTTCCGAGTGACGCAGCCTCTCGTGTTACAATTAACGTGCACTCTGTCCATTTAATCAGTCCCATTCCGTACACACATCTGAGAGAATAAAAGTGGATGGAAAAGCGGGATTGTTTATAAAGGCGTGTGACCAACCTAAAATACACATCATAGTGTTCTACGCGGCACAACAATAACAGAGCGTGTATGGATGCACTGTGCACTACACAATTGCCTCATTCTATGCTCGATACACAAAGGTATTTTACATTTAAGGTTTTCAATGGTGGACTGGGAGAGTGAGCTATGCCAATAACATCGTATTTAGTAATAAAAATACATTGCTTTTTAGTCAGTCAACACGTTGATGTGTCCAATTAAAATGGACGCGCAGTAAAACTGAACTACACACACCTTATAACCTGAAATACAATGTTGCATGAATTATACAGTTTTTGTACGTTTCAGAAAAGTGGGGGAGGGTTTACTATGATGACTATGATAAAATTGATTGTTTTGTTAAGGGGACTAACATCTAGGTTAACGACATCTATCGATTGGATGAAAATGAAAAATGAAAACAAGATGTTCAGTAAAGAACATATAGCCTAATTTCTCCTAAATGCATGGGTATTGATATAACTCTTTGTCCATTCAAGGAGTAAATGTTGATTGTAGTAGCTTGTTGAAATGCAACTGCAATATTATACGTAGATCGATTGAATCCTCACCTGAATTATAAAAGCACACACCAATACAGCCATCACTATAACACAGGTTATCAGACAAAATTCAACACTCACCCAAGTACATGGGGCCTAATTACCATGATGTCCAAGCCTGTCAAGTACAGACATCCCAGTGACACAGGTTATCAGACAACTTCTAGGCACAGTTAGGTACACGGGGCTACATGACCATGATGCCTCCAAACCCCTAGAAAATCAACAACAACAACATTAGACTCTACCACGGATCAATTGTAACGAATTGTAATCGCTGTAGTCCAGTGTTGAAATAAGGGGTGTTATAAATACCGGTATTGGCTAATATTTTCGATTGCAAATAGACACTAATATAATATGCTTAATATTATAACATGTAGTTAGGCTATAAATCAATTAATATAAAAAATTACGAGCCTTACAGTAGTCGCATATGATGTGTAACATCTGACATGTTATTCGAATAATTCCATATCACTTACTCGTATTGTTTAAAGAATGAAATCATAGTGCTACCTTGTGCCAGCAAACATGAAAGGATTCTCCAATGCATCTGCAGTATTGACATCTACCTGGAACTGTATGCGGGAGCAATCCACTGCCTACTTGACGCGAGCTGCGCTTTATACCGGCCAGTTGGTGAACCCATGCCAGCGGTGTTATTGAAAATGGCCTCTTATTGCCGATATAGCGCACTGCCAAGTATAGGCGCGATTAAAAATTAGGTGTGCAGTAGGTATAATAAAGGCGTTTCTCCCAGTGATACGTTTAGACCAACCAAATAGCTTAATATGATAATGGAAACTCCCACGAGAAACTGGCGACACCGATTATGCGTGCCATCTAGCGGTTCGCGCAGACAACTACGAACTCGATTTCAATCAGCTGGCAAGTTTATCTGCACATGTTAGAAGTGTAACTTTTGGGCTATGTATGGGTGTTTTCATTACAAAATACAAAGTGATTAAGTGATTAAGCTATTTGGACCAACGAAGTTTCAATTATTGTTAGTAGTCGGTGTTAATATACTGAATTCCTACGTTGTTTGGAGTATTGGTTGATGCGATATAGCACTCTAGGTATCAAGTGCTTACATTAAATAAGAATACAGCAAAAGTGTGAAGATTTAATAAATCGTAATTGTTTTCAGCAAATATGATATAATGAATATTTTCACACCAAATAACGACAATTTAAAGATGATTTATTGAAGCAAATTCTTTAATGGGGCCTCCAAACCTTGAGGTAAACCGTATGCGATTTACATTCCACATAGTCACATGGCTTACAGTACGACGTTGTACCGATCTCCGCCACCGCGCGCGCTCATTGTTTCCATCCCATCCACTTCCGTCCCATCCACTTCCGTCTCTTTACCAACATCACTCCCACAAAAATGTCCAGATACCGAGTGGAAAGATGTTACACATCAAAAATCAAGTAACAAGTAATAAAATTGAACTCACTCGGACTTGAACCATGAACCTTCCGGCTGTGAGTCTGAGACACTACCATTAAGCTACACATGCCCAATACTAACATTGCGTTTACAATAGCTTTAGTATAACTGCCGAGAGTATTTTGTCTCGCAATGAACGATTTCATTAGCGTTTTCTGGGGAATTGGGGAACTGCCGGATGGCGTTCAAGGTCAGTGTCAACAAGCCCTTCTTTTCTTCTTCTTTCTTCGAATTTGGCCTACTGTGAACCACGGGAAACAATTGATTTGCTGGTCAGTTCCTTTTTCTTCACCCAGTATTTCTTCATCCTTTCACTGTGGTTCCACCTTCTTTCCTCTGACCATGTGTTCATGGTCGTTCTACTGGCTCTTTCCATGAACCCCTTGAAGTTATCAATTTTAGCTTGAAACCCAGCCCTATTCCAGATGTCTTTTGGATGTACGCCAATTTCCTCCATGTCTTTTCTCGTTTCTTCTACCCACATTGTAGTGTTGGTGCTTTAATTAAAGATTCTTTTCGGTATTCGATTGCCATCCATTCTTATGATGTGTCTATAAAACTTCAGTTAATTCTAATTTTTCAACTCGGAGTTATGGGAAAATCGAACTATCGAAACTGGAAATATCGAGATTCTCCTGTACTGTGTAAGCACTGTTGTCAGTTCTCACAAGTTTAAAGTTGTCTTCCAGAATTCAGAATTCTCCTCTTTTCTTGTCTGGGTAATTACATTCTTGTAACTCGGTCGTCAAGTAATGAATGGTCCATCCAGCTGCAGATACAGATTCCAATTGAATTCCTCCAAACAAGCAAGTGAAGCTTGGGTCAGCCAACAACTACAAATCCAATCAAGTCGAGATCCTTCTGTGTATATGAGACTGAGGTCACGTGCTTTGTCTTGGTAGATAAACACATTTAAATCCATTGTTTCCGTTCATCTGGCGATGAAAGCTCAAATCAACTTCGAAATACCTATTTTCTCCTTATATCCTGAGAAACTGTGATTGTTGGTTGCTAAAATCATTTTAAGGTTTTAGGGCGAATTTTTAATTATTCCCGTGGACTTAATGGCAGTAACAGTGTCTGTAAGGATATTTCTTACATTAATACAAATTTTAACAAGTAGTTCCGTGAAGAACTATACAGCCTATTTTCATATATCCTACTCATGTTAATTGCCTCTATCAACATACAAAATTTCAGTTTGAGTGTTGTGATAGATTCGTAGATATTGAGAACCGTCTAAATATTTCAGATGTTCGCCAGGTTGGATTTTTATTTATGTTCTATTACATGAATAGTATTGTGTACGTGTGGTATTCAGACTTCACTCGCATGGTTAGGATACAAGAAGTAAAAACAAGATTTTAAAATTTCACACAGCTGCCATCTTGTGGTTAGGAAAACAATTGAAATAAATTAGATGCCAGTGGATTAGCATTTGTATGAGCATTTAACGTGCAATGTTTCACCGCACTCGGATGGTTAAATCGCGAGAAACGTCCAATTAAATATGTATACTGTACCCGTTCGTCCAAGGTACGCGATGACCCATCTGCTATTACATCGCGTACCTGGCATCCCAGGCCAGGGGTAAAGTTAAAAGTACACAAAATAAACAAGGAAATTCAGTTGAAATATCACAAAAGCAGAGGGTAACAGGAGATAAAATATCTCCGGGTCGTTACGGGCTTAAATTTAATCATAGTTTCAAGTTAAAGGAGGGCGCCATCAACTAAATCCCTAACAAACCACATCCTTCCTGGTTAAGCGTTAAGTATGACAAAGGAAAGGATTGGGAAAACACATCATCATGAGATCACACCTTAAAATAAAATAAAATTTATTTAAACTTGAGTGGTCAGACAGAAACAAAATAAATTCCAGCCTAGGAGTATGGTAGTATTATAATAGTTAAGATGTTAATGTCTTCACAAATCGTACCATCTCAGTACTGCTACAAAGAATTATTATAATTCTTTTTTTTTCTTCTTTTCTTAGTCGTTTACCCTCCAGGTTGGTGGAAACCATGGACTCAGCGAGGGAACTCACCACTACCGCCTCTACGGGCAGTGTCCTAGAGCTGGGAACATCTAATTGGAGTGGATACAACTGGTGAGGTGTGATTGGCACCTCGCCCAGGCGGCCTTACCTGCAAAGCGAACAGGGGCCTCATCAGGGAAGGAAATGGATGGTCAGGATGGATAGGCAAGGAAGAGGGAAGGAGACGGCCGTGACCTTGAAGAAGGTACTGTCCCCGATAATCCGGATAGTAGGCTGTCAGATATCCGCCCCCTCAATCGGATTGCCAATAATCAATCTCACCGGCTCAGCTACATCAATGAAAATGGCACTGACAGATACTACCGAGATTAGAGCACAGTAGTTAACAAGAAATTATTGTGGAACACACCAAAATATACGGGGGTTCATACTTACCTTTTACTTACCTATTCAAATTAATCTCGGGTCTGGGTTGCCAACTGGATCACTTAAAAGTATGCCCTCACAATAACCTCCACCACGATATTTAAAATGAACCAAAACGGAAACAAGAAACTTTAAACTGTACAATAATTTATTTCACATAAAGGAATAATATAACAAAATATAACAACAAAATTACGTGGCGATCAGAAGCCATTGTCAATACAATCGTGTCCTCCTGTAGGACTTGTAGACTTTGCATACAAAATTTCAGCTTTCTAGCTCAAAAGAACGTAATAATAATAATACACTTGGAATGGATAAGGGAGTTGGGACGAGACATATAGCAATTGTTTTCCTTTTGATAAGCATCACACTTTTATTTATAACCGCAAGCCTGCTATGTAGACGACCTTGGCCTCTATTATACAGTTGTCTGGCCAGCTGCGATACACCCTACACCAAGTCGCATGCTTGCATCGTCAAATGGACCCACCTGTCCAGCCAACGTTAGCATATGCTAGTTACCTCAGAGCCTAGCTCCTTCTCAAAACACTTTAAATGTTCACGTCTCAGCTCAAATATTATCACGCAAATCTTTTAAATGCTCCATTCAAATATCACTGGATTACTCTAATAATCCCAAATCTTGTTTAATTGTGAATTCCAACCGTTTAATTAGCGTTGTTTAGAGTATAATAACAAAAAAACTTAATGTTTATAACAAAATGTTCACCAATTGTTTATAACATTATAAATTGTTTATAATATTGTCAAACGACAATTGAAAAATTTATACACGCCTCTATTAATCCCTTTCATATCAAATTATTATTAAAGATATTTACATAATTATTTACAATATTTATATTATTTATTTTAGAAATACATTAAACCACACGTTTATCCGGTTGATAATTACTTAAATCGTGTTGATATAATCGACCAATGAAGGTTAGTTATATTTAAATGTTAGATTCAGGTTTAATAAGGTTTAATAATAATTATTATTATTATTTGTGACGGTAACCTCCATTCAAAATCGTTATCTCAAATTATTTAAACACTCTTGTTAATTTTAACAGTAACTTCACATGATTAATTTTCAAAGGACCTGGACAATACACTCAGCGGAAAAATACCTCGCTCAAAACGCACAAAATTGCACAAAATAGGCCCAGAATTCATCATATATCTCAATATATATGGCATCAAAATCTTCCACAATACATACAAAAAACCTCCACTTACAAATTCATTAACTTCATTAATATTACTGTGGGAACCTCCTTCACTTATTCAAGGGCATTATTCATCAGCGACTTTTACACGTCCACTGAACTAACGATTATACATCCATAGTTCCTCTTTAAAAATCTTATATTCATTAATTGTATCAAAACTGTTATTATATTTAACCTTCGTGGGTTTCATTCATGAATCGATATGAAGTAAAAATTTGCCAATCACAAATAAATTTAATAGCAAATACGATTAGACACGCCTCCCTGGTCTATCAAAATTGAGATTAATATCTTCAAAGTAACGCAGTATAAAAATACTATCTTCAATCAAAGTTCATCTAAACTGCATAAATAATCGAATAGAATACAATTAGACTGTGGAATGCAAACATTATTGTTCCAATCTAGAATTGAGAAAAACTCCTATCAAATGTTCATTACTACAGTGTACTCAATAAATCGTACTCAAAGTTCATATTTCATAAAATTGTCTATAATGCAATGGTATTTCAGAACTGACGATAAATGTCTATGTTGCAATCGTGTTCATAGAACGACTAGTATTTCCAAGATCGTCGATACAGTAATAGATTTTAACGCTCTAAAATCTTTTGATCATTCTTCTTTCTTGAGGATGACAGAAAATTGGTCAAAGTAATTTACTGAAAAGAATTACTTTAATAAAGTGACACGCTGTCTGAATTCAAAATTTGCCATAGAAAATCGTTAACTTTACAGTCAAATCGTGACTACAAAAATATGCAAATTACTGAAAGAATATAATATATCAGTCTCAGCTGATCCAAAATTATTTAACTATGCCAATGACATAACAATGTCTTAATAAATCGTGGAAAAAGGCATAAATCATCAAAGTGTACGGAGTACAGAAATATCAAGCAAGAATATGGGGCAAAATATATGGGACAGAAAATATGGGAAAAATGGTTGCTCAGATATCGCTAAATGGCTCACATAAAACAAGAAACGTTCACGACTACCTTATCTGTTGATTGAAGTTCTAGAGGAAAATCTTCCAAAGAAGACTGCTGTTAGTTCCATATCACCAACGTAAAGATGTGCTCCGACCTCGAACCTGGAACCAGTGACCTCGGAGAATAGAACTGCTTCCTCCTCCGGAAATTGCACTGCTCCGTGTAGACGATAGACATCCTTCTGGCAAAACTCTTCTTTGTGAGCCGGGTCTACCCTGGCCTCTCTTGATAGTTCCCTGAAGTTCTGGTAGAAATTCGCCATGAAGTTTATTGCAATTATTTCCGCAGAAATGTTCATAATTGTAGAGTATGAAGATATTTCCACTGCCATTTGATATAATTCAGCGTTGGACTACGATGCATGAGTGTAGTTGGATATTCACTACATGCTCGCTTTTGTAGAAAGACGATCAGCGAAGTTCCATGCTGCTATTTCACTCCATTCATATATGTCCCAATTGCATTAAAGATTTAGTCTTCCATCTCCACTTCCGTTATAATCATAGTTGAAAGTACTGCCAGATTATAATGTTCCATAGTAGAATGCAGCGTTATATCACCAAATGTACTCTTCTGTATCACGGTTGCAATACACGTGTCAGCCGTAGCGTAGAATGTGATATTATAAAAGTGCTTCTCAGGTGGCGAGAAAATCACTTTTGTCTGCAGTCTTAAAATGCGAATATCTTCCAAATTATAATCGTGAAAATGTTCAACTTTCCTACACACCTCAATACTGTAATGCACAATTGAATTAGCTTAAAGGCATTAGTCAACTCTTGATATATAATCTTGTAGACTCGTTTATGTGTGCGTTTCAACTTCGCCTAGTTTCAAAAACCGTAAAATGGTACTGCTGCACGCTCCGTGCTCGTTCAATGCGGTGGGCTCTACCACACGCGCTAATGACGACTTGCTTCACTGTATAATGTGCCCTTTTAGCAAGAAATATGCCAATCACAGTATACCAGCGTAGCTCAATTCGGAATTTTCGGGGCAGCGGTAAGTTCCCCCACTCTGTGACTCACATATGTTGGATTAATTAGAGGATACACTTGCAAAATAACAACAAAATCAACTCCTATTTTAACACATTTAATTAATAAAATTAATGGCGCTACAAACACTTTAACAATTTACTTACTGACCCATAATCATCTACTTGTTCCAAATGAACAAGGAATCTCAAATATAATAAAACAAATATTGTATTTAAACATATGGTTTCCACATAAACCAACAATTCCTACTTAGTATTACTTCCATAAAGCATTAACTGTAAGTTTTATATAACTCCGAGCTCTTTTGGCTCCATGCTTTACATAATAATGGTGTCATTCTTGTACACCTCAAACACTATCCTCTATATTTTCTTAATTCTCAAAAACAAATGTATAATTACATTTAAAATTTATGTTAATTATCTAACTCAATATTTTGGGCGTGTCCACACATTCAGCTGTTATCATCTCTCTTTATTTCACAAATATATTAAGGTAATCAGGAAATCAATTGTGTACTCCAGAGCGTGAAGATACTTGACACAATCAAAAAACTATAGTTACTCCCGAAACTTAGTTGCCTTCAATTAACTCGTGGAATCCTACGTCCATCCAACACTACAATAGGGATTGTTATTTATCTCGTATGTCTTATAAGACCATTATCATATAAGAAACTACGATCTGAACAGGCAAACGAAAATATCAATCTACAAGGACCTCGGTTCAATGCCCGGGTCGTTAACAACTTTAAACACTCTTGGTGTATTCATTTCTCTTTACAACATCTTACGAGACGGTTTCTGGCCCACCCTTACTCTAAGAGAGCCAGGCCATTCTACTCGGGCGCGATTTATGACACGGAGGGTGACGGGCGACTCCCTGTCTAACCCATGTTAGCAGCTTATTTCCAAGGCTTTCAAAACAAACCTTCACATTATATTCAGTTCTGGGGAGAGACCGGGCTTTTACTGTACCGTACTCATTCAAACAACTATTCTTTGGTTCATAGACCACTTTCGTAACCTTGGCTTTTATTAATTATGAGAGGGTCCTCATTGATTGGGAAGATTAATACACATTCGACGACGAAGAATTAAGGGGCTTTTATCATAAGAAGATTCTGCGTTCGAATCTCTTCACATGCCTCGGGAACCATTCCCTTACAGAGGACTTATACAAAATGCGATTTAAAGTCGGCCGTGGCCCATATGACATACGCTCAATAATACCATATATTAGCTCCTTTCAAATACATACACAATGCCTCGTGATACTACGTCACAAATAGAGGACTTATACAATTATCAATTCACTGCAATCAACTACCCTCCATAAGTAATTTACCAAGTATTTTAACCTCTACGCGTCCCTAGCGTGACATTTTAATATTATTTGTGCTCTTTTGCGCTATACATTATTTTAAGCCGAAATGTCTTCCCAAGAACTGATAAATCTCATTAGTAACAATTCACATTATTTTAATTCATATATTAATCTTCTCCGTTGCCGATAAATCGCTCCCTTTTAAAACATTCCCTTGAACATCATATCTTACACATATATTAAGGCTTTAACGCTCTTATGTTCACCTCAATTTATTTGATCTTTATTTAGTTATTATTATTATCTTTATTCTTTACACAAGCTCAAAAGCTATTTCTTTCATATCTCAACTTTACTTTATTTAAATATCTTTCATGATAATTACTGATATTTCGCTTGCTCTTATGACACTTGTTAAATACATTAACATTTTATTCACATATTTCCTCTACGGGATTTATTCTTTACATAATTATTTATAATTTCTCAAATTCCTGTTATTGTTCAGACCGCGTTCTTGCTTATTCAGTATTTATTTATTAAAACACATCCCTTTTACTCAAAAACTCCGGAGGATTTGTACACAGTCAATTCCTGACACCAAAATAGAATGAAATTCAGTACTCACATGTTTTTAAGATTCTCCCATGATCTTTATTCTTGTGCGGTGCTTCATTTTGGGCCCACTTTGAACTTTTTACTCCATATTAAAGGAATTCATCTTATGTATAAACACTTCTTGACATATATTTAAGACACTTAACATTGACGACATTTTTATACACTGACGTGTCCCTTTTGAACACATACTAAACACTAAAAATATTAATTTAACACACAATCTTGATAAATTTACACTTCACAATTCTTGATCACTAGGCCGTATTTCTGAGCCTATTACACGTGACCTTCTTAAGTTTCCCGTTTCCAAGGGTGAAATTTATTCGATGTCGGCTTCCTATCCTGCAGAATACGAAAGTCTCGAAACATCTACTGTTCCCTGGAATCCAAATTCTTCTACTCCTACCCTGGATGACCGGCTATTTATCTAGCTTGAACGGCTTCTTGGTAGATCTGTTTATCGATCCTAGCGAAAGTCTATTCGGATCGAGGTCTCCTCAATGACCTATAGATTTAGTTTATAGCAGCTAGTACTTCTCGAGTCTAGTACTTTTTAGAATAGTTCGCCTACTTTCTGGAGATAATGTTTATAGTCTCCTTGCTTCTTTATTTGATCGGTTCTAACACTCCTACGTTTCTGATGTACGTTCCGAACCTTATTCTGTTCTTCCCTTTTTGGGTTCTTTGATTTAAATAACAGTTTATCTTTCTGGTACGGTACTTCCGTACGTTATGATATATTCGTTCGTCTATTTAACGACCTATCGCCTTTAAGTCCGACGTTCGCGGCCTGCTCTGACTATATCCTACGAACTTTCACTATAACTTGTATACAGTCGGGCCTAAATCCTGTAACTAGGATTTTCCTACTCTTTCAATACGGCGATACTTTAAATTTCTTCTTTACCACTCCTTATGGAGGCAAGCAAGTCGTTAATACTGCGACGCCTATGGCTATCGGATATTACTTCTGCGGTGCAACACAGCGTTTCTCCCCTCAAGGAGTACTAGTAACTGTCTTCGATGTGACGCAGAGATACGCCCCACACGGCTGTCTGAATATTGATGTGCTGTGATGTAGTCTTACGCACCTCACGGACTGTCGGAACTGCATTCGGTGTTTGATGTAGCCTAGTGACGTGCCCTCAGGCCGTTTGAAACTGCATTCGATGATCGTGACACAGTGTCTCGCCCACAGGCTGACAATAACTGCATGATTGGCTTGGTGAAGCCCAAAGCTTTATACTATTTCACTACAAAAAAATAAGACTCTAGCCTTTTCTGTGGCCAATTTCTAATATAATGGTGCCACAAATATAAAAATTATACCTTCCGAAAGCTCGTCTTCTCAATGTCAAATAATCTATTTGCCCCTAAGAATCGATCGTGCAATTCGGATATATTAATTAATTTCTCGTCCTCAGATGTGTGGGTGTTGCATTTCTTTTGCTTTCTCCCCTCCACACAGGCCTTGGTAATTCCCCAATGACGTCGTCTTGCGTTTGCAGTTTTTTCCTGCGCAATTATTAAATGGTTTCTCTTTACTGAAAAATCTCTCATTCAAAATGATTCACTGTACTGTACTTGTTTACTCATTATTATACTTGTAAACGGGTTAATTTTAATTATTCCTCTTCTGGCGCATAAGCGGTGTTGTCATTTTCCAGCAACGTCAGCTCGATTTCCGATTCAGGCCTCCTTGTCTATTCGTTGGAAATTTCCACTCGGTTATTAATACTCGTGACTCGCTCCCTTCTGAATGTCAAGAGGGATGATATCATCCTCTCGAACACCTGGTCCTCGTTAGTTGCACAACCTTATACTGGCATCCTAGCTGGATCTTTCTTTAAGTTACATTAGAAACTATACGCTTCTTTGATTTCTTTCTCAAATGCATGGATTCGACCATCCATGGACCCTATGGCATATGGGTTCATCTCACCCTTCCTTAGGATAAATAAATTTTCGATAAATTTTTGAGGAAATTTATTTTAATTAATTTTATCTTCTTTATTTGATCGAATCCATCATAACGTCATCCGTATTTACTGTTGTTTTATTTCCTTAAAGTTCCTTCCACTAATTGTGTAGGTTGGGTATGCTCTGTCTTTACCCTTTCTTTCTCCTTTATTACATTAAAATTTTCTTTTTCAATAAAATCAATTACTTCTTTAAAGTTCCTTTCCTCTATGGTCTGTGCTTAGGTTGGGTCTTCAAAAGTTCCCATTCATTCATTTATTCCCCTAGCGGTCGTCTCCACTCAGGGCCATAAATTTCCTGTCACGTTCGGTGTTTACAACTCTCCCCTCGTCTGGTGAGCTCCTCCAAACTCGAGTCAACAGTTGGTTTCTTTCTTCTTTTCTCAAGACAGACTTCTAGTCGGTCTGTTCTCTATTCATTATATATTTTCAACTTAATGACTTTATGTTAATTATCTTGCGGGTGCAATTAGCTTTACCCGTAACTTAATTCATTGCAGTTCTCAGACTTCAAGTCTGTTACACTTCATTCGATTTTTTAAGAACTCAGTCTAACCTCACTTGACTCTTTCTGGTTCTCTTCCCCCTTCCTTATCTCTCTTTGAGATGGTATTTCAACAAATATTATACTTATTTCTCTTATTCTTTGACGGTTGCAAATGGCTTTACCCGTTTGTTCCAATGGGATAATTCTCTTCTTATCCTTTATGTCTCCATCTTACGTCTCCAGTTATTATCATTTCTCCTTGTTCTTCTTCCTCATCTCTCTTTGAGATGGTATTTCATACACCTATTATTATTCCCTTTATTCTTCGACGGTTGCAAATGGCATAACCCGTCGGCTTATGATGGAATAATCCTTTTCCTTCACCTCGTATCGAGATGGCATTTCCAAAGAGTATTTCTTTTTTCGACTCTTCCAGTTCTTTAGGTCTTTCAGATCTCCTTCTTTTCTCTTCTTTTTATCGCTCCCTTTCTTTTTACGGAGCTTCCAGCTGAAGTATGCCTGGGCATCCTCTTTCTCCAAAGCTTCGTATGTTATTCCTCCTCCTTTCATTGTTTCCATGGGGTATCCATTTCCTGGTACACCAACTATCAATGGCGGTCTTCCTCTTTCTTGATTGTTTCCAGAGATGTCTCCTCTCATTTTTTAATTGTTCCCAACAATCTCATCTTTTTCTTTTAGGGTTTCTTGGCTCTTATTAGCATCTTTCTCCATTTCTCTAGTCTTTCTTTGGCAATCTTGACATTTAATCATTAATTCGAGGATCTGGGCTTTCAATTTTTCCTCTTCTTCCTTTAATGCCCTTTTATTTTCCTGGTCCTGCATTTCTTCGAAGTTTTCCTTTTCCCTTTCTGTGAAATCTTGAACCTCTGTTTCCATCGGTGCTTCGTTGATATTTTCTATATTTATTTCATTTAATTTCTCTATTTCTTCTGGAATTATTATTTCCGTTTCTTCAACTATCAATTCCTTTGTTATCTCCTGTTCCGAGATTATATCTTGCTCTTCCAGCTCAACCTTTCCCTCAAAATGAGTCTCTTCCGTTTGGAGCTCATTTTCATTTTGGCTGTCCTCCTGGTCTGGACTTACTATTTCCTCTTGAGTTTCCATTCGTTTCTCTGGAAGGATATCCAAAGTTTCCTCAGTTTCCACTGGAATCATTACGATTTCTATTTCTTGTTCGACTTCTCTAATCTCAATTTTTGGCTGTTCTGGCACCGTTACTTCTTTTTCTTCTTCAATTTCGGCTTGTTTTTCATCTTGGGCAACTATTTCATTTGCCTGACAGTTCTGCGCCACCATGTATTCCTCATATACCTTCTGAGCAGCCTCTAATATTTCTTGATATTCTTGAATTTTGACCTGTCTTACTTCAGCTAACTCCTGAACGCTGATTATCCCTCGTTCATCATACATACCCAAACTGAACCAGTACATCTTACTCTTTTCCCCTGCTGTATAATCTTTCTGTTCTTGAACATATTTCCGCCTTGCGCGCTCTTTATAATCTGTCTTCCACCAAATCTCATCCCATGCGTCTCTCATTTTCCATAATTTATCCCCTATTTCACTTACTTCATCAACAAATGTAACTATCTGTTCCCACGGAGCTAATTTTATTTTTCCTTCATTCTCCATACGTTTCGCAAATTCCCTCTTCGTTTCTCTTAACGACCATTTAACATTAGGAATTTCTTTGTACAATTCCTCTAATTCTTGTTTAGGTATTGTATACCAATTTTTACTTGCCCTCTTACGAAGTTTGTCTATCTCCTCCATTTTTTCAGAGATCCTATTTCTTTGTTCCTCAATTCCTTCTTTTATTCTTAATTCACGACCTTTTAAGTTCCAAAGTTCATTCTTCATCCTATAATGCTCGTCTCGTATTTCTACAATTATATCCAAGAATTCTTTTATTTCATCCCATTTCGCCATTTCTACCTTTTCCTGATCCTGAACGTCAGTACTATCGCTCTTTTCCCCTTCGTTTTCTGAGCCTACCTGAACCGGCATTACTACGTGAGACTTTGAATTACCTTCCTCATTATCATTATCTGTATTAATTACATTTTCCCTTGGAATCGGTGTACAATTTTCTTTTTCCTTTTCGAGCTCCGAAAGCTCAGCATTTACCCTTTTGTCTGCAGACATGTTACCCTCTCTTCGTGTAACTATGTCTCCAGGTGCACGCATGCTTTCTACAGAAACCTTTACAATTTCATTATTTGGGTACTCTTTCTCACCTGTAGTTTTACCTTTATCTTGGCTCTCGGCCCTTACATTCTCAGAGAGCCTCCGCCTCTCTTCACTTAACAACATCATATTAAAATACAGTGGGCCACTAATGCCACCACACTAGTACATGTTTGAGAGATGATACTCTGAATCATTGTGTCCCAATTTCTTTTAAAATATTACTTTGGTACGGGTTTTTACGACAACGTACCCTTTTGATGCTTTTATTCAATTTCATAAACCTTTATGGAAGTATTTAAAATTCAAAATTTCGAAAAACCATTTTTTCAAAAAATGACAATTTTGATTTTTCGAGAAAACTCGGGTTTTCCCTAGGAAAACTCATCCCTGCGTACTGGGCGCCAAAATCAGACATGATTTGCTAGTAGCCCCACGTTGAAGCCACCATGAAATGATTGCTAGGGGGGTTGATAATATAATACAGGGCTGCTCGGTATGAGTTTCTAGGGACCCATGCGGTCAGTTAATAATTTACGTTGTAGCTACACCTATCATTACTTTACTTTACATGAAATGACCGTCTTAAGTGTTCCTCTAGTATTTAATCCAGCACATTACTTATATGACCCCCCATGTGCCCTTTTAGCAAGAAATATGCCAATCACAGTATACCAGCGTAGCTCAATTCGGAATTTTCGGGGCAGCGGTAAGTTCCCCCACTCTGTGACTCACATATTTTGGATTAATTAGAGGATACACTTGCAAAATAACAACAAAATCAACTCCTATTTTAACACATTTAATTAATAAAATTAATGGCGCTACAAACACTTTAACAATTTACTTACTGACCCATAATCATCTACTTGTTCCAAATGAACAAGGAATCACAAATATAATAAAACAAATATTGTATTTAAACATATGGTTTCCACATAAACCAACAATTCCTACTTAGTCTTACTTCCATAAAGCATTAACTGTAAGTTTTATATAACTCCGAGCTCTTTTGGCTCCATGCTTTACATAATAATGGTGTCATTCTTGTACACCTCAAACACTATCCTCTACATTTTCTTAATTCTCAAAAACAAATGTATAATTACATTTAAAATTTATGTTAATTATCTAACTCAATATTTTGGGCGTGTCCACACATTCAGCTGTTATCATCTCTCTTTATTTCACAAATATATTAAGGTAATCAGGAAATCAATTGTGTACTCCAGAGCGTGAAGATACTTGACACAATCAAAAAACTATAGTTACTCCCGAAACTTAGTTGCCTTCAATTAACTCGTGGAATCCTACGTCCATCCAACACTACAATAGGGATTGTTATTTATCTCTTATGTCTTATAAGACCATTATCATATAAGAAACTACGATCTGAACAGGCAAACGAAAATATCAATCTACAAGGACCTCGGTTCAATGCCCGGGTCGTTAACAACTTTAAACACTCTTGGTGTATTCATTTCTCTTTACAACATCTTACGAGACGGTTTCTGGCCCACCCTTACTCTAAGAGAGCCAGGCCATTCTACTCGGGCGCGATTTATGACACGGAGGGTGACGGGCGACTCCCTGTCTAACCCATGTTCGCAGCTTATTTCCAAGGCTTTCAAAACAAACCTTCACATTATATTCAGTTCTGGGGAGAGACCGGGCTTTTACTGTACCGTACTCATTCAAACAACTATTCTTTGGTTCATAGACCACTTTCGTAACCTTGGCTTTTATTAATTATGAGAGGGTCCTCATTGATTGGGAAGATTAATACACATTCGACGACGAAGAATTAAGGGGCTTTTATCATAAGAAGATTCTGCGTTCGAATCTCTTCACATGCCTCGGGAACCATTCCCTTACAGAGGACTTATACAAAATGCGATTTAAAGTCGGCCGTGGCCCATATGACATACGCTCAATAATACCATATATTAGCTCCTTTCAAATACATACACAATGCCTCGTGATACTACGTCACAAATAGAGGACTTATACAATTATCAATTCACTGCAATCAACTACCCTCCATAAGTAATTTACCAAGTATTTTAACCTCTACGCGTTCCTAGCGTGACATTTTAATATTATTTGCGCTCTTTTGCGCTATACATTATTTTAAGCCGAAATGTCTTCCCAAGAACTGATAAATCTCATTAGTAACAATTCACATTATTTTAATTCATATATTAATCTTCTCCGTTGCCGATAAATCGCTCCCTTTTAAAACATTCCCTTGAACATCATATCTTACACATATATTAAGGCTTTAACGCTCTTATGTTCACCTCAATTTATTTGATCTTTATTTAGTTATTATTATTATCTTTATTCTTTACACAAGCTCAAAAGCTATTTCTTTCATATCTCAACTTTACTTTATTTAAATATCTTTCATGATAATTACTGATATTTCGCTTGCTCTTATGACACTTGTTAAATACATTAACATTTTATTCACATATTTCCTCTAAGGGATTTATTCTTTACATAATTATTTATAATTTCTCAAATTCCTATTATTGTTCAGACCGCGTTCTTGCTTATTCAGTATTTATTTATTAAAACACATCCCTTTTACTCAAAAACTCCGGTGGATTTGTACACAGTCAATTCCTGACACCAAAATAGAATGAAATTCAGTACTCACATGTTTTTAAGATTCTCCCATGATCTTTATTCTTGTGCGGTGCTTCATTTTGGGCCCACTTTGAACTTTTTACTCCATATTAAAGGAATTCATCTTATGTATAAACACTTCTTGACATATATTTAAGACACTTAACATTGACGACATTTTTATACACTGACGTGTCCCTTTTGAACACATACTAAACACTAAAAATATTAATTTAACACACAATCTTGATAAATTTACACTTCACAATTCTTGATCACTAGGCCGTATTTCTGAGCCTATTACACGTGACCTTCTTAAATTTCCCGTTTCCAAGGGTGAAATTTATTCGATGTCGGCTTCCTATCCTGCAGAATACGAAAGTCTCGAAACATCTACTGTTCCCTGGAATCCAAATTCTTCTACTCCTACCCTGGATGACCGGCTATTTATCTAGCTTGAACGGCTTCTTGGTAGATCTGTTTATCGATCCTAGCGAAAGTCTATTCGGATCGAGGTCTCCTCAATGACCTATAGATTTAGTTTATAGCAGCTAGTACTTCTCGAGTCTAGTACTTTTTAGAATAGTTCGCCTACTTTCTGGAGATAATGTTTATAGTCTCCTTGCTTCTTTATTTGATCGGTTCTAACACTCCTACGTTTCTGATGTACGTTCCGAACCTTATTCTGTTCTTCCCTTTTTGGGTTCTTTAATTTAAATAACAGTTTATCTTTCTGGTACGGTACTTCCGTACGTTATGATATATTCGTTCGTCTATTTAACGACCTATCGCCTTTAAGTCCGACGTTCGCGGCCTGCTCTGACTATATCCTACGAACTTTCACTATAACTTGTATACAGTCGGGCCTAAATCCTGTAACTAGGATTTTCCTACTCTTTCAATACGGCGATACTTTAAATTTCTTCTTTACCACTCCTTATGGAGGCAAGCAAGTCGTTAATACTGCGACGCCTATGGCTATCGGATATTACTTCTGCGGTGCAACACAGCGTTTCTCCCCTCAAGGAGTACTAGTAACTGTCTTCGATGTGACGCAGAGATACGCCCCACACGGCTGTCTGAATATTGATGTGCTGTGATGTAGTCTTACGCCCCTCACGGACTGTCGGAACTGCATTCGGTGTTTGATGTAGCCTAGTGACGTGCCCTCAGGCCGTTTGAAACTGCATTCGATGATCGTGACACAGTGTCTCGCCCACAGGCTGACAATAACTGCATGATTGACTTGGTGAAGCCCAAACTTTATACTATTTCACTACAAAAAAATAAGACTCTAGCCTTTTCTGTGGCCAATTTCTAATATAATGGTGGCACAAATATAAAAATTATACCTTCCGAAAGCTCGTCTTCTCAATGTCAAATAATCTATTTGCCCCTAAGAATCGATCGTGCAATTCGGAGATATTAATTAATTTCTCGTCCTCAGATGTGTGGATGTTGCATTTCTTTTGCTTTCTCCCCTCCACACAGGCCTTGGTAATTCCCCAATGACGTTGTCTTGCGTTTGCAGTTTTTTCCTGCGCAATTATTAAATGGTTTCTCTTTACTGAAAAATCTCTCATTCAAAATGATTCACTGTACTGTACTTGTTTACTCATTATTATACTTGTAAACGGGTTAATTTTAATTATTCCTCTTCTGGCGCATAAGCGGTGTTGTCATTTTCCAGCAACGTCAGCTCGATTTCCGATTCAGGCCTCCTTGTCTATTCGTTGGAAATTTCCACTCGGTTATTAATACTCGTGACTCGTGACACCTGGTCCTCGTTAGTTGCACAACCTTATACTGGCATCCTAGCTGGATCTTTCTTTAAGTTACATTAGAAATTATACGCTTCTTTGATTTCTTTCTCAAATGCATGGATTCGACCATCCATGGACCCTATGGCATATGGGTTCAATAACTCGAAGTCTGACAATGTTAGAATCAGAAAAACCACTATAAGACATCAGAAAATGAGATATGAGAAATTGAGAAATGAGCGCTTCTCTCTGCTGTGCAAGACCTTTTATCAACTTCTTAAGTGGCGTATCCATTCCTTCCATAGCTTGTTCCTCCGTCATTACTAGAAGTTCTAACTTTGGCTATACTTGACGGATTTTCAAATTTCAAAAACTCAAAATTAATTTCTTCAAAATTCCAAATCAATGCCATAACTGAAAATGGATTTCCACAATTCTGCATTCCAAAAGTAATTAAATATGGTAGTTTCAGTAATCTCCGTTCCCTCCAAACTATCATTCATTGGTTCGAGCCTTTCCTCCAATAGCGTAACTTCTTCCTTAGCACAATTCTTTGTTTCCCTGCGACTGCGTCGTAAATCTCAGATCTTTCTCGAACAAAATCATGACGTCACCAAGAATCTCAGCTCAACCAGCCTACTTGCATAAAGTCTGCGTCATCCGTGCTTACGTCATGAATATACACGTCACAACTATGACATCCATAACTTTATTCATATTTGCCAATACAGCCACCGTGGTCTCAATATAATTCAATTTACGGGGGCATTTTCCCTTCACCACGTTTTAAAAACAGTTGCAAATTGTTTTTAAACTCTGTGTTATAAATATCTCAATTCACTTGAACACGAAATTGAATTATTATTGGCTTACTCTTGTATGATATTTCCTCTATGTTCCTTAATCATAAGTCTCTTCTACTCTGGGTTGTGTGTGGCTAATGCATTCTCTCCTCTCTACTTTCTCTTCTGTCCTGAATTCCTGTTTTCCAAATTCTGCTGGCTTGTAGAAGGACCCGGATCGATCACTACATCCTGTCTTTTCTTCTGGTTTTCAGCTTCCTTCTCTCGTAATTCCTTCAGATACTGCTGACTTTCATTCTCTCTTTCTTGATACTTGTCGGGTGTCATAACCTGACCTTGAGAATTCTGATTCCGATTCTGGTACTGGTTATTTCTGTTGTAGTTTCTATTGTACCCCTGGTTATTGTAGTATCTACCTCTTCCGTTATTATAATTCCCTCTATTGTTGTTCCAGCCTCGTCTCTGCTGATATGGACGGTAACCTTGTGATCTGTTGTTGCGGAAATAATTGTTCCGGTGAGGACCTACATTTTCAGTTTTTTCTTCAACAGGCTTATCAGTTTGCTGAACTTGATCCATGTAGACTGTATTAATGTCTTTGAATTCGTGCCTCTGACCTTTTTGAACCACATTTGGCATCGGACTCGTGTAGTCAAGCCTTCTCAATAGTTCGTCCATACTGGTCAAATCCCTGATATTTGACGATATGATAAGTCTTCTTACCTCCACAGGCAGCATACGCGAAATAGCATCTATCAACTGCTCTGTCGACAATGGGGGTTGCAAAAATCTCAAGCGCGATAACTGGCTCGTGAAGAAATCAGCGTACCGTGTTGGAAGAGTACCTGAATACTTCCTTGAGTATACCTCATCTCTTAATGAATTCTGTGCTTCTATTGACCAGAATCGTTTTATCAGTGCCTCTGCAAATTCGTCAAAATTACTAAAAGTGTACCGAAATGCTCTGAACCATTCAAGGGGTCCTCCAGCTAGAAATCTTTCTACGATTCTCATCTCTCTTTCTCTGGGAATATGAGCTTCAATAAAATAGTCTTTCAGGTTCCTGATATATTCTATCGGTGTTAGACTATCAGTATTACTAAATTTTTGAGGTTTGTCCTCAAAGTTTCGGATGACTGTCACATTTCTTGGATATGAATCCATGTAATTCTTCCCACTATCACGATATTTCCATTCAGGTTCAATATTCCTATCCTCTTCTTCTTCCCGAAATCTGAATATACGTTCCTCAGGCCTAATATCTCTTTCTTCTGTAGCGAGGTTACATCTTCTGACGTAATTCCTATCATCTTCACAAGTCAATCCTTCAGGATCCTTATCTGTGATTTCCGTGATGACTTTCCTAATCAACTCTTCTTTATAGGTTTCCATCATGCTAGCTTCTCCTAGTTTCAAATTCTGCAGTTTGCTCGTAGTTTCATTGACATCAGAGACAACTTTATGAATTTGTTCTTTTAATGCTTGCACGTCCTGACCTATTTGAGTTCTATCCTCTCTCTGCTTTTCGGATAGCGAATCCATCCTTATACTCAAATCCTTTCTAATTTGAACTACCTCATTATTAATATCTACTTGTGTACTGGCAAGTTTTCGTTCAATTCGCTCCTGAATCTGAGTGACATGTTCCCCACTTGACCTGTTCCATTCATCTTGTGACTGTTCCGGTCACAATGTTCCCAAACCCTTATTTGGTTGACTGCAAGAGAAGTCAGGTTAGGGTAATTTGTTCATACCATTTCTTTTCTTGTTCATCATCATCATTTAGGTTGTAGAATTTCATTTTATTTAGTGTATATATATCTTGTGTATCTCGGGGACTCAGTCAGGAATATTTCATTTAATTTGTATGGGAGATGTCAGTATACAAGACAGCGGATTGTGTAGGTAAGCTACAAGATGTTGCAACAGCAGGAAACTCTAGGCCAAATTTAGATTGGGCCGAGAATAACTTCCCTTGTCTTGAAGAAAGCTTTGTGTAAATTGTGTAAGGTTCTGACGTCAGAGAAGAGTTTCGCGCCACGAGTTGTAAGAAATATACATGGGTTCGAGATTATTGGTGTATTTTGTATGGGTTGGAGGGTATCATGACCCTGGCGGAGAAAGACGAAAACATGTGTTTACAAGATGAGAGGTGGGATTTTCGTGTATAGCGGGGCTTCACTTCTATTGTAGCGTCTGATTGGAAAGGTCGCGTTCTCGTAATTTGGCGTAGGCCTATTTGGAGAAACAGTTTTGTTGAAAGCATGGCTTGTGAATGTACTCGAAACGGCTACATATCACAACGATGTTATCTCTGTTAGCACAATTCAAGTTGGGTACGGAAGCACATTCATTTCTCTCGCAGAGATGTGGCTATGTAAACCAGTAAACATCTCTAACCTCAAACCACGTGTGGAAAATCTTAGAAATGCTGGGGAGAACTGATCTATCGAGCATGTCTCGTAGATTATCTGCTAGATCGTCGATGAGTGAGTAACAAACATCTTTATATTCCAACATTCATTTTGGGTCACATGTTTTCGTCATTGCCGAGGAGAGAAGATAGTAAACCATAGTCTGTTCGACGAGAGTCCCCGCCATATGTTTAAAGTTGATATTAATACACATATTTTGAAGGTTATAATTAGTTTTCTTTATAGGGAATTACACCTAATAGTTGAACGCCCAAATGATACCAGTTAGGTTGACCAAATGTGTGTCCAACACTCCACGACCCTGCCATTTCAATTGTGTGGTATATGATGAAGTACTTCCGATCAAAAATAGGAGGATGATTTTGGGAAGTTTTAAATCAGTCGCCCAAGAAGGGCTGGTAGAAAGTTACAACATGGCACCTCAATGTGGGGCAAGAGTAGGGAAACCTAGCAGGTATCATTAGGGCACATATGCACACAGCCGATAGACACCTTAGGAGTATTAGGGTTCACAGTAATTTGTTTTGTTTTAAGGGGTATGTCCACATCAGACAATTTAGAATTAAGGTCAAGGGTTGTGTGTAAATCAAACAGTAAAATGTCAGGTAATCAGGAAACTGGGGGAAGTGGCAGTGAGGAAGATGTGGAAAAGACAGTGGGAACATATGTTACCATTGTTACTACTGAGTCGCAGCTGATCGCTGAAGGTAGTAACTTAAATGTAAATGGGGGGGTTATGAACGATAGTTTGATCCAAATGCTACTGAGTGAAATAAAAGAGATTAAGAAGCAAGGAGAATCTATGAGTAAGGAAATTAAGGAGCAGGTAGGCTCTGTAAATGAGAAGGTAGAGTCAGTGACCAAACAGATAGTAGAAGTGAAGGAATTTGTAAGTAAGGAAATTCAGGAGAGCAACAGGGCCACGAACACAAGGATAGAGAGTCTCAGCAAAGAAATACGGGACCATAAGTCTGTCCTTAATAGTAGAATGGAGAGTATGAACCTGGAATTAAGTGGGAAAATTAGCAAACAGGGAGAGGAAATCAGGGCAGAAATGCAGGGGAATCAGGCTGGGATCACAAGTAGGCTAGAAGGAATGGAAGGCCATCAGAACCAGCAAGATGTGGAAATAACGAAAATTAAGTCAGAGATAGCTAGTTCAAGGGCAGAAGTACAGAATGTAACGGGAAAGTGTGATGAGATATGCAACACTGTAAGTGGGAATAAGAGGGAATATTTAGATAGAGTAGGTGCCGTTGAAAATAAGTTGGGAGAGATTGAGGGTCTGAGAGGGAAGCAGGTGGCATTGACCGAGAAAAACGAAAAGCTGCAGGAAGAGCTGATAAAGGTCAGGAGAGAGTTGAAAGAGCGACCGATGAGTCAAAGGGTTGTGATGCCATCTAGTTTGCTACTCAGGGACCCTGGTCTGCCACAATTTAACTCAAGGCAGTTCAACCCTATGGAGTTTTTAAAAACCATTGAGAAGAAATTCAGCAAGGATCTAGAAGACGGGGTTGTCGAATGGGAAACAGTGTTGGAGATCTTGTCTAACTCATTTCAAGGGGATGTGAAAGCATGGTTCCAAATATACAGGCCTAACATGAATAGTTTAAGGGAATTCAGGGATAAATTCAAAGCTAAGTTCTGGGGGGAGGGGGTACAGTCCAGGGAAAGGGAAAAATTAACTTTTGGGAAATATAAGGAGAGAGAAGGGGTATCCCTGACAGAATATTTTTTGGCACATGTACTTATTTGGAAGAATTTGGATGGGCTGACCTCTGACAGTGATGTGGTTAGGGTCATGTTGAAGCACTTCCCACCTAGAATTCAGGAGGCAGCTTGTATGCAGAAGGTAAGGACGGTAGAAGAGTTGGAAGAGCTTCTTACGAGCTTTGACGTTTTAGGCAAGCAGCACATGGAGAGGCCAGAGGTCAAACAGGAATTTAGGGGCAATAGGGGGAATAATCAGGAGTTTAATAGGGGTAGATTTAATCAGGAGCAAAGAGATTATCAGCAGAGGCAGGAAAACTATCAGAGAGGTGGGGGGCGTCAGGATAATTCACAGCGACAGGAAGGTAACTATCAGAGAGGTGGGGGGCGTCAGGAAGGTGGTAACGAAAGAGTACAGGTGAACCAGAGGAGACAAGAACAAGGTGGTCAAGGAGCTTTAAACTCCGAACGGGCTGTGCAGGGAGGTCAGTCAGGCAGTCCGTAAGAAATGAAGTCAAGCAGTGTGTTATTGTGGGTGAGGAGGATTTTATGCCTATGAGTCGGGAGGATCTGCTAGCTGACCAGCAGGAGTTCTCATGTATCGGGGAGAAGGAGGCTTTTATGTCAACTGTTGAGTTGAGCATACTAGGTAAGAGAGTGCAGGCATTGGTGGATTCGGGGAGTGAGAGAAGTGTCATCAGTAAGGGATTTTATGATACTTTAATCAAGGACGGTGGTAAGTTGGAAGAAATTCCAGTTAAGTCGACATATGTGGTAACTGCTGTTGGTAATAAATCCCAAAGAGTGGGAAAGCAGGTATTGTTGCCCATGAGGTTTGGTAATGAAGTTGACCACAAGACTTGCTTGGTAATTCCTAACCTAATTTATGAAATGATTTTGGGGATAGACTGGCTTAACGAGCATAGTGCTGTTATTGATTTTGACCGGGGTGTCATCAACTTTGTGAGGGGGAATATAAGCCAGGAGATGAGAATGAAATGCAAGAGTGTAGATAAGACAGTAAAGGCATGTGTTACTGAGGTCACTGTAGGGGATATGGCAGAAGGTAAGGCTGACGATGAGGAGGAAGTTGTGGATTTATGTCACATTGCTGTGGAGGGTGATAAGTGTGATCAACTCCAGCAGGCTGTGGATAAGAGTGGTTTAAGTGTTGAGGAGAGGGATAAGTTGTTAGAGGTTTTAGAGCTAAACCAAGAAGTTTTCAGTGACAAGCCAGGGCTAACACATGTCTATACGCATCAGTTCGAAATTGTAGATCATTCTCCATTTTCAGGACCCAAGTACCCGATACCTCACAAATTTGCTGATGCTGTGGAGAAAGAAATAGGCATTATGCTGAATCAGGGTATTATTGAGCCTTCAACTAGTGCATATCTGAATCCCTTAGTTGTGGTTGGGAAGAGTGATGGCTCGGTCAGGTTGTGTATTGATGCCAGGCAGCTCAATTGTAGGATATCTGGGGACCAACAGAGGCCAGAATGTGTTGAGGAACTGGTTCAGAAATTCAATGCTAAGCAATGGTTTTCCACTATGGATCTGAGTGCATCATTTTGGCAGGTACCGTTGAGAGAACAGGACAGGAAGTTGACTGCGTTTAGCTTTAAGAGTGGTTTGTACCAATTCAGGGTCGTTCCTTTCGGAACAAAGACCAGCAGTTCAGCGTTGATTAGGGCCTTAAATCTAGTGTTAGGGAGGGACACACACGAGTTTGTGACAATGTACATAGATGATTTAATTGTTGCATCTTACACATTAAAGGAACACCTGGATCACTTAGACATTGTTTTGGGGAAATTAAGGGACGGGGGATTTACAATTAAACTTAAGAAGTCTCTGTTTTGCACAACATCAATCACATTTTTAGGGCATACTATCACAACACAAGGGGTGTCTCCCGAACAGTCACGATTAGACAAGATTCACAACACTGCTACACCACGTAACGCCAAACAATTGAGGTCAATATTAGGGGTTTTCAATTATTTTCGTAGATTCGTAGTTAAATATTCCTGTCTTGTAGAACCGTTTAGGGAATTGCTGAAGCAGGGTACTAAGTGGGTATGGACCCAGGTGCACGATGAGGCTTTTAAGGAGTTGAAGAGAGGCTTTGTAGAGACTGTCATGCTTAGGTATCCTCGTCTGGATTGTCCCTACATTTTGATGACTGATGCGAGCATGCAAGGCATCTCAGGCATTTTGTGTCAGGAGGATAGTGAGGGCAATCTAGGGATTGTCTCATTAGCAAGCAGAGGGCTAAGCATGGCGGAGAAGAGATATACAATTACTGAAATAGAGATGTTAGCAATCGTATACTCTCTAGGGAAGTTTAGGAGTTATGTGTTGGGCAGTAAGTTGCAGATACTGACTGACCATCATGCATTACTTTTTATTGGATCCTGCAAGCTCACTTCGAACAGGATGTCAAGGTGGATATTGGCTATAAGTGAATATAACTTTGAGGTAAGGCATATTAAGGGTACTGAGAACATTGTGGCTGACTTCATGAGTAGAAACATTGGGGGTGATGAGGGTCATCAGGTACTGGAGGTACAGGAAGGTGTTGTTATCTGCGTAACCAAGGTAAGCGAGTGTGATTATGAGATACGCTGCTTAAGGAATCTGCTTGTAGAGCAGGAGAAGGATGAGGTCTTAGGTGATATCTTGACTCAGTTGAGAGGTATGGATGTGGATAGTAGAATTAAGGTTGGAAAGTATTGGTACAAGTTGGAGTGTGGTTTCTTGGCTAGGCTGTGCCATGAAGGTGCCTGGAGAGTGTGTGTGCCAAGCTCATTGCAGGTAACGATGATTTGGTATCATCACAAGGCTTTAGGGCATTTTGGATCAAGCAAGGTTCTTTTTGCTGTTCAGCAGCATTTCATTTGGAAGAACATGGGAAGGCAGATTAGGAAAGTTCTGGCACGTTGTGACTCGTGTCAACGGTGTAAATGCCCAACGAGGTTTCTTGAGGGACCTCGGCAAATGGTGATCACAGAAAAACCAAGGGATTTACTCTGTGTCGATCTGTATGGTCCATTGGTTAAAGCTCAGTTTGGATATCAGTATATCTTCGTGGTTGTTGACGCATTCAGTAAACTCGTCAAACTGTATCCCCTGAGAAAAGCGACCGGGAAGGGTTGTGTCCTACAGATCACTGATAAGTATGTACCTGAGTTTGGGGTGCCTCTCAGGATACTATCAGACCACGGTAGTCAATTCACCTCAAAGATCTGGAAAACCAAGTTGAGTGAATTGGGTATCAAGCACATATTCTCATCTATTCGATATCCTCAAGGGAATTTGTCCGAACGAGTTATGAGAGAATTAGGGAGAG
The DNA here is from genome assembly GCA_946902985.2 of Meconema thalassinum. Lineage (NCBI taxonomy): Eukaryota > Metazoa > Arthropoda > Insecta > Orthoptera > Tettigoniidae > Meconema > Meconema thalassinum. Next base: position 489,883,907 of record OX336393.1, read on the forward strand.
TATTTCGCACCTATGTGAGCAATCGCCACAATGCGTGGTTCTCCAAGTTAGAAGATATTGAACGATGGTTCAATAGTACGTTCCATGAGAGTGTAAAATGCACTCCCTATGAAATTCAGTATGGTAGGAAGCCTACCAATGAGCTTGCTAGAATGCTAGGTTTGGTCACGGGAGAGGAGATTGGGAAGGATGTTTGTATCCAGCTGGCTAGGGACAACTTAATCAAGGCAGGGAATAAGCGTAGGCGCCAGCAGAAGCGGGTAAAGTTTGATTCTTTTGAAGTAGGCGATCAGGTGCTTCTGAGGGTTCCATATCCGTCTTCAGCTGTAGATAAGGAGATAGGGAAGTTTTTTCATCTATTTCAGGGGCCTTTTAAGGTGGTTAAACGTATTGGTGAGTGTGCCTATAGTTTAACGGACCAGGATGGTAAGTCTGTCAGTACACATAATATTAGGAATCTCCGTAGATATCACTCTGTAAAATAATATGGCATGGACTCTTAGAGAATCAGTCAACATAACGTGATGGCATGACAAAACTCAAGAGATGTGACGAAGAATGCTAACCAGCAAAGTGGCATCGAGTGTTAGATGGATAGATGGTATGATAAGGCCTGTGCAGGCAAATACCATGGCTTGTGAAGCGATAGGGTCTCATGATGAGACGAAGAAAATGAAGTGGTAGACCTAAGACACTTGAGAGAAATCAGTGAGGCTAGGAAATGGACACAATAAGACATTCGAGAGAGTGAGAATGTGTGAAAATTTGACAAGTGTGTATGTATATATGTCGTCCAGGGTTTATTTATGTAATAGTGTAATTCTTTGTGTTTTCAGTGCGTTGCTTGTTTGAGTGTTTGTGATCCACACTTGTTTCACCCGTGTGAATCACATGGGGGCGTATTGTGACTGTTCCGGTCACAATGTTCCCAAACCCTTATTTGGTTGACTGCAAGAGAAGTCAGGTTAGGGTAATTTGTTCATACCATTTCTTTTCTTGTTCATCATCATCATTTAGGTTGTAGAATTTCATTTTATTTAGTGTATATATATCTTGTGTATCTCGGGGACTCAGTCAGGAATATTTCATTTAATTTGTATGGGAGATGTCAGTATACAAGACAGCGGATTGTGTAGGTAAGCTACAAGATGTTGCAACAGCAGGAAACTCTAGGCCAAATTTAGATTGGGCCGAGAATAACTTCCCTTGTCTTGAAGAAAGCTTTGTGTAAATTGTGTAAGGTTCTGACGTCAGAGAAGAGTTTCGCGCCACGAGTTGTAAGAAATATACATGGGTTCGAGATTATTGGTGTATTTTGTATGGGTTGGAGGGTATCATGACCCTGGCGGAGAAAGACGAAAACATGTGTTTACAAGATGAGAGGTGGGATTTTCGTGTATAGCGGGGCTTCACTTCTATTGTAGCGTCTGATTGGAAAGGTCGCGTTCTCGTAATTTGGCGTAGGCCTATTTGGAGAAACAGTTTTGTTGAAAGCATGGCTTGTGAATGTACTCGAAACGGCTACATATCACAACGATGTTATCTCTGTTAGCACAATTCAAGTTGGGTACGGAAGCACATTCATTTCTCTCGCAGAGATGTGGCTATGTAAACCAGTAAACATCTCTAACCTCAAACCACGTGTGGAAAATCTTAGAAATGCTGGGGAGAACTGATCTATCGAGCATGTCTCGTAGATTATCTGCTAGATCGTCGATGAGTGAGTAACAAACATCTTTATATTCCAACATTCATTTTGGGTCACATGTTTTCGTCATTGCCGAGGAGAGAAGATAGTAAACCATAGTCTGTTCGACGAGAGTCCCCGCCATATGTTTAAAGTTGATATTAATACACATATTTTGAAGGTTATAATTAGTTTTCTTTATAGGGAATTACACCTAATAGTTGAACGCCCAAATGATACCAGTTAGGTTGACCAAATGTGTGTCCAACACTCCACGACCCTGCCATTTCAATTGTGTGGTATATGATGAAGTACTTCCGATCAAAAATAGGAGGATGATTTTGGGAAGTTTTAAATCAGTCGCCCAAGAAGGGCTGGTAAAAAGTTACAATTTTTCCAAACCGTTACATTTGCAGTTAACATTTCCGCAATATCTACTTCAATGTCTTCCTTAAGTAAACGATTATGATCTAAGACTTGGGTTCTCATGACCTCTACATCATATTTTAATCCAGCTAAAGAAGCTGTTGTCCTAACAGACTCGTCAACTAATCGAGTTGTTAAAGCACTAATGTTACGAGTACAAAGCGTTTTTGAAGTTTCAATATCTTCTCTAACTTTATTAACATCAGTTTGAACTTTAGCAATGTCTACAAAAACTGTATTAACTTCTACTTGTATCTTATTGATATCGCTTTGCATCTCATTTACATCAGAATGAATATTATTTATGTCTACTTGAACGTTTGACACATCGGTTCGAACATATTTAATCTCTCTTTGAACTTTTTCTACCTTATCTTGGACAGTAGCAACATCATTCCTAACAACGATTACTTCTGCTCTAGCACATGAAATATCACCCCGGACATTAGCAACATCAAGATTCAACACAGTAAGGTCTTTCTGTACCTTAGAAACATCAGTCTTAACATCTGAAACATCCTTGTGAATGTCAGTCACGGCATTCTGGATTACCTGGGTACTGGTCTGTAAACGCGACACATTATTTTCTAAGTTTACAGAACTGGTCTGAAGAACTTTCAAACTTTCATGCAGCCTAATAGACAAATTAGCAGACAAATTACTAGCATTCTCCTCCATCATCTGCTTCATTCGACTAGCATTCCTAGCTTCCATCTCCATCGCACTTTCATTCATGCTAGCTTTCAACTCCTCCAACATCATTCTCATACTCTCATCTGCCATCTCAATAATATTTCAATAATAGACTGCTTTAGGGACATACATCAAACAGAGCAAAATAACAACATCTGAGCAACATCTTTCACCATATATAAAGTTTGAGCAATTTTCTGTCTTAATTCTAACTTATAATTACCTTATAAATAACTTTCGTAGACACTTCATGTTGAAATAAACTCAAGCACATGTTTAAATTTCTTTGGTTCATTTTAAAATATCCTAACACAAATAATTTACATTTACAATCCAAATAATTTAATTTTACCTTTAATATGTCTAAACATGTCATAAGCCGGTCAAATAAAATAAGACTCCAGATCATAGGCGATTTTTCTAAGTTTCCAGCCTATTTAACCTCTCTCAAGTTGTATAAGATCTGATCTTTTCTGAGTGTAATTTTCCTAATACAACACAACATTTAATCCCTATATAATCACACTCTCAAATTCTACAATTGGCCAAGACATCTAACAAAGAATCAACCTCTTTATTTGAGTCTTCACAATCCCATTGACATCGATAACTTGGTAATCCAATGTTATTCGAGCACTCCACAAAATTGCGGTGCCAATTCTACTGCAATAACTTGGTAATCCAATGTTATTCAAGCATTCCGAACTTCGATTGTGCCAATTCTACTGGCGTTCAACCTGGTAATCCAGTTTTGTCAGTCGAGCCCCACCGAATTGCGGCGTCAATCCTACTGTCCCCGATAATCCGGATAGTAGGCTGTCAGATATCCGCCCCCTCAATCAGATTGCCAATAATCAATCTCACCGGCTCAGCTACATCAATGAAAATGGCACTGACAGATACTACCGAGATTAGAGCACAGTAGTTAACAAGAAATTATTGTGGAACACACCAAAATATACGGGAGTTCATACTTACCTTTTACTTACCTATTCAAATTAATCTCGGGTCTGGGTTGCCAACTGGATCACTTAAAAGTATGCCCTCACAATAACCTCCACCACGATATTTAAAATGAACCAAAACGGAAACAAGAAACTTTAAACTGTACAATAATTTATTTCACATAAAGGAATAATATAACAAAATATAACAACAAAATTACGTGGCGATCAGAAGCCATTGTCAATATAATCATGTCCTCCTGTAGGACTTGTAGACTTTGCATACAAAATTTCAGCTTTCTAGCTCAAAAGAACGTAATAATAATAATACACTTGGAATGGATAAGGGAGTTGGGACGAGACATATAGCAATTGTTTTCCCTTTAATAAACATCACACTTTTATTTATAACCGCAAACCTGCTATGTAGACGACCTTGGCCTCTATCATACAGTTGTCTGGCCAGCTGCGATACACCCTACACCAAGTCGCATGCTTGCATCGTCAAATGGACCCACCTGTCCAGCCAACGTTAGCATATGCTAGTTACCTCAGAGCCTAGCTCCTTCTCAAAACACTTTAAATGTTCACGTCTCAGCTCAAATATTATCACGCAAATCTTTTAAATGCTCCATTCAAATATCACTGGATTACTCTAATAATCCCAAATCTTGTTTAATTGTGAATTCCAACCGTTTAATTAGCGTTGTTTAGAGTATAATAACAAAAACGCTTAATGTTTATAACAAAATGTTCACCAATTGTTTATAACATTATAAATTGTTTATAATATTGTCAAACGACAATTGATAAATTTATACACGCCTCTATTAATCCCTTTCATATCAAATTATTATTAAAGATATTTACATAATTATTTACAATATTTATATTATTTATTTTAGAAATACATTAAACCACACGTTTATCCGGTTGATAATTACTTAAATCGTGTTGATATAATCGACCAATGAAGGTTAGTTATATTTAAATGTTAGATTCAGGTTTAATAAGGTTTAATAATAATTATTATTATTATTTGTGACGGTAACCTCCATTCAAAATCGTTATCTCAAATTATTTAAACACTCTTGTTAATTTTAACAGTAACTTCACATGATTAATTTTCAAAGGACCTGGACAATACACTCAGCGGAAAAATACCTCGCTCAAAACGCACAAAATTGCACAAAATAGGCCCAGAATTCATCATATATCTCAATATATATGGCATCAAAATCTTCCACAATACATACAAAAAACCTCCACTTACAAATTCATTAACTTCATTAATATTACTGTGGGAACCTCCTTCACTTATTCAAGGGCATTATTCATCAGCGACTTTTACACGTCCACTGAACTAACGATTATACATCCATAGTTCCTCTTTAAAAATCTTATATTCATTAATTGTATCAAAACTGTTATTATATTTAACCTTCGTGGGTTTCATTCATGAATCGATATGAAGTAAAAATTTGCCAATCACAAATAAATTTAATAGCAAATACGATTAGACACGCCTCCCTGGTCTATCAAAATTGAGATTAATATCTTCAAAGTAACGCAGTATAAAAATACTATCTTCAATCAAAGTTCATCTAAACTGCATAAATAATCGAATAGAATACAATTAGACTGTGGAATGCAAACATTATTGTTCCAATCTAGAATTGAGAAAAACTCCTATCAAATGTTCATTACTACAGTGTACTCAATAAATCGTACTCAAAGTTCATATTTCATAAAATTGTCTATAATGCAATGGTATTTCAGAACTGACGATAAATGTCTATGTTGCAATCGTGTTCATAGAACGACTAGTATTTCCAAGATCGTCGATACAGTAATAGATTTTAACGCTCTAAAATCTTTTGATCATTCTTCTTTCTTGAGGATGACAGAAAATTGGTCAAAGTAATTTACTGAAAAGAATTACTTTAATAAAGTGACACGCTGTCTGAATTCAAAATTTGCCATAGAAAATCGTTAACTTTACAGTCAAATCGTGACTACAAAAATATGCAAATTACTGAAAGAATATAATATATCAGTCTCAGCTGATCCAAAATTATTTAACTATGCCAATGACATAACAATGTCTTAATAAATCGTAGAAAAAGGCATAAATCATCAAAGTGTACGGAGTACAGAAATATCAAGCAAGAATATGGGGCAAAATATATGGGACAGAAAATATGGGAAAAATGGTTGCTCAGATATCGCTAAATGGCTCACATAAAACAAGAAACGTTCACGACTACCTTATCTGTTGATTGAATTTCTAGAGGAAAATCTTCCAAAGAAGACTGCTGTTAGTTCCATTTCACCAACGTAAAGATGTGCTCCGACCTCGAACCTGGAACCAGCGACCTCGGAGAATAGAACTGCTTCCTCCTCCGGAAATTGCACTGCTCCGTGTAGACGATAGACATCCTTCTGGCAAAACTCTTCTTTGTGAGCCGGGTCTACCCTGGCCTCTCTTGATAGTTCCCTGAAGTTCTGGTAGAAATTCGCCATGAAGTTTATTGCAATTATTTCCGCAGAAATGTTCATAATTGTAGAGTATGAAGATATTTCCACTGCCATTTGATATAATTCAGCGTTGGACTACGATGCATGAGTGTAGTTGGATATTCACTACATGCTCGCTTTTGTAGAAAGACGATTAGCGAAGTTCCATGCTGCTATTTCACTCCATTGATATATGTCCCAATTGCATTAAAGATTTAGTCTTCCATCTCCACTTCCGTTATAATCATAGTTGAAAGTACTGCCAGATTATAATGTTCCATAGTAGAATGCAGCGTTATATCACCAAATGTACTCTTCTGTATCACGGTTGCAATACACGTGTCAGCCGTAGCGTAGAATGTGATATTATAAAAGTGCTTCTCAGGTGGCGAGAAAATCACTTTTGTCTGCAGTCTTAAAATGCGAATATCTTCCAAATTATAATCGTGAAAATGTTCAACTTTCCTACACACCTCAATACTGTAATGCACAATTGAATTAGCTTAAAGGCATTAGTCAACTCTTGATATATAATCTTGTAGACTCGTTTATGTGTGCGTTTCAACTTCGCCTAGTTTCAAAAACCGTAAAATGGTACTGCTGCACGCTCCGTGCTCGTTCAATGCGGTGGGCTCTACCACACGCGCTAATGACGACTTGCTTCACTGTATAACTCGAAGTCTGACAATGTTAGAATCAGAAAAACCACTATAAGACATCAGAAAATGAGATATGAGAAATTGAGAAATGAGCGCTTCTCTCTGCTGTGCAAGACCTTTTATCAACTTCTTAAGGGGCGTATCCATTCCTTCCATAGCTTGTTCCTCCGTCATTACTAGAAGTTCTAACTTTGGCTATACTTGACGGATTTTCAAATTTCAAAAACTCAAAATTAATTTCTTCAAAATTCCAAATCAATGCCATAACTGAAAATGGATTTCCACAATTCTGCATTCCAAAAGTAATTAAATATGGTAGTTTCAGTAATCTCCGTCTCCCTCCAAACTATCATTCATTGGTTTGAGCCTTTCCTCCAATAGCGTAACTTCTTCCTTAGCACAATTCTTTGTTTCCCTGTGACTGCGTCGTAAATCTCAGATCTTTCTCGAACAAAATCATGACGTCACCAAGAATCTCAGCTCAACCAGCCTACTTGCATAAAGTCTGCGTTATCCGTGCTTACGTCATGAATATACACGTCACAACTATGACATCCATAACTTCATTCATATTTGCCAATACAGCCACCGTGGTCTCAAATTAATTCAATTTACGGGGGCAGTACCATCCCGGCATTTGCCCGAAGACGAAGTGGGAAACCACGGAAAACCACTTCGAGGATGGCTGAGGTGGGAATCGAACCCCCTCTACTCATTTGGAACACCTGAAGCTGAGTAGACCCCGTTCCAGTCCTCATACCACTTTTCAAATTTCGTGGCAGAGCATGGAATCGAACCCAGGACCTCCGGGGCGGCAGCTAACCATGCTGACCGCTACGCTACGGAGGAGACAATATTATTATTCACGTCCAAAAATTAAAAATATATATTTCTCTTGTGCTCTCAGGGTCACCGTAGCACTATGTCCTTCGTCACTGTCATTTTGTGATCCCTGAGACCTATTTTTGATTAATCTATCATCAGGCACGTGAATTCAATTAGATATTAAACTTTCTATCACACACACAAAAATTATCAACGCTAACTTGTAAATAATCATTCATAAATGGCTTGAATGTCACTGTTCCAAATGTTGGAGTTAACAATACATTTGTACACGTTATTTACACCACTTCTAACAACTACTCGGTTATGAATCAAAATTCTGTTCTAATCATCTGTCATCATCCATCGAAAATTACTAATTGTTCATCACATCAGCTATCATTCAGTTATCTGTTCTATTCAAATCAAAATTATTAATTTCTTATCATCAGGCCATTCAAATAATGATTATATTCATCATTTCATTAAATCATCTTCAGATCATCTCATCTAATTTTATTTCATCATCTCATTTAAATTTAATACGTCAATTTAAATTATAATTCACCAACTTATTTAATTTTATTGTAAGTCATCAGCTTATTTAAATTCCATCAGCTTACTGTATTTAAGATACTTCAACTTATTTAAATTTATTATAATTATATTTTAATTATCAGCTCTTTCAATTAGTTATCATTTTATTCATTTATTCATCAATTTAATCATTATTATTTTATTTATATGGTCAGATTATTAATATGTTTAAACATCAGATAATAATTCCATAAATTATTATGATTATTAGAGAATCTTGGATTATAAAATTTCCAGAAAATGTTCAAGGTCTGTTACCAAACGTTGCCTTAAAAATCCACCAGTTCCAGGCTTTACCCTTAATATACTCAATTGCCATGCCAAAAATACGTTGCCTCCACTAAATCACGTAGGACCTCACCATCCAAAACTTTACCATTTAAATTCACTTCATCAAATTTCACATTAGAACATCATTATTACTTCACATAACACCACAATTATTCAGCGAGCTGCATGATCTTCAGAAATATACTATCCTGGGTTCGACGACCTCATGTCTGCATCAAAAACTCGCATTGGCAATATTATAAACCTCTTCTGGCAACCTCCCAAACTTTGGCCAAAAATACCTTAACTCATCATATAGAATGATCCACAAAAATATATAGATATATAAATATGTATATATTATTTTTTATTTAATTTTCTAATAGCAATGTTATGCAATACATTTCAACGATTGTCAAATGAAACATCATACGCTAAATAAATAATAAATAATCCACAAAAATTATAACTGGCTTCAGACGGTTGATGAATATGACCTACAAGAGCTGTAGTCAGTATTATCATGTCCAGACAACTTCTCAAACAATAAGAAAAATTACCAAAGTAATCGTAATCCAATCCAAGATTTGGTGAAATTTAGAGTACAAAATATCTGTTAAGATCATCAAAATTTACATCAAAAGGAACACCCACGTGATGTATTAAATCATATTCATAATATCTGTTCATCATCTACCTGTAATAAATTTCTAATAAGAAATAACTCATCGCAAAAGACTCAATTACTTGAAATCCTTATCAAAGGTATAAACTCACTCACAAAAGAGTATCAAACATTAAATAATAAATGACTGTACTCTCAAAAGAGTAATGCAACAAACTATTGGATTGGTAATACAAGAATTCCAAAATGTAACCCTGCTGACATTTATTTCTAAATTACTGAACAAAGATCAACTAATATTTGACTGGTAAAATATTGTCTAATTCTCTTACGATCACAATTGCACTCGGATGATAAAATGGTATTCGTATAGCGACGTATAAGGCGATCAAACACCACACAGCTACTCTAGGTAACAGGCCCCGTCTACGTAGACTAAGATGTTAAATTCCTATAGCGACGGGTAAGGCGATCAAACACCACACAGCTTCTCTAGGTAACAGGCCCCGTCTACGTAGATTAATGAGTGAGTGCACATGATTGGAATCAACAATATTTTACTCGTCTCATAAAAGCGATACTGAATCGCTAGAGCGAATTAAATTCCACATCTCAAAAACAATCCAATAAAGGAAAAATCCCTACTGATAAATTACACATACTCGCTAGTAAGCAATAAGCTGACAAAAATCTAAACTACCCGACTGCAGATCTCGAGTTTCGAAATACTCGATAAAAATCAACATGATCAAAAATGCTATCACTTAACACTCCAGTGGGCGCGCGGAGTACAGGTGTCCTCCAGTAATTTTGTTTTGCGTGACTACTAGGATTGGCAACACTTGTGACCTTGAGTGGCCATATACCTATCTCCCCACTCACCCTCTACCCGTCGGTGCATTGTCAGCTTTTATGCTCGTTAGTTGTCGTCGTCACCTCGTGTTTATTTGCGCTGTGCAGTAGTGGAGGATATTTGTCCTCCGCGCGCCTACTGGCGTTACAGTTTTCTCGGATATTGCTGTGGTATTTTTTCTTTTATTTCATAGTTTTGAACATCATAACGGTTTAATTGAAATAGTTTATGCGTGAAAACAATAATGCCCTGTGAAAATGACCGTGAACACGTACGCCATTGGCTAGATGAGACTAAGGATATCGAGAGTGTTCTAGGTATAGAGGGTGAAGATGAACGAGAAAAAGACCACTTGGAATACCACACAGAGAGTAGAGAAAATGAAAGCAATGCAGAAGAAGGCGGCTCTAAGGAAATGGAAGTCAACCCAGGGTTTTATTTGGGAAAAGATCGCACATCAAGGCGGTACTTAGAACCTCAAGTTGCCCAGACTTCTCGTACACCCTGACATAACATTATACCAGTTCTCCATCGTCCAGGACCTCAAGGGTCTGCGAAAAATGCTATCTCTCCAGAAGCTGCTTTAGAGTTTATTATTGATAGTGAAATAGTGAAAAACAATAGTTGATAGTACTAACATTTACATAACTAAAATTCGCCGTCAGTTTGTCAGAGAAAGGGATGCCAGGCCCACTGATTCCCGAGAAATTCGTGCCTTGATTGGTATATTATATCTTGCTGGCTTTGAAGGCTAGAAGAAGAAATGTATTTGGATTGTGGGATAATTCACACGGCACGGGAGTAGAGGCTGTTTATGTAACCATGAGCGGAAAGGGGTTTCGATTTCCTTTACGTTGTCTGAGATTTGATAACGTACACGACAGAGATCAAAAGAAATCTGTCGACAAACTATCTGATTTTAGAGAAATCTTGGAGATGTTCTTGCTCAATTGCAAGAATGCATACAAACCAACCGACTATCTTATCATTGATGAACAGCTAGTTGCATTTAGAGTAAACTGTCCTTTCCGGGTGTATACGCCTAGTAAACCTGCGAAGTATGGGATAAAGATCTTTGATATGGTTTCCACAACAACAATCTATGCTACAAACTTTGAAGTGTATGCAGGGAAGCAACCAAACGGCCTTTTCAGAAGAAGCAAAAACACGTCAGAATTAGTTTGGAGTTTGGTTCAGCCTATTTCAGGAAACAATAGGAATATTACCTGTGACAATTGGTTCGCTTCTGTGCCCTTGGCAATTAAGCTACGGGAAGTAGAAAAAGTAACTATGATTGCTACTCTGAGAAAGAACAAAGCAGCAGTTCCCCCAAATGTTCTACCTGATAAGTCAAGAGAAGTCCAGAGCAATTTATTTGGCTTGGTATCTTACGTACCGAAGAAGAACAGGGCTGTGTTGACAATATCGACTATGCATGAAAACATGGCAATCAATCCAGATACCGCCGATTAGCGGAAAAACATGATAATACTTTCCGAACTAGAAAGTAATAACAACATTTATAATTTATTTATTTATAACACTTTGCTTCTCATATCAATATACTGTATGTATCAGAATATTCAGAATTAGATTGGACCCAACTATAGCCGCGATCGCTGTAATAGAATAGAACAATTATAAGCAATAATGCATCGTCCCCATTGTCTTGATCGCGGGCGAAGACGCGGGTACCTGCTAGTATATAATAGATGAGACTTTCCAAGTCGATTTGCTCGTAGAAATATGGAATATAGCTCTTCTTGCGCGTATCCATGCGAGCAGCAATGGTCGTGGTTTCCACTTCAAAGAAGTAGGAACCGAACCCAGCGTTTTAAGGCCCTAAAACGAACGGTTTTCGAGATATTGCCAGAAAACTATCCACGGTCTGGGAAATTTCAGCGGTTGCCATAGTAACGTTGATCTGTTTCTCAGAGGGAACACAGTTAATTGGGAATATCTCCGAAACCGTTCATTTTAGGCTCACTAAGTAACGGTTTTTGAAAATTCAATTTGTAAGTGACTTTTATCGGCCCTTTGGCATTGACCATCCAAAATTGACTCATCGACGCAAGGCTCAAACCACTAGACCTAGAAAGCTGAAGTTTGCATGTTGGTAGATCCGAGTATGTAGAGGCCCTCTGAGAAACGGTTTTTGATAATTCAATTTGTAAGTGACTTTTTTCGGCCCTTTGGCTCTGAGGAAGGACAGTCGGTACATAGGTCGGATTTAGCTCATTTTAAGCCGGTAGATACGAGAAACAATACTCGGAGGTCATGTTGGGACCCAGAAACACACTTTTTTAGTTCCTAAAATGAACGGTTTCGGAGATATTCCCAAATAACTGTGTTCCCTCTGAGAAACAGATCAACGTTACCATGGCAACCGCTGAAATTTCCCAGGCCGGGGATTTTTTTCTGGCAATATCTCGAAAACCGTTCGCTTTAGGGCCTTAAAACGCTGGGTTCGGTTCCCACTTCTAGGAAGTGGAAACCACGAATATTGCTCCTCACATTTATACGCGCAAGTAGAGCTATATTCCATATTTCTACGAGCAAATCGACTAGGAAAGTCTCATCTATTATATATAATCCAAAATTGAATCATCACCGCAAGGCTCAAACCACTAGACCTAGAAAGCTGAAGTATTGCATGATGGTTGATCCGAGTATATAGAGGCTCATTAAGAAACAGATTTTGAAAATTCAATTTGTAAGTGACTTTTTTCGGCCCTATGGCACTGAGGAAAGACAGTCGGTACAAAAGTCAGATTTAGCTCATTTTAAGCCAGCAGATACGAGAAACGATACTTGGGAGGTCCTGTAGGGTCCCCGAAACACACTTTTTAAGTTCCTAAAATGAACGGTTTCGGAGATATTCCCAAATAACTGTGTTCCCTCTGAGAAACAGATCAACGTTACTATGGCAACCGCTGAAATTTCCCAGTCCGGGGATAGTTTTCTGGCATTATCTCTAAAACCGTTCGTTTTAGGGCCTTAAAACGCTGGGTTCGATTCTCACTTCTTTCAAGTGGAAACCACGAACATTGCTCCTCGCATTGATACGCGCAAGAAGAGCTATATCTCATATTTCTACCAGCAAATCGAATTGGGAAGTCTCATCTATTATATATAATCCAAAATTGACTCGTCACCACAGGGCTCAAACCACTAGACCTAGAAAGCTGAAATTTTGCATGATGGTTGATTGGAGTATGTAGTGGCTCACTAAGAAACGGATATTGAAAATTCAATTTGTAAGTGACTTTTTTCGTCCCTTTGGCATTGACCATCCAAAATTGACTCATCGACGCAGGGCTCAAACCACTAGACCTAGAAAGCTGAAATTTTGCATGTTTGTTGAACCGAATATGTAGAGGCCCACTGAGAAGCTGTTCTTGATAATTCAATTTGTAAGTGACTTTTTCGGCCCGTTGGCACTGAGGAAGGACAGTCGGTACAAAGGTCGGATTTAGCTCATTTTAAGCCGGCAGATACGAGAAACAATACTCGGAGGTACTGTTGGGATCCCGAAACACACTTTTTAAGTTCCTAAAATGAACGGTTTCGGAGATATTCCCAAATAACTGTGTTCCCTCTGAGAAACAGATCAACGTTACTATGGCCACCGCTGAAATTTCCCAGATCGGGGATAGTTTTCTGGCAATATCTCGAAAACCGTTCGTATTAGTGCCTTAAAACGCTGGGTTCGGTTCCACCACGAACATTGCTCCTCGCATTGATACGCGCAAGAAGAGCTATATTCCATATTTCCACGAGCAAATCGACTTGGAAAGTCTCATCTATTATATATAATCCAAAATTGACTCATCACCACAGGGCTCAAACCACTAGACCTAGAAAGCTGCAATTTTGCATGATGGTTGATCCGAGTGTGTAGAGGCTCACTAAGAAACGGTTTTTGAAAATTCAATTTGTAAGTGACTTTTTTCGGCCCTTTGGCATTGACCATCCAAAATTGACTCATCGACGCGGGGTTCAAACCACTAGACCTAGAAAGCTGAAGTTTGCATGTTGGTTGATCCGAGTATTGAACCCATGTACCATTGGCTCAAAAGGGGTCGAATCCATGTATTTGTGAAAGGAATGAAATAAACACACAGTCTCTAAGGGAACGGAGAGAGATTTCAAGCAAGGGTTCTAGCCTAACGTTGCGCAAGCAGCTGGGACCAGGTGTTCAAAAGATGAGATCATGCCTCCTGACTCATTGATAAGGAGCTGGTCATGAGTATTAATAGAACGAGTGGAAAGTTTTGGCTGTGAGACAGAGAAGCGTGACTCGGAAATCCAGCTTACCATGCAATAAAACGGCAACAGCGCCGCTATGCCAGAAGAAGAATAATTAAATTTAACCCACTTGCAGGAATAAAAATAAGTAAATAAATACAGTACTGTTAATCATTTCGGATTAGAGATTTTGTGTAAAGAAATAGCCTGTAATAATTGCACAGGAAAGAACTGCAAACGCAGCTTACGTCATTGGGGATTCACTGATACCAGAGGAGTGGGGAATTTAAAAATGAACAGCACCACCCACGCAGCTGAAGACTAAAAATTAATTAATATCTCAGAATTTCACGATCGATTCTTATGCGCAGTGAGATCATTTAACGTTTGGAAGACGAGCTTTCTGGAGATACAATTTTTATAATTGTACGACAATTATTTCAAAAGTTGGTCACGAAAAGGACTAGGATTTTATCTTTTTTTGACTGAATAGTATAAAAGTCCAGGCCAAGCCAGACCAATCAAGCAGTATTCCGACAGTCCGTGAGGGGGCGTTACGCTGTAACACATCGAAGGCAGCTTACCAGTACTCCTTGAGGGGAGATGTTACATCCGATAGTCCAGGGGACGTGAAGCTACATCGCACCGAAGACAGTATACAAGCTTTCCTTGAGGGGAAAAACGCTGTATCACATCGCATAGACAATATCCGACAGCCACGGGCGTCACGGTATCAATAACTTACGTGTTCCGTAGGGAGTTGCAAAGAAGTAATATTACAGTATCGCCGTGTTGAAAATTAGGAAAATCCTAGTTACAGGATTTAGGTCCGACAGTATAAAATTTACAGTGAAAAGTTCATAAAATACAGTCAAAGCAGGCTGCGAACTTAGAACTCAGGGCGATTGGTCTTTAAGTAAACGACCAAAAGTATCATAACGTACGGAAGTACCGTAACAGCGGGATAAACATTTTATCAAATTTAAAGAACCCGAGCAGGGACAGACAGAATAAGGTTCGCAAAGTATTCTAGAACATTAGAAGTGCGAGAACCGAATAAGCGAAGAAGAGAAGGAAACGATAGACATTGTTTCAAGAAAGCAGATGAACTATTTCAAAAGCACTGAGACTCGAGAAGTATTAGTTGCTAAAAAATCCATAGGTCACCGATAGTTTATCGCGGGGACCCTGAACAGAACAGACTTTCGCTAAGATCAATAAATAGGATCTAAAAGGGAGCCGTTCAAGATTCGAAGTAGTGCTATTGCAGGGAGGAAGTAGATGGTTCGAGACTTTCATATTCGGAGAGGATAGGAAGCCGACATTACTAAATTTCACCCTTGGAGACGGGAGGTCAAGAGGTCACGTGTGATAGGCTAAATAGCGACCTAGTGATCAGAATTTGTGAAGTGTAAATATATCAAGATTTTGTGTTAAAAGTAATATATTTTCAGTGTTTTTATTGTGTGTTCTAAACGGATACACCAGTGTATTTAAAATGTTATCAGTGTTAAATGTATACGTGTTAAATATGTGTCAAGATATGTCTGTACATGCAATGAATTTGTACAAGATGGAGTAATTTAAAAGAGTGGGCAAAAATGACGCATCACACGAGAAGGAAGGTCAGGAAACGACCTAAAGCATGTGAGTAAAGATTGTCATTATGTTTTGGTGTCGGGGGAGTGTTTGTGTACAAATCCACCGGAGTTTTTGAGTAAAAGGGACGTTTCTAAATAACTAATTACAGAATAAGAACGCGGTCTGAACAAAAATAGAATTTGAGAAATTATAAATAATTATGTGAAAGAATAAATCCTGTAGAGGAAATGTATGAATAAAATGTCAGTGTATTTGACGAATGTTTTAAAAGCAAGCGTATTAATAATAATAATAATAATATAAAGGAAATATAAATAAAGATTAAATTGAATTATATGAAAATAAGAGCGTTGGAGCCTAAATAAAAGAATAAGACATGATGTAAATGCATGTTCTTAAAAATAGAGCGATCATTGTCAAAGGAAAAGATTAATATAAAAATTGAGATATGTATCAATTGTTAATATGGAATTTATCAGTTCTTTGGAAGACGCTAGGCCGTAAATAATGTATAGCGCAATGGAGCGCAATTAAAATAAAATGTTACGCTAGGAATGCGTAGAATTTAAAAGTACTTGGTATATTACTTATGAGGGGTAGTTGATTGCGGTAAATTGAGATATGTTGTAAGTCCTCCAATAGTGACATAGATCACGAGGCCATGTGTGTGTTATTATATAAAAGGGAGCAAATGTATGGTATTATGAGCGTAGGTCATGTAGGCCACGGCCGACCCTAAATCGCATTTTGTATAAGTCCTCCAATGTGGGAATGGTTCCCGAGGCATGTTCAGAGAGTCGAACCTAGACTCCTCTTGTTGCTGAAGCCCCTAATTATTCGTCGTAAAATGTGTATTACTCTTCCCAATCAATGAGGACCCTTTATAATTAATAAATGCCAAGGTTACGAAAGTGGTTTATGAGCCCAATAATATTGTTGAAAGTTAAAGAGAAGTAAAATGCCAGGTCTCTCCAGAGAACTGAAAAGAAAGGAAGATTTGTTTTAAAAGCATTTAGTATCGCTCCACCCGCAGACTAAACGGGAAGTCACCCTCCCAGTCATAAATCTCGCTCAAGTATATGGTCAGACCCTAGTAGCAGGAGGGTTGGGGAAGGCCGTCTGTAAGAGGTAATAATACACCGTGAGTGTTTAAAAGTTGTTAATGACCCGGGCTTTGAACCGAGGTCCATGTAGATTGAAATTATCGCTTGCCAGTTCAGATCGTAGTTTTCTTATGTGATAATGGTCTTATAAGACAAATAAAATAAATAACAATCCCTATTGTAATGTTGTATGAACGTAGGATTCCATGAGTTTAATGAAGATAACTAGATTCCGGGAGTAATCATAGTTTTTGACTATGTCAAGTAATCTTAATAACTCTGGAGTACACAAGTATTTTCCCGATCACTATGGTGAATTTGTAAAACTTGAGAGAGATGGTAAATGTTGAGAACAGGTGAAGTGCCCAAATATTTAAGTAAAGAATTAACATGTGCTTTAAATGTAATTAGATATTTTGTTTTGATGATAAGAAAATATAAAAATAGTTATTGAGGTGTACAAAAGAATGACACCGTTATTAATAGAAAGTATCGAGCCAAAGGAGCTCGTAGTTATATGGAACTTTAAGATAGATACATTGTGGAAGTAAAAATAATTATGAATTGTTGGTTTTAAAGGAAACCATGTATTTTAATATAATATTTGTTTAATTCTTATGTTATTCCTTGTTCACTTTGAACAAGTAGAAAGATTTTGATCAGTAGTTAATTTGTTTATTGTTTGTAGCACCATAATTTTGGTTAATAAAATGTGTTAAAATAGGAGTTGATTTTGTTGTTATTTTTGCAAGTGTATCCTCTATTTAATCCAAAATGTTTAAGTCACAGAGTGGCAGAACATACTGCAACCCCGAAAATCCCGAATTGAGCAATGCTGGCATACTGTGATTTGCATATTTCTTGCTGAAAGGGCACAGTATGTAGAGGCCCTCTGAGAAACGGTTTTTGATAATTCAATTTGTAAGTGACTTTTTTCGGCCCTTTGGCTCTGAGGAAGGACAGTCGGTACATAGGTCAGATTTAGCTCCTTTTAAGCCGGCAGATACGAGAAACAATACTCGTAGGTCCTGTAGGGACCCCGAAACACACATTCTTTAGTTCCTAAAATGAACGGTTTTGGAGATATTCACAAATAACTGTGTTCCCTCTGAGAAACAGATCAACGTTACTATGGCAACCGCTGAAATTTCCCAGTCCGGGGATAGTTTTCTGGCAATATCTCGAAAACCGTTCGTTTTAGGGCCTTAAAACGCTGGGTTCGGTTCCCACTTCTTCGAAGTGGAAACCACTAACATTGCTCCTCACATTGATACGCGCAAGAAGAGCTATATTCCATATTTCTACGAGGAAATCGACTTGGAAAGTCTCATCTATCTAATATATAAAAGTGAGAGTCTGTATGTATGTATGTATGTATTGTAACCGTTCGGTCGGTAGGTTGTTAGGAATAGCCAACAACCGCGATGACTTCCCTAACATCTCACCCGTCGAGCACATAAACAAAAAGAAAAATTACCGAGAGGATCAGGTGACCTTCCATAAAGGCTAAAGCGGCACGAGAGTCCGTAGTCCACAGGGATCGTGGTACATGGTGACGATGGTCATAGACCGCCTAAGGAAAGGTTCACCTTAAACCTAGACTGAGAAAATAAACATCCAGACTTATGTAAAACACCGTGAAAATTTATTTATAAAATTCACAAACCCCTAGCCTAGTTCGGAGGGTTATAATCGGCTAGTCCGCAAACTAATAAATAAACAAAAGAAAATAAAGAGCAGGTCCCTACCTGAGAAGTCACGGAAAACCCTCGCGAAAGATGAATGAAGCAACAACAGCAACGCTAGGAATATGGTACAACGCAAGTCCCTAGTTCAAGTTACAAGATCAAGCTAATATCTGAATTTACATTTAACAGGGTAGCAAAACAAATCTAAGTTAGGATGGTACCATTTCGACATTTACATTTAACGTTAATTCATCTAGTTAAGTCCTATCAATTAACAAAATTTACGGCGATGACGTCCGTAAAAGAAAACAATTACATCCAAAAGCTAAGTGTACAGCCATGAAAAACAAACAATTTAATTATGCTTAATAACTATGTGCTAACAGCACACAATAAGGTAACATGTAGGATTTATACACTTGACATCATAAATAAGTAATGAAATAGACACAGTAGTTTTATTAAAAATTCCTGCCTACATCTTGGTTTACTCTTTGTAAGCCATAGTCATCTAATGTGTATAATTACGGTGACGAATCCGTAGTTGAGACCACGTCTGACATCGCATGGCCTGAGCTCCACAAGCTACGAACTCTAGATTCGCGCATGCTTCAGGTCGCTACAAAAATGTCAACTGTCCTAGTCATTTCCCCACAAGGAAATTATCTTCAACTGCACGGCTATGTCAACAGTTCCAGAATGCAAAGAACAAAGTTAGATAGAAAGAATCGTTAGTTAGCCTTGTTTTACAACAATTATGCGTCTTATTATTAAGATGTCGGTTTATAGGTTTATCGTAGGTTTATGGCGAATAACATTGACAATAGTCTGGACGCGGAGTGTCTCCACTGAGATCTTTCTCCACCAAAAAGCCTCGACTCAACAGTCGGAATATAATCAACGAGTACAACAACTCGGACACACAATAACACAAGTTACCAGTGGCGCTAAGCTCGCGTTCAATAACTCTGGGATAGGCCTGTCCACGACAGTTACCTTCCAATAACATCAAGTCAACGGGATCAGTCCCGGACAAGGCATACTCAAAATACCTTCATACAATAACATCCTGCTATAACAGGGTAGCCTTCACCATACTATAGAAAACCTGACATAACTGTACCTGTCAGACGACAATACACGCAGTAGAGCGTTTAACTAACAAAAAGCGATCTATAAAACAAGTGATCAAATACAAGAGTGGATACTGATTTCCATAAGCAAAATAGCAATGAAAGGAAATGCGAATACGAATCGTACTCTGTCCTTGTCAATAGTAGTTTTGTCTCACAATGAAGCAGGCATGCCTTCAGGGCACTGGGTTAGATAACCAGTTTATTCAAGGCCGGCGATTTAATCAATATAAAACTGTACACCTGGCCAGTTCATAAAATACTTTACCATAGGTTACGGACCTCTAAAGAGTCCGTGTATAAAACAAATGCAATAAATCTGAATATAATAATATAATTCCGTCTTTCTACCAAAGACGTCTAAATGAAAGTAATCTTACATTCACTGGAGCTCTTTGCTTTTAAAAATACAATTCAGTAGTTGCTAGTACATAAAATAAAAACGTGTCTTACATGACACAAGCAAAAATGATAATTGTGGCGCAGATTCACTACAAGGATCCGCTTAATGATACGTTGGGAACTGAGTTCGATGCTAGGCAACGAAACATTCCTTTTAGTTGTTAGGTTCAAACATGACCAAGAATAGCTTCTGAGCTTATTCTAAATGAAATATAATGCATTTACAAAACTGGTAGTTACAGACGACTACCTAAATGATACGACCGTTCTAACGACAGTCAGGGGTGTCACGAAGGATGGCTGCAAAGAATGCAGTTAATTAATAACCATGGCATCTGATTGCCATAACTAAAGTCAGCAAAGACTTGAAAATTACCCCAAGTAGGGTTGAACAAAATAGTCTCAAAATGACTACAATCAGGTTCAGCAAAAGGTAGGCATTGACGTTCTACGACGTTCATCAAGCTGCACCAGGGCTGACCAAAATGTCTGACCCAAGGGTGTCTCACTCTAAACTGAAATAAATGACATCTAACTAAACTAGTTACATCCCTACCTAGAAAACTGGCTGACACTGAGTGCGGTTGGTTCACAAACTACATTAAATCTACTATACCACCAGAAACTAGAACAAGAATGGGGTGTGAAAAAACTCACGAAATGGAGGAGCTCTCACTCAGCCCTCTATTCCACAACAAGGGTTGTACAAAATCCTCTCCGGCTCTATGGAACGGTATCCTCCTCATCAGGATTCCCATCTGGACTCCTCCAAAGACCAGGGTTCGATTTCTCCCTGTCGACAACTTCGTGGATATGCCTGGAAATGGCATTTTTGGCTCCTTCCCTCTCGTTCGTCGTCCTGGAAGTTCCACCATCATGCTGGTTCCCGTAGAAACATCACCCTCATACCGGGATGGTATTAGCCCAAGGTGACTGCTTCAACCATGGTGAAGAAAGGTCCAATCACGTGGGTAGTGAAATAAGTTGCGTAATAATTCATCCTCTCACTTTCAAAATTATAATGTTCGTCGTGAATGTTATAGGCTTCAATTGTAAAATACGACACAGCCTTAATTTCGTAGATGTGGATTAGCATGTGAGCTAACACTGTTTTATAATTCTGCACGTGCTAGTGACGCTACTTTTGTATCACGCAGCAACCGTGAATTATACGTCGTTTTTAAAATGAAACTTTCACTTTGGCAATTTAAATATCTCATACAATTATAATCACACTTATTCAGGATAATTGTAACACTATTACCTGTATATTTCCACTAGGCATCTGCCCTCCACATACGCGTGGGTAAAATGTGGTGTTACAGCAATGTTGTGCAATACACTATACTTGCCAATTATTATTTCCCAAATTTCTTCTTTAGTTCACTGGGCTTCAACAACAGTGCATAATAGTATTAGCGGGCTCGATGGCACCTTATAATCACTCTCAAAGCTCAACAGCGGATATTCTTCTACGTCTCGTAGGACAAATGCAATTCCACGCCTACACAAGGCGGATTCTCCAGACGCAGTGCAAGGCACTGGGTGTCTCTAGAAAGTAGGTCGTCAAAACGAAATCGTTGAGCGACTACTTACGTTCCATTTTTTGCGTATCTGCAAGGGTATTACCTTACCTAAAGTAAAAATAAACATTCTCCAAAATGTTTTAATAATGCAGCATGACGAAATGGAATATTCTGAGTCTTGTGGAAAGATAAAAATTAATTAATAAGACCTCAGATAAATTATTAGCAGTTTTCACCAAAGTCAAAAGTGCGATTCACTGCTACTTCAAAAAGTATCGCGTGATCTCTCAGCTCCACGTGGCTTCCTGGGTGTGTTCAAAAGTAAAACATCCCATCATAAATGCTCTGTCATAAAAAAATATCATATGAACCATAGCTCAGCGGGTTCATCATGTATGTATGTATGTATGTATGTGGGTTGGTTCCGTATACATATCTACACCGTTCCACCAATCTCAACCATATTTTGCATACACATAGTTTAGGACCCATAAGGAACCGCCGGCTACAAGAATTTTCGATAGTCTTTCTCATTCTTCAGATTTCGGCCCTTTTGCACTCAAAAACAGGCTAATCAAATCACAAAATATACTCATGAAGGAATGGCAAGGCAGATAGTTTCCATGGCAACATAGCTCAACTCGAGACACGGCCGACTGGATGCCTATTGCGCTCTGCACTACCGGTATATAAAATGAGGACCTTTACTTGAAATCCCGTTAGTTACTCAACTGCTCACACAGCACTGTCAGCCAAGTTTAGCATAACAAAGACTTGACACTATCTTCTTTCTACTATATATTTGTCAAATACCACTCACTGACTCACTCACTCATTCATTCATTTATTCATCACGAAATCTCAGAAACCACCGAACGGATGCAGCTTCCTCAACGGCCACAAATGCCCACTAATAGAGAATTTTTGGATATTCAGGTTCTAAAGGGGTGTTAAGGGGGTAGACCTGCATTTCATTGAATAGCAATATCTCCCGATTGGTTTCATTGGGGGATGTGATACTCAGCATAAAAACTCATCATTAAAAATAAGAAGACATGTGTCTGAGGGTTTTTCGATGTGGTGTATATTATGAGGTGAAACGGGTGAAAAGTGGGGATTGAAAGATTCCTAACGGAGCGTGTATCTCTTAAACGACATAGGCGAGGAGTTTGAAACTCAGCGAAAAAAAAAATCAACATAAAAAAGAAGTAAATATATGTTTGACCATTTTTTCATAAATCCAATTTAAGGGGCCCATGGGGAGAGATGTAATTCTGGGGTGGGGGAACAGGAAAGAAAGTGTCCTTTGACTGACTGACTCACTCATCAAACTCAGGGGGAAAAACAGCTTTAAACTAAGTGAATAGCTGTTCGACAGTGTTTTTTTCATAAATCAAATTTAAGGGGTTCATGGGGATGAGTGAAATTCTGAAAAAAGAAAATTGAATGAAAATGTCCAGATTCTCACACTCACTCATCATCGCCTAGCCAAAATTATTGAAGTTAGAAACATGACAGTTTGGGGATATGTTCATTGTATGTCAAAACCGTCTACTAAGGGAGGATTTTCGGATATTTAGGTTCTAAAGGGGTCTTAAGCGGGTTAAACCTGCATTTCATTGAATAACAATATCTCCCGATTGGTTTCATTGGGGGATGTGATACACGGCATATAAACTTATAATTAAAAAGTAACAAGACACGTGTCTGAGGGTTTTTCGATGTGTTTATGAGGTGAAAGGGGTGAAAAGTGGGGATTGAAGGATTCTTAACGGAGCGTGTATCTCTTAAACGACATAGGCGAGGAGTTTGAAACTCAGCGGAAATAAATCAGCATAAAAAATATGTAAATATGTGTTTGATCGTTTTTTCATAAATCCAATTTAAAGGGCCCTTTGGGAGGGGTGAAATTCTGGGGGGAGGGGGGACAGGAAAGAAAGTGTCCTAACTGATTGACTCACTTACTCACTCATCAAACTCAGGGGGAAAACAGCTTTAAATAAGTAAATAGGTGCTTGACCCTTTGTTTCATAATTCCAATGTAAGGGGTTCATGGGGAGGGGTGAAATTATCAAAAATAAATGAAAGAAAATGTCCTGACTGACTCACTCACTCATCATCACCCAGCCAAAATTATTGAAGTTAGAAACATGACATTTTAGTGATATGTTCGTTTTATGTCGAAAACGTCCACCAAGGAAAGAGTTTTGGATATTCAGGTTCTAAAGAGGTGTTAAGGGGGGGGTAAACGAGCATTTCATTGAATAACAATATCTCACGATTGGTTTCATTTGGGGATGTGATACTTGGCACATATACTAATCATTAAAAATAAGCTGACATATGTCTAATGGTTTTTCGATGTAGTGTATATTATGAGGTGAAAGGGATGAAAAGTGGGGGTTGAAAGATTCCTAACGGAGCGTGTATCTCTTAAACGGCATAGGCGAGGAGTTTGAAACTGGGAGGAAATCAATCAGCTTAAAAATAAATAAATAAATGAATAAATAAATAAATACATAAAAAAATATATAGGTGTTCGACCGTTTTTTCATAAATGCAATTTAAGGGCCTATGGGGAGGGGTGAAATTCTGGAAGAAAAACGTCCACTAAGGAAGGATTTTTGGATGTTCGCTCTCATCGACCAACCAAAACTATTAAAGTTAGAAGAATGACATTTTGGGGATATGTTTGTCGTGTGTCGAAAACTTCAACTACGGAGGGATTTTTGGGTATTCAGGTTTAAAGGGGTGTTAACGGGGTTAAACCTGCATTTCATTGAATAACAATATGACACGACTAAGACGCGAGCGAAGCGAGGCTAAAAATGAGATGGTGTGTGTCTGTGTATTGCTCAATCACGCAATTTACATGAATTTTACATGGAAGTAGCTGAGTTACCTGATTGACATATAGGTTACTTTTGATTTCAATAATTTTCACTATTTAAAGATGGTGACCATTTTAGTGACGTCACTACACCCTTTGGTTCCAAACTTTCATATTTCCATTTCAAATAAAAAGAGAACGCTAAGAAATAGCAAACATTTGATGGCGTATGCGAGGTTTAAAATTACATTTTCTATCCGAATGGTATCTCCAACGGTTAGCGAGTAAAACCTAAATTTGCGTTATAAAACACAGTCAATGCGGAGCGGCGTAGTTGGACAAAATGTTCCATCCTTAATCTCCCTCAGCGCAGCACCTCGCCTATCCCCTGTTTTAACTGTCACCTTCACATTTTAATTTATTTATGACGCGTAGCAAAGCACGGGTACTTCAGCTTGTTATATACAATCCAAAATTGACTCATCACCGCAAGGCTCAAACCACTGGACCTAGAAAGCTGAAATTTTGCATGATGGTTGATCCGAGTATGTAGAGGCTCGCTAAGAAACGGATTTTGAAAATTCAATTTGAAAGTGACTTTTTTCGTCCCTTTGGCACTGACAAAGGACAGTCGGTACAAAGGTCGGATTTAGCTCATTTAAAGCTGGCAGATACGAGAAACAATACTTGGAGGTCCTGTAGGGTCCCCGAAACACAGTTTTTAAGTTCCTAAAATGAACGGTTTCGGAGATATTCCCAAATAACTGTGTTCCCTCTGAGAAACAGATCAACGTTACTATGGCAACCACCGAAATTTCCCAGACCGGGGATAGTTTTCTGGCAATATCTCAAAAACCGTTCGTTTTAGGGCCTTAGAACGCTGGGTTCGGTTACGAACTTTGCTCCTCGATTGATACGCGCAAGAAGAACTATATTCCATATTTCTAGGAGCAAATCGACTTGGAAAGTCTCATCAATTATATATAATACAAAATTGACTCATCACCACAGGGCTCAAACCCCTAGACCTAGAAAGCTGAAATTTTGCATGATGGTTAATCCGAGTATGTAGAGGCTCACTAAGAAACGGTTTTTGTAAATTCAATTTGTAAGTGACTTTTTTCGGCCCTTTGGCATTGACCATCCAAAATTGACTCATCGACGCAGGGCTCAACCACTAGACCTAGAAAGCTGAAATTTTGCATATTGGTTGCTCCGAGTATGTAGAGGCCCACTGAGAAACGGTTTTTGATAATTCAATTTGTAAGTGACTTTTTCGGCCCTTTGGCACTGAGGAAGGACAGTCGGTACAAAGGTCGGATTTAGCTCATTTTAAGCCGGCAGATACGAGAAACAATACTCGGAGGTCCTGTAGGGACCCCGAACACACTTTTAAGTTCCTAAAATGAACGGTTTCGGAGATATTACCAAATAACTGTGTTCCCTCCGAGAAACAGATCAACGTTACTATGGCAACCGCAGAAATTTCCCAGACCGGGGATAGTTTTCTGGCAATATCTCGAAAACCTTTCGTTTTAGGGCCTTAAGACGGTGGGTTCGGTTCCCACTTCTTCGAAGTGGAAACCACGACCATTGCTCCTCGCATTGATACGCGCAAGAAGAGCTATATTCCATATTTCTACGAGCAAATCGACTTGGAAATTCTAATCTATTATATATAATCCAAAATTGGCTCATCACCGCAGGGCTCAAACCACTAGACCTAGAAAGCTGAAATTTTGCATGATGGTTGATCCGAGTATGTAGAGGCTCACTAAGAAACGGTTTTTGAAAATAAAATCTGTAAGTGACTATTTTCGGCCCTTTGGCATTGAACATCCAAAAATGACTAATAGACGCAGGGCGCAAACCACTAGACCTAGAGAGCTGAAATTTGCATGTTGGTTGATCCGAGTATGTAGAGGCCCTCTGAGAAACGGTTTTTGATAATTCAGTTTGTAAGTGACCTTTTCGGCCCTTTGGCTCCGAGCAAGGGCAGTCGGTAAAAAGGTCGGATTTAGCTCATTTTAAGCCGGCAGATACGAGAAACAATACTCGGAGGTCTTGTTGGGATCCCGAAACACACTTTTTAAGTTCCTAAAATGAACGGTTTCGGAGATATTCCCAAATAACTTTGTTCCCTCTGAGAAACAGATCAACGTTACTATGGCAACCGCTGAAATTTCTCAGTCCGGGGATAGTTTTCTGGCATTATCTCGAAAACCGTTCGTTTTAGGGTCTTAAAACGCTGGGTTCGGTTCCAAGTGGAGACCACGAACATTGCTCCTCACATTGATACGCGCAAGAAGAGCTATATTCCATATTTCTATGAGCAAATCGACTTGGAAAGTCTCATCTAACTAATATATAAAAGTGAAAGTCTGTATGTATGTACTGTATGTATGTATGTGGGTTGGTTCCGTATACATATCTACACCGTTCCACCAATCTCAACCATATTTTGCATACACATAGTTTAGGACCCAGAAGGAACCGCCGGCTACATGAATTTTCGATAGTCTTTCTCACTCTTCTGATTTCGGCCCTTTTGCACTCAAAAACAGGCTAATCAAATCATAAAATATACTCATGAAGGAATGGCAAGGCAGATAGTTTCCATGGCAACATAGCTCAAGTCGAGACACGGCCGACTGGATGCCTGTTGCGCTCTGCACTACCGGTATAGAAAATGAGGATATTTACTTGAAATCCCGTTAGTTACTCAACTGCTCACACAGCACTGTCAGCCGAGTTTAGCATAACAAAGGCTTGACACTATCTTCTTTCTACTATATATTTGTCAAATACCACTCACTGACTCACTCACTCATTCATTCATTTATTCATCACGAAATCTCAGGAACCACCGAACGGCTGCAGCTTCCTCAAGGGCCGCAAATGCCCACTAAGAGAGAATTTTTGGATATTCAGTTTCCAAAGGGGTGTTAAGGGGGTAGACCTGCATTTCATTGAATAACAATATCTCCCGATTGGTTTCATTGGGGGATGTGACACTCAGCATATAAACTCATCATTAAAAATAAGAAGACATGTGTCTGAGGGTTTTTCGATGTGGTGTATATTATGAGGTGAAACGGGTGAAAAGTGGGCATTGAAAGATTCCTAACGGAGCGTGTATCTCTGAAACGACATAGGCGAGGAGTTTGAAACTCAGCGAAAAAAAAAATCAACATAAAAAAGAAGTAAATATGTGTTTGACCGTTTTTTCATAAATCCAATTTAAGGGGTCCATGGGGAGAGATGAAATTCTGGTGTGGGAGGAACAGGAAAGAAAGAGTCCTTTGACTGACTGACTCACTCATCAAACTCAGGGGGAAAAACTGCTTTAAAGTAAGTAAATAGCTGTTCGACAGTTTTTTTTTTCATAAATCAAATTTAAGGAGTTCGTGGGGATGAGTGAAATTCTGAAAAAAGAAAAATGAAAGAAAATGTCCGGATTCTCTCACTCACTCATTATCGCCTAGCCAAAATTATTGAAGTTAGAAACATGACTGTTTGGGGATATGTTCATTGTATGTCAAAACCGTCTACTAAGGGAGGATTTTCGGATATTCAGGTTCTAAAGGGGTCTTAAGCGGGTTAAACCTGCATTTCATTGAATAACAATATCTCCCGATTGGTTTCATTGGGGGATGTGATACACGGCATATAAACTTAAAATTAAAAAAAGTCCTCTCGGCACGCCGGAAGGCGGAGGTAGATTTCACCGGACAAACTTGGGGATAGGCGAAAATAGGCAGAATATGCAGATTTTCGTAGAAGGATCAGACCTCATTTAATGCGAGAAGGTATTTTATAATTGGAGCATAATTAACTTTGCTTTTCGTCATTTTATGCTTATTTTAAACATTTTATTGTCTTATGGGAACGGTAACCTTCTTGTCATTTGGGGTCCATTTTTATACTTGTGGTCACACTATCCTTATGCAAGGTTTCGACACTGATGTGCAACTATGTAACGGTCTGTTACTTCTTCACGCAAAATTATATCTACCGCAGAGATTTTGGTTGGTTCCTCAGTTTAGGGGCTGCGACAACGCGGTCATGTAACCCCGTGTACTTTGGGATGGCTGTATTAGTCTGTAATTCAGGTAAGGACTGCAGACGGTCAATTTCAAGCAGTAGTTACTAATGTTGCTACCAGGTACTACCGTCAACGACACCTAGCTGTGAACTTGGCTACTAGATGCCACCGCAACCAGCAACTCGCAACTAACGTTGGAACTTCCCCTCCAAAGGAAAGCATACTGACGGATTTTTAGCGCTCTTAGAAAATCCGACGACTTTGGCCGGTTTTGAACTCGCGACCTTGGGCATAGACATTCAGCATGCTACCAGTTACGTCACCGAAGCCGCTTCACACTTAGATGGAAATCTGAATCTGATCTCGTGCAAGTGCGTTATCTTGGCAACGTCTGATGGCTCATCCCTCATCAATTTAGTAGTGTTGCCATGGCAACCACTGATAGGTCTTGGCATTTTCTTATAATTCCGAAATTATTTTTCTCATCCCTTGGCATAATGGTGGGTTATATCAAAAATTCTTTCAGACAAAAGTTTTAGGTAATTATTATGGGAATATTGTCCATTTTGTACGGTTTTGATATTGTGCCTATTAAGAGAGATATGATTAATGTTTCCCGAAAAACCCACTTTTTCCCACCCCTTTGGTCAATGGTTGGTGCTATAAAAAAAACTCTTCAAACATACATTTTTGGGCTTTATCCGACACATAGTATGAATGTTGAACGGATTCGATATTTCACAAATTAAGAGAGTTATAGCAATATTTCACGTTTTCGAAAAAAAGCCCCCTATTTTCACCCCTTTCGACCGATTTAGCCCAGTAACGAACTCGACCGAGATTTTATAGGTATACGTATTCGGTAAAAAATTCAAAGTGATTGGTACAAAATTACGGCAGTTATCGTGTCCACAATAAACTGATATACATATACATACATAAATTACGAGGCACGTCCAGAAAGTTAGCTCCGTTTGGTAATTAAATTAAATTGTGTACAGATACAGAAAAAATATGTATTGCACAACATTCTACACCTCTTAAACTACCTTTTCACAAAACTGCCGAACTTTTGCAGGCATTTGTCATAGCGTGGCACAAGTTTTTGGATACCTCTTCATAGAAGTTTGCCGCCGACCCGTAAACGAGAGTGAAGACTCCCCTTAAGATATCCTACTGTTTGGTCACTACTGTTAGGCAAATTGCGTGCTTACCAGGAGAACTGCGTATGTTTAGGAGTTCTCCTGACCACATACGCAATTTGCCTAACAGTGATGGCCAAACAGTAGGATATCTTAAGGGGAGTCTTCACTCTCGTTTACGGGTCGGCGGCAAACTTCTATGAAGAGGTATCCAAAAACTTGTGCCACGCTATGACAAATGCCTGCAAAAGTTCGGCAGTTATGTGAAAAGGTAGTTTAAGAGGTGTAGAATGTTGTGCAATAAATATTTTTTCTGTATCTGTACACAATTTAATTTAATTACCAAACGGAGCTTACTTTCTGGACGTGCCTCGTATATATAACTTTTGAACTGACGGTGGTTTTGGGGTCTGGGGGATGTGAAACGCGAAGATATGTCGAAATTTTCCGGAAGTCGAAACATGGTACCCATTGCAATAGTTAGCTTTCTAATGAAATCTACCTCTGGTTGGTTCCTCAGTTTAGGGGCTGCGACAACGCGGTCATCTAACCCCGTGTACTTTGGGTGAGTGTAGAATCTGTCTGATACACGGTGTGAATTGTAATGGCTGTATTAGTCTTAATTCATGTAAGTACTGCAGACGGTCAATTTCAAGCAGTAGTTCCTAATGTTGCTACCAGGTACTACCGTCAACGACACCTAGCTGTGAACTTAGCTACTAGATGCCACCCCAACCATCAGCTCGCAACGAACGTTGGAACTTCCCCTCCAAAGGAAAGCATACTGAGGGATTCTAGTGCTCTTAGAAAATCCGACGACTTCGGCCGGCTTTGAAACCGCGACATTGGGCATAGACATTCAGCATGCTACCAGTTACGTCACCGAAGCCGCTTCCCACTTTGCCAGGCGGCTTCGGTGGCGTAGTCGGTAGCGTGCTGAGCTTCTATGCCCAAGATACCGGGTTCAAACCCGGCCGAAGCCGTCGGATTTTTTAAGAGTGTTAAATATCCCTTCCATCGGAGGGGAAGTAAAGCCGGCGGTCCCGTGTCATAGATTTATGGCATGTTAAAGATCCTTCCACTAATTGCACCTGTGTGAAGCTAAATTGGATAGGTTAAGAATGTATACAACGCTCTTAGGTTTCTATGTTCGTTGCCAAGAGCCGACTGCGGCGGCGTCTAGTAGCTCAGTTCTGAACTTGGCCTCGTAGTCGTTGACAGTGGCGCTTGGCGGCAAAAGTAGGAACTATCTGAAAAATTGTTAGTTGCAGTACTTAAATTAACAAACAGATAACACACACTAATACAGTCATCTCAATTACCACCGGTTATCAGACAGATTCTACACACACCCAAAGTACACGGGGCTACATGACCGCGTTGTCGCAGCCCCTAAACTTAAGAAACAACCAACCAACCACTTAATCAGATGGAAATACTGAATCTGATCTCGTGCAAGTGCGTTGTCATGGCAACGTCTGATGGCCCATGCCTCATCAATTTAGTAGTGTTGCCATGGCAACCACTGATAGCTCTTGGCATTTTCTTATAATTCCGAAATCATTTTTCTCGTCCATTGACGTAATGGTGGGTCATATCAAAAATTCTTTCAGACAAAAGTTTTAGGTAATTATTAGGGGAATATTGTCCATTTTGTACGGTTTTGATATTGTGCCTATTAAGAGAGATATGATTAATGTTTCCCGAAAAACCCACTTTTTTCCACCCCTTTGGTCAATGGTTGGTGCTATCAAAAAACTTATTTGACAAATATGTTTGGCACTTATCCGACACATATTATGAACTTTGAATGGATTCGATATTGCACGTATTAAGAGAGTTATAGCGAAATTTCACTTTGTCGAAAAATGCCCCCCATTTTCACCCCCTTCGACCGATTTAGCCCAGTAACGAACTCGACCGAGATTTTATAGGTATACATCTTCGGTAAAAAATTCGAAGTAATTGGTGCGAAATTACGGCAGTTATCGTGTCCACAAGAAACTGATATACATATATATATATATATATATATATATACATATACACACATCAAAAAAAGTTTTGCATCACCTCGGTTCCAAGAGTTCCGGAACCGTTAAATACAAAGGGAATAGAGATCAACACAAACAACATTTCAGCTCGTTTTATTGCTCATGAGACCCACACATTGCATGTTGTACCATCATACAGCTAGACTTTCAGCAGTTGTGGTCCAGATTGCAGTACACACCACTACCTCTAATACCCAGTAGCACGTCCTCTTGCATTGATGCATGCCTGTATTCGCCGTGGCATACTATCCACAAGTTCATCAAGACACTGTTGGTCCAAATTGTCCCACTCCTCAACGACAATTCGGCGTAAATCTCTCAGAGTGGTTGGTGGGTCAAGACGTCCATAAACAGCCCTTTTCAACATATCCCAGGCATGTTCGATAGGGTTCATGTCTGGCGAACATGCTGGCCACTGTAGTCGAGCGATGTCGTTATCTTGAAGGAACGCATTCACAAGATGTGCACGATGAGGTCGAGAATTGTCGTCCATGAAGACAAATGCCTCTCCAATATTCTGCCGATATGGTTGCACTATGGGTCGGAGGATGTCATTCAGGTATCGTAAAGCCGTTTCGGAGCCTTCCATGACCACCAGTGGCGTACGTCGGCCCCACATAATGCCACCCCAAAACATCAGGGAACCACCACCTTGCTGCACTCGCTGGACAGTGTGTCTAAGACGTTCAGCCTGACCAGGGTGCCTCCAAACACATCTCCGACGATTGTCTGGTTGAAGGCATATGCGACACTCATCGGTGAAGAGAACGTGATGCCAATTCCGTGGGGTCCATTCAGTATGTTGTTGGGCCCATCTGTACCGCGCTGCATGGTGTCGGGGTTGCAAAGCTGGACCTCGCCATGGACGTCGGGAGTGAAGTTGCGCATCATGCAGCCTATTGCGCACAGTTTGAGTTGAAACACGACGTCCTGTGGCTGAACGAAACGCATTATTCAACATGGTGGCATTGCTGTCAGGGTTCCTCCGAGCGGCAATCCGTAAGTAGCGGTCATCCACTACAGTAGTAGCCCTTGGGCGGCCTGAGTGAGGTCTGTCATCGACAGTTCCTGTATCTCTGTACCTCCTCCATGTCCGAACAACATCGCTTTGGTTCACTCTGAGACGCCTGGAAACTTCCCTTGTTGAGAGCCCTTCTTGACACAAAGTAACAATGCGGACGCGATCGAACTGCGGTATTGACCTTCTAGGCATGGTAGAACTACAGACAACATGAGCAGCGTACCTTCGTCCTGGTGGAATGACTGTAACTGATCGGCTGTCGTACCCCCTCCGTCTAATAGGCCCTGCTCATGCATGGTTGTTTACATCTTTGAGCAGTTTTAGTGACATCTATGAACAGTCAAAGGGACTGTATCTTGGATACAATATACACAGTCAACGTCTATATGCCGGAGATCTGGGAACCGAGGTGATGCAAAACTTTTTTTGATGTGTGTATATATATATACATAAATTATATATAAACTTTTGAACTGACGGTGGTTTTGGGGCCTGGGGGATGTGAAACGCGAAGATATGTCGAAATTTTCCGGAAGTCGAAACATGGGACCCATTGCAATTGTTAGCTTTCTAATGAAATCTACCTAAAAGTAACAAGACACTTGTCTGCGGGTTTTTCGATGTGTTTATGAGGTGAAAGGGGTGAAAAGTGGGGATTGAAAGATTCCTAACCGAGCGTGTATCTCTTTAACGACATAGGCGAGGAGTTTGAAACTCAGCGGAAAAAAATCAACATAATAAAAAATTAAATATGTGTCTGACCGTTATTTTATAAATCCAATTTAAGGGGTCCATGGGGAGAGATGAAATACTGGTGTGGGAAGAACAGGAAAGAAAGTGTCCTTTGACTGACTGACTCACTCATCAATCTCAGGGGGAAAACAGCTTTAAATAAGTAAATAGGTGTTTGACCGTTTGTTTCATAAATCCAATGTAAGGAGTTCATGGGGAGGGGTGAAATTATCAAAAATAAATGAAAGAAAATGTCCTGACTGTCTGACTCACTCATCATCGCCCAGCCAAAATTATTGAAGTTAGAAACATTAAATTTTAGGGATATGTTCGTTGTATGTCGAAAACGTCCACTAAGGAAAGAGTTTTGGAGATTCAGGTTCTAAAGAGGTGTTAGGGGGGGGGGGGTAAACGTGCATTTCATTGAATAACAATATCTCACGAGTGGTTTCATTTGGGGATGTGATACTTGGCACATATATGAAATGATGAAAAGTAAGCTGACATATGTCTAATGGTTTTTCGATGTAGTGTATATTATGAGGTGAAAGGGATGAAAAGTGGGGGTTGAAAGATCCCTAACGGAGAGTGTTTCTCTTAAACGGCATAGGCGAGGAGTTTGAAACTCGGAGGAAATCAATGAGCTTAAATATAAATAAATAATTAAATAAATGAATAAATGAATATATAAATAAATAAATAAAATAAATTGGTGTTCGACCGTTTTTTCATAAATGCAATTTAAGGGCCTATGGGGTGGGGTGAAATTCTGGAAGAGAAACGTCCACTAAGGAAGGATTTTTGGATGTTCGCTCTCATCGACCAACCAAAACTATTAAAGTTAGAAGAATGACATTTTGGGGATATGTTTGTTGTGTGTCAAAAACTTCTACTACGGAGGGATTTTGGGGTATTCAGGTTTAAAGAGGTGTTAACAGGGTTAAACCTGCATTTCATTGAATAACAATATGACACGACTATGACGTGAGCGAAACGAGGCTAAAAATGATATGGTGTGTGTCTGTGTATTGCTCAATAACGCAATTTACATGAATTCTACATGGAAGTAGCTGATTTACCTGATTGACATATAGGTTACTTTTGATTTCAATAATTTTCACTACTTAAAGGTGGTGACCATTTTAGTGACGTCACTACACCCTTTGGTTTCAAACTTTCATATTTCCATTTCAAATAAAAAGAGAACGCTAAGAAATAGCAAACATTTGATGGCGTATGCGAGGTTTAAAATTTCATTTTCTATCCGAAAGGTATCTCCAACGGTTAGCGAGTAAAACCTAAATTTGCGTTATAAAACACGGTCAACGCGGAGCGGTGTATTTGGACAAAATGTTCCATCCTCAATCTCCCTCAGCGCAGCACCTCGTCTATCCCCTGTTTTAACTGTCACCTTCACATTTTAATTTATTTATGACGCGTAGCGAAGCACGGGTACTTCAGCTAGTTATATATAATCCAAAATTGACTCATCACCGCAAGGCTCAAACCACTAGACCTAGAAAGCTGAAATTTTGCATGATGGTTGATCCGAGTATGTAGAGGCTCGCTAAGAAACGGTTTTTGAAAATTCAATTTGTAAGTGACTTTTTTCGGCCCTTTCGCATTGAACATCCAAAATTGACTCATAGACGCAGGGCTCAAACCACTAGACCTAGAAAGCTGAAATTTGCATGTTGGTTGATCCGAGTATGTAGAGGCCCTCTGAGAAACGGTTTTTGATAATTCAATTTGTAAGTGACTTTTTTCGGCACTTTGGCTCAGAGGAAGGACAGTCGGTACAAAGGTCGGATTTAGCTCATTTTAAGCCGGCAGATACGAGAAACAATACTCGGAGGTCTTGTTGGGATCCCGAAACACAATTTTTAAGTTCCTAAAATGAACGGTTTCGGAGATATTCCCAAATAACTGTGTTCCCTCTGAGAAACAGATCAACGTTACTATGGCAACCGCTGAAATTTCCCAGACCGGGGATTTTTTTCTGGCAATATCTCGAAAACCGTTCGCTTTAGGGCCATAAAACGATGGGTTCGGTTCCCCCACGAACATTGCTCCTCACATTGATACGCGCAAGAAAAGCTATATTCCATATTTCTACGAGCAAATCGAATTGGAAAGTTTCATCTATCTAATATATAAAAGTGAAAGTCTGTATGTATGTATGTATGTATGTATGTATGTGGGTTGGTTCCGTATACATATCTACACCGTTCCACCAATATCAACCATATTTTGCATACACATAGTTTAGGAACCCAGAAGGAACCGCCGGCTACATGAATTTTCGATAGTCTTTCTCATTCTTCAGATTTCGGCCCTTTTGCACTCAAAAACAGGCTAATCAAATCATAAAATATACTCATGAAGGAATGGCAAGGCAGATAGTTTCCATGGCAACATAGCTCAAGTCGAGACACGGCTGACTGGATGCCTGTTGCGCTCTGCACTACCGGTATATAAAATGAGGATCTTTACTTGAAATCCCGTTAGTTACTCAACTGATCACACAGCACTGTCAGCCGAGTTTAGCATAACAAAGACTTGACACTATCTTCTTTCTACTATATATTTGTCAAATACCACTCTCTGACTCACTCACTCATTCATTCATTTATTCATCACGAAATCTCAGAAACCACCGAACGGATGCAGCTTCCTCAAGAGCCGCAAATGCCCACTAATAGAGAATTTTTGGATATTCAGGTTCTAAAGGGGTGTTAAGGGGGTAGACCTGCATTTCATTGAATAGCAATATCTCCCGATTGGTTTCATTGGGGGATGTGACACTCAGCATAAAAATATGTTTGACCATTTTTTCATAAATCCAATTTAAGGGGCCCATGGGGAGAGATGTAATTCTGGGGTGGGGGGAACAGGAAAGAAAGTGTCCTTTGACTGACTGACTCACTCATCAAACTCAGGGGGAAAAACAGCTTTAAACTAAGTGAATAGCTGTTCGACAGTTTTTTTTCATAAATCATATTTAAGGGGTTCATGGGGATGAGTGAAATTCGGAAAAAAGAAAATTGAATGAAAATGTCCAGATTCTCACACTCACTCATCATCGCCTAGCCAAAATTATTGAAGTTAGAAACATGACAGTTTGGGGATATGTTCATTGTATGTCAAAACCGTCTACTAAGGGAGGATTTTCGGATATTCAGGTTCTAAAGGGGTCTTAAGCGGGTTAAACCTGCATTTCATTGAATAACAATATCTCCCGATTGGTTTCATTGGGGGATGTGATACACGGCATATAAACTTATAATTAAAAAGTAACAAGACACGTGTCTGAGGGTTTTTCGATGTGTTTATGAGGTGAAAGGGGTGAAAAGTGGGGATTGAAGGATTCTTAACGGAGCGTGTATCTCTTAAACGACATAGGCGAGGAGTTTGAAACTCAGCGGAAATAAATCAGCATAAAAATATGTAAATATGTGTTTGACCGTTTTTTCATAAATCCAATTTAAAGGGCCCTTTGGGAGGGGTGAAATTCTGGGGGGAGGGGGACAGGAAAGAAAGTGTCCTAACTGATTGACTCTCTTACTCACTCATCAAACTCAGGGGGAAAACAGCTTTAAATAAGTAAGTAGGTGCTCGACCCTTTGTTTCATAAATCCAATGTAAGGGGTTCATGGGGAGGGGTGAAATTATCAAAAATAAATGAAAGAACATGTCCTGACTGACTCACTCACTCATCATCGCCCAGCCAAAATTATTGAAGTTAGAAACATGACATTTTAGTGATATGTTCGTTTTATGTCGAAAACGTCCACTAAGGAAAGAGTTTTGGATATTCAGGTTCTAAAGAGGTGTTAAGGGGGGGTAAACGTGCATTTCATTGAATAACAATATCTCACGAGAGGTTTCATTTGGGGATGTGATACTTGGCACATATACTAATCATTAAAAATAAGCTGACATATGTCTAATGGTTTTTCGATGTAGTGTATATTATGAGGTGAAAGGGATGGAATGTGGGGGTTGAAAGATTCCTAACGGAGCTTGTATCTCTTAAACGGCATAGGCGAGGAGTTTGAAACTCGGAGGAAATCAATCAGCTTAAAAATAAATAAATAAATGAATAAATAAATAAATACATAAAAAAATATATAGGTGTTCGACCGTTTTTTCATAAATGCAATTTAAGGGCCTATGGGGAGGGGTGAAATTCTGGAAGAAAAACGTCCACTAAGGAAGGATTTTTGGATGTTCGCTCTCATCGACCAACCAAAACTATTAAAGTTAGAAGAATGACATTTTGGGGATATGTTTGTTGTGTGTCGAAAACTTCTACTACGGAGGGATTTTTGGGTATTCAGGTTTAAAGGGGTGTTAACGGGGTTAAACCTGCATTTCATTGAATAACAATATGACACGACTAAGACGCGAGTGAAGCGAGGCTAAAAATGAGATGGTGTGTGTCTGTGTATTGCTCAATCACGCAATTTACATGAATTTTACATGGAAGTAGCTGATTTACCTGATTGACATATAGGTTACTTTTGATTTCAATAATTTTCACTATTTAAAGATGGTGACCATTTTAGTGACGTCACTACACCCTTTGGTTTCAAACTTTCATATTTCCATTTCAAATAAAAAGAGAACGCTAAGAAATAGCAAACATTTGATGGCGTATGCGAGGTTTAAAATTACATTTTCTATCCGAATGGTATCTCCAACGGTTAGCGAGTAAAACCTAAATTTGCGTTATAAAACACAGTCAATGCGGAGCGGCGTAGTTGGACAAAATGTTCCATCCTTAATCTCCCTCAGCGCAGCACCTCGCCTATCCCCTGTTTTAACTGTCACCTTCACATTTTAATTTATTTATGACGCGTAGCAAAGCACGGGTACTTCAGCTTGTTATATATAATCCAAAATTGACTCATCACCGCAAGGCTCAAACCACTGGACCTAGAAAGCTGAAATTTTGCTTGAGGGTTGATCCGAGTATGTAGAGGCTCGCTAAGAAACAGATTTTGAAAATTCAATTTGTAAGTGACTTTTTTCGGCCCTTTGGCACTGAGGAAGGACAGACGGTACAAAGGTCGGATTTAGCTCATTTTAAACCGGCAGATACGAGAAACAATACTTGGAGGTCCTGTAGGGTCCCCGAAACACAGTTTTTAAGTTCTTAAAATGAACGGTTTCGGAGATATTCCCAAATTCCTGTGTTCCCTCTGAGAAACAGATCAACGTTACTATGGCAACCACCGAAATTTCCCAGACCGGGGATAGTTTTCTGGCAATATCTCGTAAACCGTTCGTTTTAGGGCCTTAGAACGCTGGGTTCGGTTACTAACTTTGATCCTCGCATTGATACGTGCAAGAAGAGCTATATTCCATATTTCTAGGAGCAAATCGACTTGGAAAGTCTCATCAATCTCTTATATAAAAACAAGTGTCCTGACTGACTGACTGACTGACTGACTCATCATCGGCCAGCCAAAACTATTAAAGCTAGAAACATGAAATTTTGGGAATATGTTCGTTGTAAGTCGAAAACGCCCACTAAGGAAGGGTTTTCGGATATTCAGTTTCTAAAGGGGTGTTAAGGGGGTACACCTGCATTTCATTGAATAACAATATCTCCAGATTGCTTTCATTGGGGGATTTGATACTCGGCATATAAACTCATCATTAAAAATAAGAAGATACGTGTCTGAGGGTTTTTCGATGTGGTGTATATTTTGAGGTGAAAGGGGTGAAAAGTGGGGGTTGAAGGTTTCCTAACCGAGCGTGTATCTCTTAAACGACATAGGCGAGGAGTTTGGACCTCAGCGGAAATAAATCAGCATAAAAAATAACAAAACAGGTGTTTGACCGTTTTTTCATAAATCCAATATAAGGGGCCCATGGGGAGGGGTGAAAATATGGGGAGGGGGGAGGAAACGTAATATGTCTGAGTGTAAAGCTATACATGGCCTATGTTGTAGACAATAACACATTACATCTTTTTTGTCTCTTGCTATTTCATCATACGACGAATACTTAGGGAGTTATTAATGATTTTGTACTTTTTGGCCGGAATTTTCTAAGTCCCAGGAATGGCATAAAAATTGATTCGAATGAAATTTCGAAAAATAGTTTTTTTAATACTTTTATTATATTTTTCACGTCTTTTAGGGTCCGGAACCAATATGATATTTTGATGTTTTTTTTCGTCCCATGCATTTTTGGTTTCAGGTGATAGAATTATTTTCCACTAGGACCGCTGCTTATCTCTTATATAAAAACAAGTGTCCTGACTGACTGACTGACTCATCATCGGCCAGCCAAAACTATTAAAGCTAGACACATGAAATTTTGGGAATATGTTCGTTGTAAGTCGAAAACGCCCACTAAGGAAGGGTTTTTGGATATTCAGTTTCTAAAGGGGTGTTAAGGGGGTACACCTGCATTTCATTGAATAACAATCTCTTATATAAAAACAAGTGTCCTGACTGACTGACTGACTGACTGACTCATCATCGCCCAGCCAGAACTATTAAAGCTAGAAACATGAAATTTTGGGAATATGTTCGTTGTAAGTCAAAAACGTCCACTAAGGAAGGGTTTTTGGATATTCAGTTTCTAAAGGGGTGTTAAGGGGGTACACCTGCA
Organism: Meconema thalassinum; assembly: GCA_946902985.2. NCBI lineage: Eukaryota > Metazoa > Arthropoda > Insecta > Orthoptera > Tettigoniidae > Meconema > Meconema thalassinum. The sequence goes on from OX336393.1 coordinate 489,924,156, forward strand.
TTTCATTGAATAACAATATGACACGACTATGACGCGAGCGAAGCCGCGGGTACCTGCTAGTTATATATAATACAAAATTGACTCATCACCACAGGGCTCAAACCACTAGACCTAGAAAGCTGAAACTTTGCATGATGGTTAATCCGAGTATGTAGAGGCTCACTAAGAAACGGTTTTTGTAAATTCAATTTGTAAGTGACTTCTTTCGGCCCTTTGGCGTGGACCATCCAAAATTGACTCATCGACGCAGGGCTCAACCACTAGACCTAGAAAGCTGAAATTTTGCATATTGGTTGCTCCGAGTATGTAGAGGCCCACTGAGAAACGGTTTTTGATAATTCAATTTGTAAGTGACTTTTTCGGCCCTTTGGCACTGAGGAAGGACAGTCGGTACAAAGGTCGGATTTAGCTCATTTTAAGCCGGCAGATACGAGAAACAATACTCGGAGGTCCTGTAGGGACCCCGAACACACTTTTTAAGTTCCTAAAATGAACGTTTTCGGAGATATTACCAAATAACTGTGATCCCTCCGAGAAACAGATCAACGTTACTATGGCAACCGCAGAAATTTCCCAGACCGGGGATAGTTTTCTGGCAATATCTCGAAAACCTTTCGTTTTAGGGCCTTAAGACGGTGGGTTCGGTTCCCACTTCTTCGAAGTGGAAACCACGACCATTGCTCCTCGCATTGATACGCGCAAGAAGAGCTATATTCCATATTTCTACGAGAAAATCGACTTGGAAAGTCTAATCTATTATATATAATCCAAAATTGGCTCATCACCGCAGGGCTCAAACCACTAGACCTAGAAAGCTGAAATTTTGCATGATGGTTGATCCGAGTATGTAGAGGCTCACTAAGAAACGGTTTTTGAAAATAAAATTTGTAAGTGACTTTTTTCGGCCCTTTGGCATTGAACATCCAAAATTGACTCATAGACGCAGGGCGCAAACCACTAGACCTAGAGAGCTGAAATTTGCATGTTGGTTGATCCGAGTATGTAGAGGCCCTCTTAGAAACGGTTTTTGATAATTCAATTTGTAAGTGACCTTTTCGGCCCTTTGGCTCTGAGCAAGGGCAGTCGGTACAAAGGTCGGATTTAGCTCATTTTAAGCCGGCAGATACGAGAAACAATACTCGGAGGTCTTGTTGGGATCCCGAAACACACTTTTTAAGTTCCTAAAATGAACGGTTTCGGAGATATTCCCAAATAACTGTGTTCCCTCTGAGAAACAGAACAACGTTACTATGGCAACCGCTGAAATTTCTCAGTCCGGGGATAGTTTTCTGGCATTATCTCGAAAACCGTTCGTTTTAGGGTCTTAAAACGCTGGGTTCGGTTCCAAGTGGAGACCACGAACATTGCTCCTCACATTGATACGCGCAAGAAGAGCTATATTCCATATTTCTATGAGCAAATCGACTTGGAAAGTCTCATCTAACTAATATATAAAAGTGAAAGTCTGTATGTATGTACTGTATGTATGTATGTGGGTTGGTTCCGTATTCATATCTACACCGTTCCACCAATCTCAACCATATTTTGCATACACATAGTTTAGGACCCAGATGGAACCGCCGGCTACATGAATTTTCGATAGTCTTTCTCATTCTTCTGATTTCGGCCCTTTTGCACTCAAAAACAGGCTAATCAAATCATAAAATATACTCATGAAGGAATGGCAAGGCAGATAGTTTCCATGGCAACATAGCTCAAGTCGAGACACGGCCGACTGGATGCCTGTTGCGCTCTGCACTACCGGTACAGAAAATGAGGATATTTACTTGAAATCCCGTTAGTTACTCAACTGGTCACACAGCACTGTCAGCCGAGTTTAGCATAACAAAGACTTGACACTATCTTCTTTCTACTATATATTTGTCAAATACCACTCACTGACTCACTCACTCATTCATTCATTTATTCATCACGAAATCTCAGGAACCACCGATCGGCTGCAGCTTCCTCAAGGGCCGCAAATGCCCACTAATAGAGAATTTTTGGATATTCAGTTTCTAAAGGGGTGTTAAGGGGGTAGACCTGCATTTCATTGAATAACGATATCTCCCGATTGGTTTCATTGGGGGATGTGACACTCAGCATATAAACTCATCATTAAAAATAAGAAGACATGTGTCTGAGGGTTTTTCGATGTGGTGTATATTATGAGGTGAAACGGGTGAAAAGTGGGCATTGAAAGATTCCTAACGGAGCGTGTATCTCTGAAACGACATAGGCGAGGAGTTTGAAACTCAGCGAAAAAAAATCAACATAAAAAAGAAGTAAATATGTGTTTGACCGTTTTTTCATAAATCCAATTTAAGGGGTCCATGGGGAGAGATGAAATTCTGGTGTGGGAGGAACAGGAAAGAAAGTGTCCTTTGACTGACTGACTCACTCATCAAACTCAGGGGGGAAAACTGCTTTAAAGTAAGTAAATAGCTGTTCGACAGTTTTTTTTCATAAATCATATTTAAGGGGTTCATGGGGATGAGTGAAATTCTGAAAAAAGAAAATTGAAAGAAAATGTCCAGATTCTCTCACTCACTCATCATCGCCTAGCCAAAATTATTGAAGTTAGAAACATGACAGTTTGGGGATATGTTCATTGTATGTCAAAACCGTCTACTAAGGGAGGATTTTCGGATATTCAGGTTCTAAAGGGGTCTTAAGCGGGTTAAACCTGCAATTCATTGAACAACAATATCTCCCGATTGGTTTCATTGGGGGATGTGATACACGGCATATAAACGCATCATTAAAAAGTAACAAGACACGTGTCTGAGGGTTTTTTCGATGTGTTTATGAGGTGAAAGGGGTGAAAAGTGGGGATTGAAGGATTCTTAACGGAGCGTGTATCTCTTAAACGACATAGGCGAGGAGTTTGTAACTGGGAGGAAATATATCAGCTTAAAAATAAATAAATAAATGAATAAATAAATAAATACATAAAAAATATATAGGTGTTCGATCGTTTTTTCATAAATGCAATTTAAAGGGCCCTTTGGGAGGGGTGAAATTCTGGGGGGAGGGGGGACAGGAAAGAAAGTGTCCTAACTGATTGACTCACTTACTCACTCATCAAACTCAGGGGGAAAACAGCTTTAAATAAGTAAATAGGTGCTTGACCCTTTGTTTCATAAATCCAATGTAAGAGGTTCATGGGGAGGGGTGAAATTATCAAAAATAAATGAAAGAACATGTCCTGACTGACTCACTCACTCATCATCGCCCAGCCAAAATTATTGAAGTTAGAAACATGACATTTTAGTGATATGTTCGTTTTATGTCGAAAACGTCCACTAAGGAAAGAGTTTTGGATATTCAGGTTCTAAAGAGGAGTTAAGGGGGGGTAAACGTGCATTTCATTGAATAACAATATCTCACGAGTGGTTTCATTTGGGGATGTGATACTTGGCACATATACTAATCATTAAAAATAAGCTGACATATGTCTAATGGTTTTTCGATGTAATGTATATTATGAGGTGAAAGGGATGAAAAGTGGGGGTTGAAAGATTCCTAACGGAGCGTGTATCTCTTAAACGGCATAGGCGAGGAGTTTGTAACTGGGAGGAAATCAATCAGCTTAAAAATAAATAAATAAATGAATAAATAAATTAATACATAAAAAATATATAGGTGTTCGATCGTTTTTTCATAAATGCAATTTAAGGGCCTATGGGGAGGGGTGAAATTCTGGAAGAAAAACGTCCACTAAGGAAGGATTTTTGGATGTTCGCTCTCATCGACCAACCAAAACTATTAAAGTTAGAAGAATTACATTTTGGGGATATGTTTGTTGTGTGTCGAAAACTTCTACTATGGAGGGATTTTTAGCCTATTTTCAATTTTGAAAAAATAGGCTTATGAGATCACCTTTTGTCCGTGTGTGTGTGCGTGTGTGTGTGTGTGTGTGTGTGTGATTCGTGTGTGTGTCCCCCCCTAATAAAATCTAAACGGCTGGAGCGAATTCAATGAAACTCGGAAAGTTCATAGCACTATTCCCGGCGACCTCGACCGTGCCCTTCAAATTTTGTTACGACTCACCAATCCAACATGGCGGCTGTGCGAAGTATTTCACCAGCATTCTATATCTCCGAAACTATAACCGATATTACCCTGACATTTTCTATGGTGATATAGGGAACTACTATAAGTTCACTTATGTGACTTTTGAAAATCTGGTAACTACAAAACCAACATGGCGGCCAAGCGAATTTGCGACTTTTAAATAGACGTTTCTCGCGATTTGACCAACCAAACGCAATGAAACTTGGTACAGTATATGTTTATATACATTGTAATGTACCGACATCTAACTTTGTTCAATTGTTTACATAATCACAAGATGGCGGATGTGCGAAATATTTCACCGGCATTCTATATCTCTGAAACTATTAGCGGTAAAACCCTGAAATTTTGTACGGAGATAAAGGGCACTACTGGAAGTCCATCTATAAGACTTTCAAAAACCGTTTAACTACAAAACGAACATGGCGGCCAAGCGAATTTGAAAATTTTAAATAGACCTTTCTCGCGATTTAATTTTCCAAGCGCACTGAAACCTGGCACAGGAAATATTTATACACATTGTAATCCACTGGTATCTAATTTAGTTCAATTGTTTACATAACCTCAAGATGGCGGCAGTGCGAATTTTAAAATTAAGATTTTATTTATTGTGATGTAGTCATGCGATCGAAGTGAAAGTTTGAATAATGAACCTACGCAATAATTTTCCTTTAATGGTACATGACTCTATGGCCTATACAATTAACAATCCAACATGGCGACCATCCGAAATATTTAGACGATACTGAATATCTACGAATCTATTTTAGCAATCAAACTGCATTTTTTAATGTTCATAGGGGTTATGAACTTAAGTTCACCTATAGGACTTTAAATAACCTGGTGATCACAAATCCAACATGGCGGTGACGCGAATTATAAATATTCACATGGACGTTTTTCGCAATTTAACCAACCGCGTGCAGCGAAACTTGGTACAGTAAATCCTTATACGAATGTTAATCCACTGGCATCTAATTTATTTCAATTGTTTCCATAACCTCAAGATGGCAGCTGTGAAAAATTTTAAAATCTCCTTGTTTTTTCTTGTGTCCTAATTATGCGATTGAAGTTTGAATACTACACGTTCACAATAATCTGCATGTAACAGTACATAATTCTAGGACCTACATATATAAAATCCAACATGGCGACCATCCGAAATATTTAGTCGGTTCTCAATATCTACGAATCTATTGCAGCAATCAAACTGAAATTTTGTATGTTGATAGTGGCAATTAACATAGGATATATGAAAATAGGCTGTATAGTTCTTCACGGAACTACTTGTTGGGTATTCAGGTTTAAAGGGGTGTTAACGGGGTTAAACCTGCATTTCATTGAATAACAATATGACACGACTATGACGCGAGCGAAGCGAGGCTAAAAATGATATGGTGTGTGTCTGTGTATTACTCAATCACGCAATTTACATGAATTTTACATGGAAGTAGCTGATTTACCTGGTTAACATATAGGTTACTTTTGATTTCAATAATTTTCACTATTTAAAGATGGTGACCATTTTAGTGACGTCACTACACCCTTTGGTTTCAAACTTTCATATTTCCATTTCAAATAAAAAGAGAACGCTAAGAAATAGCAAACATTTGATGGCGTGTGCGAGGTTTAAAATTACATTTTCTATCCGAATGGTATCTCCAACGGTTAGCGAGTAAAACCTAAATTTGCGTTATAAAACACAGTCAATGCGGAGCGGCGTAGTTGGACAAAATGTTCCATCCTTAATCTCCCTCAGCGCAGCACCTCGCCTATCCCCTGTTTTAACTGTCACCTTCACATTTTAATTTATTTATGACGCGTAGCAAAACACGGGTACTTCAGCTTGTTATATATAATCCAAAATTGACTCATCACCGCAAGGTTCAAACCACTTGAACTAGAAAGCTGAAATTTTGCATGATGGTTGATCCGAGTATGTAGAGGCTCGTTAAGAAACGGATTTTGAAAATTCAATTTGTAAGTGACTTTTTTCGGCCCTTTGGCACTGAGGAAGGACAGTCGTTACAAAGGTCGGATTTAGCTCATTTTAAGCCGGCAGATACGAGAAACAATACTCGGAGGTCCTGTTTGGACCCCGAAACACACTTTTTAAGTTCCTAAAATGAATGGTTTCGGAGATATTCCCAAATAACTGTATTCCCTCCGAGAAACAGATCAACGTTACTATGGCAACCGCTGAAATTTCCCAGACGGGGATAGTTTTCTGGCAATATCTCGAAAACCGTTCGTTTTAGGGCCTTAAAACGCTGGGTTAGGTTCTCAATTCTCTGAAGTGGAAACCACGAACATTGCTCCTCGGATTGATACGCGCAAGAAGAGCTATATTCCCTATTTCTACGAGCAAATTGACTTGGAAAGTCTCATCTATTATATATAATCCAAAATTGTCTCATCACCGCAGGGCTCAAACCACTAGACCTAGAAAGCTGAAATTTTGCATGATGGTTGATCCGAGTAAGTAGAGGCTCACCAAGAAACGGTTTTTGAAAATTCAATTTGTAAGTGACTTTTTTCGGCCCTTTGGCATTAACCATCCAAAATTGACTTATCGACGCTGGGCTCAAACCACTAGACCTAGAAATCTGAAATTTTGCATATTGGTTGATCTGAGTATGTAGAGGACCACTGAGAAACGGTTTTTGATAATTCAATTTGCAAGTGACTTTTTTCGGCCCTTTGGCACTGAGGAAAGACAGTCGGTACAAAGGTCGGATTTAGCTCATTTTAAGCCGGCAGATACGAGAAACAATACTCGGAGGTCCTGTAGCGACCCCGAAACACACTTTTTAATTTCCTAAAATGAACAGTATCGGAGATATTCCCAAATAACTGTATTCCCTCCGAGAAACAGATCAACGTTACTATGGCAACCGCTGAAATTTCCCAGACCGGGGATAGTTTTCTGGCATTATCTCGAATACCGTTCGTTTTAGGGCCTTAAAACGCGGTGTTCGTTTCCCACTTCTAACCACGAACATTGCTCCTCGCATTGATACGCGTAAAATGAGATAGATTTTATTTATAGTGATGGCTTTTGGGGTCGATTACGATCGTGATTTTGAGTCTGATTTTGAGTCTAATTTTATACTCTTTGATCTGGTTATTGTAAGCGAGCTTTCAGATCTTTACTCTAATTTACAATATTACGATTCTCTCTATTTTGCACGGTAAGCTTTCTTTTTCTTTATACATTTGTTTTTTGTTAACTGAATATTTTTGTTTGCCAATTTTGATCTACTCTTTTTCGTTTTTTACCATGATCAGCAACCCATATTCACAGTCGAATGTGTCGTATTCTACCGGCTGTCACGTTAATTATTATTTTTCTTAATTACTCTTACTGAGGAATAATGTTGGTATTTTGTCTTTCACGGCCATTGAATCCCCGCACAAGGCACGGCTTAAACCTAGAAATGTTGCTGAGTTGGACTAATGTACTAGTGGTGCAGCAGAAAAGAGGAGAATTGAAGTTTTTGAAATGTGGTGATACAGGAGAATGATGATCATATGGGTATATAGGGTAACAAAGGAGGAGGTATTAAGACGAGTGGGAGAGGAGAGATGTTTCTGGCGACTGCTAATGAAGAGAAGAGATAGGAGGGTAGGACACATATTAAGACACCCAGGAATAGCAAGCTTAGTTATGGATGGGAGGGTCGCGGACTAGAACTGTAGGGGTAAACCAGGGTTAAACAGATTGCCTCGGATGTAGGGTGTGATAGCTATGTAGAGATGAAACGATTAGCTGAGGAGAGGGATACATGGAGGGATGCATCAAACCAGTTAAAAAACTGAAGACTCATTCAGCTACTATCAGGAATTTTAATTACTTTGAGAGGCATGTGAAGCTAAAGGGTGGTTGGAGATTTCAATCCCTGGGATGTAACACTGGAAGAGACTGCATAATGTACATCAGCTGCCAAGGTGAGAGATATTTAACTATAGGTCTATTAATAGCGATGTGATGACTTTAAAATCATCAATAAGTATGGCCAAATTACATCCAGAATAGCTTAAGTAAGAATACTTTTAATTCCCCATATTCCGATAGATTTGCCATTCCAGTGTACAAGAGTGCAGTTCCCTCTTCAAACAATATTCGCAATTTCTTTAACAAAGCGCAATGACACACACTTAACAGTAGCACGTGTACATTTAGACAAAAACCATTTTTTCCCATGGGCAACTGTATGTGACGTGCTCGCGAGCGTCCGGACAACAAAATCGTTATGTCTCAGCAGAAGATGGCAAAAACAAAAACGTAACTTAATTTTAAAATGTGTTAACATCATGTAATATCAAACCCTGCACATTCACAACTCAATAAAATTCCCACTTTGCTGCTCCTTTCAATATACTGTATGTATCAGAATATTCAGAATTAGAATGGACCCACTTATAGCCGCGATTGCTGTAATAGAATAGACCAATTATCAGCAATAATGCATCGTCCCCATTGTCTTGATCGCGGGCGAAGCCACGGGTACCTGCTAGTAAATTCATAAAATATACTCATGAAGGAATGGATAGGCAGATAGTTTCCATGGCAACGTAGCTCAAGTCGAGACACGGCCGACTGGATGCCACTTGCGCTCTGCACTACCGGTATAGAAAATGAGGAGCTTTACTTGAAATCCCGTTAGTTACTCAACTGCTCACACAGCACTGTCAACCGAGTATAGCATACCAAAGACTTGACACTATCTACTAGATATTTGTCAAATACCACACACTTACTCACTCACTCACTCACACATTCATCACGAAATCTCAGAAACCACCCAACGGATTGGAATGAAATTTGGTATGCAGCTTCCTCAAGGGCCGCAAACGCCCACTAAGAAAGGATTTTTGGATATTCAGGTTCTAAAGGGGTGTTAAGGGGGTAGACCTGCATTTCATTGAATAGCAATATCTCCCGATTGGTATCATTGGGGGATGTGATACTCGGCATATAAATTCATAATTAAAAATAAGGAGACAAGTGTCTGAGGGTATTTCGATGTGGTGTATATTATGAGGCGAAAGGGGTGAAAAGTGGGGGTTGAAAGATTCATAACGGAGCCTGTATCTCTTACCCATGGGGAGGGGTGAAATTCTAGGGGAAAAAAAAACAGGAAAGAAAGTGTACTAACCGATTGACTCACTCGCTCTTCAAACTCAGGGGGAAAAACTGCTTAAAAATAAGTAAATATGTGTTCGACAGTTTTTTTGATAAATCAAATTTAAGGGGTTCATCGGGAGGGGAAAAATTCTGAAGAAAAAAAATTGAAAGAAAATGTCCTGACTGACTCATTCGCTCACTCATCATCGCCCAGCCAAAAATATTGAAGTTGGAAACATGGCATTTTCGGGATATGTTCGTTGTATGTCAAAACCATTAACTAAGGGAGGATTTTTGAATATTCAGGTTCTAAAGGAGTCCGAAGGGGGTTAAACCTGCATTTCAATGAATAACAATATCTCACGAGTGGATTCATTTGTGGATGTGATACTGGGCATATAAACTAATCATTAAAAATAAGCAGACATGTGTCTGAGGGTTTTTCGATGTGGTGTATTATTATGAGGTGAAAGGGGTGAAAAGTGGGGGTTGAAGGATTCCTAACGAAGCGTTTAGGCCTATCTCTTAAACAACATAGGCGAGAAATTTGAAACACAGCGAAAAAAATCAGCTTAAAAATAAGTAAATCGGTGTTCCACCGTTGTTTTTTTTATTCATAAATTAACTTAATGGGCCAATGGGGTGGGGTGAAATTCGGGGGGAAAAAATAGAGAAAGTGTCCTAACTGACTGACTAACTCACTCACTCATCAAACTCAAGGAGAAAAACAGCTTAAAGAATAAGTTAATAGGTGTTCGAGCGTTTTTTCATCAATCCAATTTAAGGGGCCGATGGGGAGGGGTAAAATAATTGAAAGAAAATGTCCTATCTGACTCACTCACTCATCACGCCCAGCGAAAACTATTAAAGTTAGGAACATGAATTTTTGGGAATATGTTCGCTGTATGTCGAAAACGTCAACTAAGGAATGATTTTTGTTTATTCGGGTTTTAAGGAGGTGTTTAGGTGGTAAACGTGCATTTTATTGAATAACGATATCTCATGAGTTGTTTCTTTGGGGAAGTGATATTCGGTATATAAACTAATCATTAAAATAATCCGTCATATGTCTAAGTGTTTATCGATGTGGTGTATATTATGAGGTGAAAGGGGGTGAAAATTGGGGGTTGAGGGATTCTTAACGGAGCGTGTATTTCTTAAATGACATAGGCGAGAAGTTTGAAATTCGGCGGGAAAAAACAGCTTAAAATATAAGTAAATAGGTGTTCGACCGTTTTTTTTTCATAAATCAAATTTAAGGGGTTCATGACAGGGGTGAAATTCTGAAAAATTATTGAAAGAAAATGTCCTGACTTACTCACTCACTCATCATCGCCCAGACAAAATTATTGAAGTTAGAAACATGACATTTTGGGGCTATGTTCGTTGAATGTCGAAAACGTCCACTAAGGAAGGAATTTTAGATATTCAGGATCTAAAAGGGTGTTAAGGGGGTAAACTTGCATTTAATTGAATAACAATATCTCCCGATTGGTTTCCTTGGGGATGGGATAATCGGCCTATAAACTCATCATTAAGAATAAGAAGACACATGTCTGAGGGTTTTTCGATGTGGTGTATATTATGAGGTGTATGTGTGAAAAGTGAGAGTTGAAGGATTCTTAGCGGAGCAAGTATATCTTTAAAGACAGAGGCAAAAAGTGTGAATCTCAGGGAGAAAAATCAGCTTTGAAAAGTAGTAAAAAGGTGTTCGATCATTTTTCCATAAATCCAATTTAAGGGGCTCATGGGGAGGGGTGAAATTCTGGGGAAAGAAGTCCACTAAGGAAGGATTTTTGGATATTCACTCATCATCCCCCAGCAAACATATTGTAGTTAGAAACTTGAAATTTTGGGGATATGTTCGTTGTATGTCGAAAAAGTCCACTAAGGTAGGATTTTTGGATATCCATTTTCTGAAGGGGTGTTAAGGGGGTTAAACTTGCATTTCATTGAATAACAATATCTCACGAGTGGTTTCATTTGGGGATGTGATACTTGGCATATATATTAATCATTAAAAATAAGCTGACACATGTCAAACGGTTTTTCGATGTGGTGTATATTATGAGGTGAAAGGGATGAAAAGTGGGGGTTGAAAGATTCCTAACGGAGCGTGTATCTCTTAAACGACATAGGCGAGGAGTTTCATTTTCTCCGAGTTTAAATCAGATTAAAAATAAATAAATAAATAAATAAATAAACAAATAAATAAATAAATAAATAAATAATTAAAATAAGTAGGTGTTCGACCGTTTTTTCATAAATTCAATTTAAGGGGCCTATCGGGAGGGGTGAAATCCTGGAAGAAAAACGTCTACTAAGGAAGGATTTTTGGATGCTCACTCTCATCGGCCAACCAAAATTATTAAAGTTAGAAGAAGGGGGCATGTTTGTTGTGTGTCGAAAAGTCTACTAAGGAGGAAATTTTGAATATTCAGGTTCTAAATGGGTGTTAACGGGGTTAAACCCGCATTTCATTGAATAACAATATGACACGACTATGACGCGAACGAAGCGAGGCTAAAAATGAGATAGTGTGTGTCTGTGTATTACTCAATCACGCAAGAACCACTGGTCCGACTTACATGAATTTTACATAGAAGTAGCTGATTTACCTGGTTAACATACAGGCTACATTTGATTTCAATACTTTGCACTATTTAAAGATGGCGACCATTTTAGAGATGTCACTACACCCTTTGGTTTCAAACTTTCATATTTCCATTTCAAATAAAAAGTGAACGCTAAGAAATAGCAAACTTTTGATGGCAAATACGAGGTTTAAAATTACGTTTTCTATCCGAAAGGTATCTCCAACGGTTAGCGAGTAAAACCTAAATTCGTGGTATAAAACACGGTCAACGCCGAACGGTGTAGTTGGACAAAGTGTTCCATCCTATATCTCCCTCTGCGCAGCACCTCACCTATCCCCTGTTTTAACTGCCACCCTCACATTTTAATGTATTTATGACGCGTAGCGAAGCACGGGTACTTCAACTAGTTAATGATAATTCGGCTTCAGAGCTAAACATTCAACTACTCAGGGACAACTTAGAGTAAACGGATGTATCCCATTTTGATCGACTATAAACTGTATTAATTGAGGAACAATATGTGATATTTGTAGTATTGTATAGCCTACTTATTAGACTAAGACTAGTAATTGAGATCGGGATTCAAACCCGTATCTCCTGCTATCCGGTTATTAGCGTTTAGTCATTTACATCAACGCGGTCACTCTCCATCCGAGGCACATTTTCAAATTATTTTTAGTCATAGATAGAGAGGCACTTTTGCGAAGCTTCTGGATTGACGTGAAATTATTCTTCATCTTCTTGACGGTACATACAGAGGCACCTGTGAGCCATATTGTGAACCTGACTTAGATCTACACGAGATCTAAGGCTGAGTCCGTAGCACAGATTGTCCATAGTGCAACGCTTCCCGCTTAACTTCATAACCTGAAGTTATGCATTGAGCTAACCTCATTGCTATATGCAGGTTTTAGCCTACTTTCGATTTTTGCAAAAAATGAAAGTAGACTTATGAGATCAAGACAGGGCGAAAATAAAGTGGGCTGTGTGTGTGTATGTGTGTGTGTGAGTCTGTGTGTGTGTGTGTGAGTGTGTGTACTCTGAAGGTCTTTCCCCCCTATCAATTCGAACACGGTGAACGCGAATTGAACGAAATTTGATACACAGGTAGCACTAGCAAAGGACACCTCAGTGTCATGTTTTATATCGCCGCCATCTTGACGGAAACGTAATGGCGGCCACACAAATGTTCAAATCTTAAATCAAATTACGACTAATATAATCATCCGATCTCTACCAAATTTTGCAACAACATACCTTAATGGAGGGAGCATCCTTTGACCAAATTAATAGGTCATCAACTGAATAGTTTGCGGATGGCGGCCATCTTTGTGTGAAAATCGATTCCCCTATTAATTCGAACACGGTGAAACCGAATGGAACGAAATTTGGTACAGAGGTAGTACTAGCAAAGGGCACCTCAGGGTGATGTTTTATATCGCCGTCATCTTGACGGAAACGTAATGGCGGCCACACAAATGTTCAAACCTTAAATCAAATTACGACTAAGCTAATCATCCGATCTCTAGCAAATTTTGCAACAATATACTTTTATGGAGGGAGCATCCTTCGACCAAACTGATAGGTCATTAGCCTAATATTTTGCGGATGGCGGCCATCTTTGTGTGAAAATCGATTCCCCCTATTAATTCGAACACGGTGAAACCGAATGGAACGAAATTATGTACAGAGGTAGCACTAGCAAATGACACCTAAGTGTCATGTATTATATCGCCGCCATCTTGACGGAAACGTAAACGCGGCCACACAAATGTTGAAAGCTTAAATCAAATTACGATTAACCTAATCATCCGATCTCTACCAAATTTTGCATCAACATACCTTTATGGAGGGTGCATCCTCCAAACTAATAGGTCATTAGCCTAATAGTTTGCGGATAGCGGCCATCTTTGTGTGAAAATCGATTCCCCCTATTAATTCGAACACGGTGAAACCGAATGGAACGAAATTTGGTACAGGGGTAGCACTAGCAAAGGGCACCTCAGGGTCATGTTTTATATCGCCGCCATCTTGACGGAAACGTAATGGCGGCCACACAAATTTTCAAACCTTAAATCAAATTACGACTAACCTAATCATCCGATCTCTACCAAATTTTGCAACAACATAATTTTATGGAGGAAGCATCCTTTGACCAAATTAATAGGTCATTAGCCTAATATTTTGCGGATGGCGGCCATCTTTGTGTCAAAATCGATTCGCCCTATTAATTCAAACACGGTGAAAACGAATGGAACGAAATTTGGTCCAGAGGTAGCACTAGCAATGGGCACCTCAGTGTCATGTTTTATATCGCCCCCATCTTGACAGTAACGTAATGGCGGCCACACAAATTGTGAAAGCTTAAATCAAATTACGACTAACATAATCATCCGATCTCTACCAAATTTTGCAACAACCTACCTTAATAGAGGGAGCATCCTTTGGCCAATCTATTAGGTCATTAGCATGATAGTTTGCGGATGGCGGCCATCTTTGTGTCGAAATCGATTCCCCTTATTAATTCGAACACGGTGAAACCGAATGGAACGAAATTTGGTACAGAGGTAGCACTAGCAAAAGGCACCTCAGTGTCATGTTTTATATCACCGCCATCTTGACGGAAACGTATTCGTGGCCACCCAAATGTTAAAAGCTAAAATGTAATTACGACCAATCTAATAATCTAGTCTCTACTAAGTTTTGCAACAACATATCTTTATATGGGAAGCATATTCTGACCAAACTGCAAGATCATCAGCCCAATAGATTGTAGATGGTGGCCAAGTATGTCTGCAAATCGATTTCCCTTATTAATTCAAACACGGTGAAACCGATTTGAACGAAATTTGGTACAGAGGTAGCACTAGCAAAGGGCACCTCAGTGTCATGTTTTATACCGCCACCATCTTGACGGAAACGGAATGACGGCCACCCAAATGTTAAAAGCTTAAATCAAATTACGACCATCCTAATAATTTTATCTCTACCAGATTTTGCAACAACATGCCTTTTTGTGGAAAGCATATTATGACTGACTGCAAGGTCATCAGCCAAATAGTTTGTAAATAGCGGCCATATATGTGTGCAAATCCATTCCCCATATCAATTCAAACACGGTGAAACCGAATTGAATGACATTTTTTACAGAGGTAGCACTAACAAAGGGCACTTCATATTCATGTTTAATATCCCTATAGCACGTTGTATTTCAACAAGCTACTACAACCAACATTCAATAATACTCCTTGAAAAGGTCAAAGAGTTATAACAATACCCATGCATTTAGGAGAAAGTAGGCTATAAGTTATGTTCTTTACTGAACATCTTGTTTCCTTCCACGCTCGTCTCGTTTGTATGAAGGCATTTGATTTGGCTTATGGACCTGTTAAGCATAAGGCTTCTTCATTGGCTGTGTACATATATGGTGAATATTGTGATTTTTGCCAATTCAAGCTTCGACCAGTGTTTTGGAGCGGATTCACGAATGAACTGTCCACTGATTCTCTGTGTTTTGATGGCTGAATATCATCGCTGTTTCATATATTTTTTTTAGTTTTGATCAACATTTTTCTGTGACCTACTTATATGGTGCACCATATTAAGTCAAATAGCCATTTGTTGTTGTTTTCTTGAGTGCTACGCTATTTTATATCTTTCTTCGGATATTTGTCTTTGGCTGATGAAGGGGATAAAATCAATTAATCCCTGAAACATGTACCAGGAGCAAATGTAATTATATTTTATTTTCGTTTATGTATTGACTAAGGCGGATATATAATTTGTTGTTAATAAATTATTTAGTACGTCAATAACGAACCATCATTGAAACTAGTTTAAATAATAGAATTACCTGGTAGAGGCTAGCAGGTCTGCTGTTTAAGCAGAGACCGTCATATTGGTTCTGAGACAGTAGGACTAGCGATGTATAAGAGGCAGCCATTTTGATTCCTTATCGAAAACATGAAACTAGTATAAGTTATATGAGCCTTATCGCTCTTGAGGAATGTGGGGAGGCGTGGGAACACGTGCGAGACAGACAAACATTCAAGGTCAAAACGCTGAGAAAATGCAACTCTGTCTGTTGCTAAGCAGACTGATAACATTCTTATAAGATTCTAAACGTTTTTCAACAGACCTGTACTCTGGTTGTGCTAGTGCTTTAGCCTTGCAAACTCCCAATGTTTCAAAAGCACATGCCAATTCAACATCTATGGCATATGGACCACATATATCGACACTACCGTTGTTGGCTGGTAATATTATTTATTTGTGATTCAGCAACGTAAGTAGCGGCCAATGGCCTTGTGGTTCGCTAAAATGGATACACTGATATGTTACTCACTTGTTTTCCAAGCATGTAAGGACAACAAGGAGACCATAGCAAATGGTCTCTAAAGGGATCATCCCCTTCTTCCCAGTGTGAAAGTTCAATACGACAAAACACACAGCGCACAACATCTTCTCGGTTCAAGTAATAGAAACCAGCTCCAGCTAGTTTATGTGTCGACAAAAGGCCTACAGGCCAGGATTGAAATGTTAACCAACGATCGTTTTCCGATTTTAAATCTAACCCACGCGGTAAACCGACTTGCTCACATGTTGTATTTGGTACTAACGCCATGTGTTATAATGAAACTTTTTTTATTGCAAGTTATTAACGTTGCACAAGAGCACAGAGTTTTTTAAAGCACAATGTATGCTCGTTCCCTGTCTGTTCACGGCGCATGACCACACCTAAAAACAAACAAAATAACCCTTCACTCACTCACTCAATCAATCAATCAATCAATCAATACTTGTAAATAAAACTTTAACGTTAATTGACATAAAACATCAAATATATTAAATAATAAACTGTATTTTGGCACTAATAGTAACCCATGTACTTATTTTCTTTTTTATAAAACTTCAGTCGTTTACACCCCCCCCCCCCCACCCCCCTCCCGCTTTAGACAATATGTAAACAAAAATGAATCTCATGTCAGTTTGTTCAGAATATCATGTTCAAACCTGTCAATATTCGTTGAGTCCATAGGGAACCACCCATAAATTAAATTATTTTTTTGTTTTTAGAAAATCCAACATGGCCTTGTACTTTTCCCAGTCAACAACCAATATGGTCTTGTACCGTTTGCCAATACATAGCCATTAATCAAGAAAGCAATCACCGTCCCAGTCATGTAGAGGTAATGAATTTTTTGTTTAGTGGTTTTCAGTTATGGTAAAATGGAAAAGCATTTTAAGTTAGCCTACCTCAATTTTAAATAGTTCACTCTTTGGCAATGGTTTCGCTTTAGTGTGTCTCAGGTTTTCAGCGACTGCTACGGTGGTAAGGCTTTTCTTTCCAAGTTTCTAAAAATAAATAAAATAAACCGCTGTTAATACCAAAATTCAGGTTAATACATGCATTTCATAAAATAAAATAAAAATTATCAAACAAAAAACTGAAACAAGTTAGTTTAAAAAATCTCACCTTGACTTGTACTGGCTTTTTTGTTTTTCCTTCTAGTGGGTTCAAAAGTGTAATGGTTTCTTCTCTCTCAGACATGTAAGGTATACCGGTTATCTAAAAACAAATACATTAAAAAAAATTAAATACCTTATCAATAACTACAAGCTTAAGGTTCATTAGCATTACATCATTAAAATAATCATTCATAAGTACTTACCAAAAAATAAAAGGATTTTTCTTCCTCAGCTCTACACTATACGTCCGTTTGCTAAAATGGCAAGTGCATGACTAACACAATCGTTATCAGTCTGCTTAGCAACAGAGAGAGTTGCATTTTCTCAGCGTTTTGACCTTGAATGGTTGTCTGTCTCGCACGTGTTCCCACGCCTCCCCACATTCCTCAAGAGCGATAAGACTTATATACCTTATACTAGTCTCTTGTTTTTAATAAGGAATCTAAATGGCTGCCTCTTATACATCGCTAGTCCTACTGTCTCAGAACCAAAATGGTGGTGGTCTCTGCTTAAACAGCAGACCTGCTAGCCTCTACCAGGTAAGTAAGCTGATATCGCACTTCCTGCTGACGTAGACATTTCTGTCTTATCAGCAGTCGCTCTCACAAGGTCTCTGGCTAGGTATAGTATTCAGTCTCCAGCGAGCAGGACTATGTGTGTTAGCAATCAAAACGTGTGTGTCTTAAACATTTTACTGTAATAATAATAATAATAATAATCAATAGCAAGCGGCCATCCTCAATACATGACCATGTTAACCACATACTTTCACCACGTCCAAGAATTACTTGGTCATATACTACAACCGTCTGCTGTGTCAGAGAGTGGTCTCGCTCATCACCGTTGACTAAAACGTTAAAAATCCCCTTAAGGGTAAAAAATTCTAGCACACTTTTCAAATATTAGCCTCCATCTGTCATAGGAAATATTACAAAACCAACCGTAATAAGCTGCCCCGCCTTCCCGCCAAAAGAGCAATTCATTTCTTCCGGGCACGGTCACCGAGATCGCCATAAGGATTTTTTTTTGAAATATTCGCCTTCATTTGTTCGTCATAGGAAAATATCAGAAAAGCGACCCCTCGTCTTGTCGCCTCCCTCGAAATATCCATTGCTGTATTGAGCTCGGCCACCGCGGCCGGTGAGAGGCTCGTCCAAACACATCACAGTGGTATCGTCTCTCTATCTACGACCTTTTTTCATATAAAATAAAAAAGGTTATTTTTAAATGCACATTTTTTGACCTAGAGACTTGACATTTATATTATGGGTACAGGGTATAAGGACCTTTCATTTACGTCAAACAAACTTTTTCGTAAACTTGTTAGTTTCCAAAATATAAGAATTAAAAAAATGGACTGTTTTCAAAAAACACCAAAAAAGTTTTATTATAAAAAAAGGCCATAAATATCGTTCGTTTCAACCATGCCACAACGTTTCATCATGTTTGGTTTTCAAACAATAGCCTACTTTCATATACAAAAATATTCAAATTTCTAAAAAATATATATTACATGGTCCATAGCAACGAGGACGTCACTCCGAGTCCTTGGAACCCTTGTACACGCCTCTGGCATGACTGGTTCACGATATATAACAAAAGTCTAAAATCACGTTTTACCCCCCCCCCCCCCCCCCAAAAAAAAAAAACATGTTTTCAGATTTTCACCTTTTCAACACCTACATCCCCGTTAGGAGCACAACGAGACGAAAAAAACGAATCCAAGCACGTCCTCCTAGCATTACTCCTTCCTTCCCTCCCAAGGTCGCCAGGGCATCACAACTTCCTTTCGTAAGCAGAACTCGCATTTATTTATTTATTTATGTATTTATTTATTTATTTATTTATTTATTTATTTATTTATTTATTTATTAATCTCATGTAATTTATTTCAGGATTAGGGCATAACCCATCTCTTTTGGGTACATTCGTGTTGACCGACTGAAAAACACTAAACTCTTGTTTGTAGAACTCGCATTCTAGCACTACTTACACAACACAAATTTTTGCCCTAGAGATTTGAAATTTATTTTGGGGGTAAAGAGGGTAAGGACCTTTCATTTATGTCAAACAAACCTTTTTTGTAGAATTCCTAGTTTCCAAAATATAAGATTTTCAAAATTTGAGTGTTTTTCAAAAAAACACAAAAATATAAAACTTTGTTCTAACGATTAAGGACTTAGAGACCATTCGTTTGAACTATGGCACAACGCTCTACCATGCTGGGTTTTCAAACTATCGCCTGCTTTTAAAACCAAAAAATTCAAAAATAAAAATAACAAGAAGTTCCGTGAAGAACTATACAGCCTACTTTTCATGCCAATGATTATTCTACAGTATATGAACCTATCTAGAATAATGACGAAATTAAGTTGGTAATATCGAAATATCTAATTCGTTCAAAATATACCTGGTATAATGTAGCCTAATAGAGCACTACAGTTGGCAGCCCTGGTGACTGAATATATTCTTAGTTCCACCTCTTAAGGTACAGAATACAAAATTTGGTTGAAGTCCAATGGACGTTACATGCAGTTGGACACTGGATCTATCAGCACGCGTAAAAGCATGTTGCCAACAATACCATGCGTGTGCTGGTCAGAAATAATCTGAATTATTATGATATCTTGTTGTGGCAATTTTGGATGAAATCCATTTGTTAGTATAGAAGTTGCATGTATTTTAAAATTGGACATATCAGCAGGCATAGAATCATGTTGGCAGCACCGCCTTGTATTAATTACTCCAAATTAATCTAGAATGTCAGGTGCCATACGTGTGCAAAGTATAGAGCTGTTGGCTTGCATACTTTCTGATATATTGATATTGGGGTAAAAAGAATATAGACAGCATTTATTAACAGTTGGCAGCCCTGATTGCTCTTAACCATACTTATAGTCATATCTGTTATGGTACACATTGCACATACGAAATTTGGTTGAAATCCAACTGATAGTATAGAAGTTACATGAATTTAGAAATTGGTACTATCAGCAGGCTTATAATCATGTTGGTAGAACTGACGTATATAAGTTACTCCAAATTAATCTAAAATGTCACAATATACGTGTGCATAGTTTAAAGCTGTTGGCTTGCATACTTTCTGATATATTGGTATTTGGATTTAAAAAAATAGAGAGCAATTATTAACAGTTGGCAGCCCTGGTGGCTCTTAAGAATACGCTCAGTCATATCTGATTATGTACAGATATTACATACAAAATTTGGGTGAAATCCAGTTGATAGTGTAGAAGTTATATGCATTTAAACATTGGGCCTATCAGAAGGCTTAACATTATTTTGGCAACACTGTCATTGTTGGCCTCCTGGAAATTAAACTGAAATAGTATTATCTACATGTGTGCCAATTTTGGAATAGCTCCCATGCATATCTTGCAAGATATCCAACATGGAGCTCAAATTTCTAGTGCGTTTTTTCAGCAGTTGGTAGCACTGACATCATTTTCAAATATGGACGTGAGCTATTCCGGTGCACATCTTTACTCATACTAAATTTGGTTTTGATTGCTGCAGCCGTTTGGGAGTTGATAGGGGGGGACACACACACAGCCAGACAGACAGACAGAAGGACAGACAGACAGACGGACAGACAGACAGACAGACAGACAGAAAGACACACATTTTCCCGGATCGATCTCATAAGACTACTTTTTCCTCATGTTTGCAAAATGTGAAAAGTAGGCTAAAAATGTAATGAGTGGTCCATAGCAAATCCCCCGTCAGCCCGAGTCCAACGATATGTCGCATGCCAAAATCGGACCATGGGCTCGCGAAAAATCCATTAATTTAACATGGACGCCCCGAGACGCCAGGCGTCGAGTGCAATAGAATTCCCCCTGCTCCCATACTAGTATGATTGTCTTCCAAGGTACGGTTATGTAAATCTTCGCTGTAAACCAATATTAGGCTTAATTATATTGCGTGAGTTCTTTGGTGACTGTACAGTCCGATCCGAGAACCACAGACTCTCCCACAATATTGGCACACAAGGTCTTGAGTAGTCAATGGATCTTGGGGGTTGATCATTCTGCGATTCATGCGCTCTTTTCTGGCATTTCTTTTTTCAGCCTGAAGCCTTTTTCTCTCTTGTTCGAAGAGCAAGTGGCCTTGATGGACGTTGCGGCGCCACTCTGGTCGGTTGGATGTGACAACCTCCCAGTTACCTGTATCAATTTGACATTTCTTCATACTGGTCTTCAGAACATCTTTGTGGCGTTTTTGTTGCCCACCCTGCTTTCTCTGATCGACATTCAGCTGGTAATATAAGATTTGTTTTGGGAGGCGGGACTCAGGCATGCGAACTACATGTCTTGTCCTTCGAAGTTGGTGTTTTATTATGAGTGCCTCTATACTAATAGTGCTAGCTTCCTCTAATACACTCGTATTAGTGCGCCGGTCCTGCCATTTAATACCAAGAATTCTCCTAAGGCACCGTTGATGGTATTTTTCTAGAGATAAGAGGTGCCTTCTGTAAGTAACCCAGCTCTCGCAGCCATAAAGCAGAGTGGGAAATACAACAGATTGATAAACGTATAATTTTGTTAAAATGCTAATGTCGTGATTGTCAAACACGCGAACGAGCAAACGACCAAAGGCTGCACTGGCACATTAGAGGCGGTGTTGAATCTCAGCGTCAATGATCAGATTAATTGATAGGTGACTACCCAAAAAGGAAAAAATTATCTGTATTCTTTAGTTTATGTCCATCAATCATGATAGCAGGAGCAGTAGCCCTGTCATGTGATGTAGGCAGATGAAGGACCTGTGTTTCATTGGTGTTTATGTACAGACCAATGCTTCTGTATGCCTCACTGAACACAATCAGGGTGGTGTAAAGAAGAGTTGCATCGCGCATATATACTAGTTCGCTTAACCCTTTGTAGAAGGATTTCTTTCCTGATGAGATTCTGCGCTAGTCGTATTTATGTTCTGTCGGAAAGCTCCAGTGAGGGAAAATACTGTATGTGGTATAAAATCTGTTTTACTACAATATGAATTAATATAACAATCAGGATACACTCAATAAGTAATAAACATGTAGTTAACAGTGAAATTGCCCCTTTCTTATTCTCCGTGTTGTACTTTTCAAGGCAATTACTAGGATGACATACAGGTTTCATAGTGCTGTGTTGCAAACATATACTGCTTTCACTCATGTTATGCCTGTACAATCTTTAGAATTTCCTCGGGTTAGAATATATGAATAATATGCTGTCAATTTCTTCCAAAAATCTAGTTATTTCAGACGAACTAGCACTAGTTTGTCTCCACACCGCCATTTTCACAGCCGAATAACGTAAAGAGCAACTCGTTCTTTATTTACCTGTAAAACTCGCTAAACAAAAGTGAAATGCATCAACAAAGCTGTGAAGATTCTAAAAGCTTTATACAATAACAACATATGGCAGCGGCACGCACAATGCTTCCACGCCCGTGAATAGTAACCGAGAAATCAGCTGCCGTTTATATCCCGACTTACGACCAGAACAGAAAACTAGCATGTCAGGAAATGCCCGACAGTCGTCCGCAAAAGGTTAGTACTGCGTGAAAGACAGCGAATGTAACATATACTCTACCAATCCCATTTTATGCGAACAACAATGGCACGAGTCGTACTTAGAAGTTCAAGAAGTGATGAAGGCAGTACCTCCCATATCAAGGGCTTAATTCTAACACCATGTAGCTGCATGTGGCTATGGTGTCTCACATGGTGGAGGAAGAGGCATCAAGTATCACACAGTTCAATCTACGAAATACTGTATTATCAGGACATTGTGTTCATTATACAGAAACTTGATCATAAGACATGTTTTCCTTCTTCTTCTACAGGGTACGTAACATCGATATGTTTGTATAATGCAAATCAAATGAACGACTGGTCTGGTTGTGGCCAAAACTGTCGAATTGATACCCATATGACCGCGTGATAATCTTGGAATACTCTGCTCCGGTTTAATTCAGTTATTTACCTCATGGACTGCTTACTGAAATCAAGAGTGTGCTGTTATCCCCCCCCCCCCCTTAGCGTGAGGTGCTGTATTCAAATTGCACGGAATGCCAGATATTTACTCTGCCTCATGCAAGTTGTTTTCCTTCTCGCAGTCAACAAATTTTCTCTGTAAATATTGCCTCAATGGTGGCAACATAGAGAATTCAAAATAATGTAGCTCACTCTCCACTCAGCGTGAGTTGTCAGTCATTACCATGGCAAGCTAGCAAGCAAATTCACTGTTGGAGGTAGTTCAACCCTTGAGAACTGGTGTGAAACAAGAGTCCCGTGACGAACTAAAGAGCCTACTTTTTATGCCAATGATTAATCTACAGTATATGGACCTATCTAGGATAATGATGAAATTAAGTAGGTAATATCGAAATTTCTAATTAGTTCGAAATATACCTTGTATAATGTAGACTAATAGAACACTACAGTTGGCAGCCCTGGTTACTGAATATATTCTTAGTTCCATCTCTTAAGGCACAGCATACAACATCTGGTTGAAGTCCAACGGATAACATGGACATTACATGCAGTTAGACATTGGACCTATCAGCGCGCGTAAAATCATGTTGGCAACAATGTCAGGCATGTACTGGTCAGAAATAATCTGAAATATTATGCTATCTTGTTGTGCTAATATTGGATGAAATCCATATGTTGGTATAGAATGTACATGTATTTTAAAATTGGACTTATCAGCGGGCATAGAATCATCACTTACAGTATATTAGTTACTCCAAAATAATCTAGAATGTCAGGTACTATACGTGTGCAAAGTATAGAGCTGTTGGCTTGCATAATTTCTGATATATTGATATTAGGGTAAAAACATACAGACAACATTTATTGTGAATTGGCAGCCCTGGTTGCTTTTAAGAATACACATAGTCATATCTGTTATGTTACACATAGCACATACGAAATTTGGTTGAAATCCAACTGATAGTTTAGAAATTACATGTATTAAAAATTGGTCCTATCAGCAGGCTTAGAATCATGTTGGTAGCACTGACGTATATTATTTACTCCAAATTAATATAGAATGTCAGGTACTATACGTGTGCATAGTTTATAGCTGTCGGCTTGCATACTTTCTGATATATTGGTATTTGAACAAAAGATAAATAGAGAGAGAGCATTTATTAACAGTTGGCAGCCTTGGTGGCTCTTAAATCTACGCTCAGTCATATCTGTTTATGTACGCATATTACATACAAAATTTGGTTGAAATTCAATTGATAGTGTAGAAGTTATATGCATTTAAAAATTGGACCTATCAGCATGCTTGAAATCATTTGGCAACACTGTCATGTATGCCCTCCTGGAAATTAATCGGAAATATTATTATCTATATGTGTGCCAATTTTGGAATAGCTCCCATTCATACCTGACTAGATATCCAACATTGAGCTCAAATTTCTATTGCGCTTTTTCAGCAGTTTCTAGCACTGACATCATTTTCAAATATGGGCTTGAGATATTCAGGTATACATCTTTACTCATACTAAATTTGGTTTAGATTGCTGCAGCCGTTTAGGAGTTGATAGGGGGACACACACACACAGAGAGACAGACAGACACACATTTGCCCAGATCGATCTCATAAGTCTACTTTTTCCTCATTTTTGCAAAATGTCAAAAGTAGGCTATAAATATAACACGAGGACTGGCGCCGGGTCGTTTTAACCCATAGTGTGTCACTCCCCTTATGTCGTAGTCGTACATAATTTAATTAAGTATTTTTACACCTGGTGTCTTCCCATGAACTATTCCCAGTATAATGAGGTTTATTTATATTTTTCTAATTTAACATGCAGAAAAATGTCAATATTTTTTTTATTTAACAGTGATAGTGATAGTGGTGGCAAAGCAGCCATCTAATTTTTTTGAACAAAGGAGTTGATGACCAAGGTGTCCCTAGACCCTAAACATGGATCAACAAGAACGTGAGCTATGTGACAGTGCTGCACCAAAATGGGTGGATTTTTCCCCTTAATTTTTGTCTGATTGTCCCTACTAACGTAAGCCGAATATTGTCACGCTGGGACTGGCGCCATGGGTAATTCTGACCCGACCGTAAATAATATAGAAATAACTTGAGTGTTCAAAAAGCTATGGACATTTTTCTTTTGTAGGTTGAAGTTCAAGGCTAGGAAGGAAGGTACAGTAAGCGATAGAAAATTAGGGCTGACCAAAACACAAATATAGACCATTAATTAAGCCTCGGGTCGAAAATAACCACGCGCCAGTTCTCGCGGGTTAAGGTGAGTTAGCCGTGGTCGTTATGGCGTGGCTGCAGGCAGTCGCTCACATCCGGAAGGCGAGAAGGTTCGAATCACCCGCCGGCAACCTTGAAGATGGTTTTCTGTGATTTCCCATCTTCCTTCCAGGAAAATGCCGGGGTTGGTCCCTAGCTATAGGCCACAGCCGCTACCTTCCAATGCCTAGTCCTTACATTCACACTTTCCTCCACAGACAAGACCTCGCACGCGACGGTACTTGTAGCTCACCCCATGGTTGTCCGAATAGAAGCAGCCTCAAACATGGCGAGCCGAACATGTCCTCGGACACTCCCGGCATTAAAAGCCGTGCGCTAGAAAAAAAAAGATACGAGCCTTACAGTAGTCGCATATGATGTGTAACATCTGACATGTTATCCTACTTGTATACTACACGTTGTTGGCATGTTAAAGAACCCATTTGAATTCAGTAGGCCGAGTTCAATGGCAAAATTAATCTCGGGATTTTCCGCCAACACAAAGTTCCTCCATTCTCTACTTGAAAGCGCTGTAGTGTCAAGGAGTTTAGATATCTAACCTCCTTGACTTTCATAGCGTTCAAAGGAACGACGAAATTCGACATGCAAGCTACTCTCTGGGTGTCAATTAACAAACCTTGCACCAGGCACCCGAGGCCATACGATATTATTACTACACATCTTGGACATTCTTAAAATGTTAATTTACACTCCATTTTCATACTGGTACTATGATGAATGTATAGAGTGAATTGGAGATATGCTACTGTCATATTTGTGGCGCAGCGGTCAAACCGTTAGTCTCTCACCAAGGTAGACAGGGTTTGATTCCCGGCCAATACATGTGAGATTTTCGAATTGAAATGCCATGTCCTGTGGTTCGCATTCCACGTAAAAGGGAGGTACCGTGGATCATGATCGGGAGATTAACGGACACGCAAAACTACAAGCTTCCTTCCTTCCTTTTACATTAATAATTCATAATAACAAAGTGACACACAACGTCGACAGTACTCTCAAATACTGTGAGCACATTCCTCAGTAACTATAACATTCATTATTCTCAAGGCTCTCATACAGTTCGTCGTAAACAATCAAAGCATGGCTTCTTACAATCATGAAATGACCTAGTCTCACATATGATGAAAATACAGCTTTTATTCCACTCATATAACAACATTCTGTTATGCATTTAATATTTGACTACTCACCCACAGCTTGACAATAATGCCGCTTACTCAAATGTCATTTGTCGTCTTTGTCCTACCCCATGTGATATTCAACTTTGAACGTGAAGCTTCATAAACTGCTCAATGACAAATGAAAGTCGGTGAAACATTTGCCACTGTGCTCGTCAAACCAGTGCCTGCTAAATACACTGCCTACTGTAATCCCATAACATTCTCGCGCTACAGAGCTCACACTGCCTTGTTTCCAATGCACACATTTTCAATTGCACATCCAGCTGGCAGTGCGTCTTCAATTCCGTCCGATCCAATTCCGTTCGATCCACTTCCGCCCGATTCACTTCCGTCCTATTTTTCTGGCAGTGCGTCTTCACTTCCATCCGATCCACTTCCGTTCGATCCACTTCCGCCTGATTCACATCCGTCCCCAATTTTCAAAATCACTCCCACAAAAGTATCCAGCAACCGAGTGGAAAGATGTTGCACATCAAAAAGGTAGCGCTATCTGAATATTTGAACAAAACCGTTCAGCTTCTTAATACGCTCCACCACTCAAACTACTGAATCAATGTAATGAATATTTATCAACAATTACCTTTGCAAGATAACATTGTTAAACTCCCAGGGGCTCACATCCAGTGGGACGTGGGTTGGCGACCACGGAATCCCAGCTGAGTCTGACATTGCTTCCACTTACTTGTGCTGGGCTCCGCTCCGTCTTCTTTCCTGTCGACCCCTCTTGGTCAAGTCTTGTTCTTTTCCGACCCCGATGGTATTGTGTATCCGAGGTCTAGGGAGTCTGTTACTTTCCCGCCTTAATTGGCCCTTGTCTCATCTTTCCTGATCTCTTATTCTTCTAGGGATCAGCCTTCTTTTTCTTTACGTGTTATCTCCTGCCTTCTAGCTTGCCACGGTGGGTGAGTGGATAGCGTGTCGGTCTACTAGCCCCAAGATTGCAGGTTCGCCCCTGACCGTGGTAAGTATTTTTTGAAAGGCGGCAAAAATACGATACGCATGTCATACGATGTTGGCATGTCAAAGAACCCATTTGAATTCAGTAGGTCGAGTTCATAATGGCAAAATTAATCTCGGGAGTTTCCGCCAGCACAAAGTTCCTCATTTCTCTACTAGAAAGCGCTATTGTGTTCAAGGAGATTAGATATCTAACATCTAACCTCCTTGACTTTCATAGTCAAGGAACTACGAAATTCGACATGCAAGGTACCCTCTGGGTGTCAAATAGCAAAGCTTGCACCAGGCACCCGAGGCCATACGATATTATTATTATTATTATTATTATTTCCTGCCTTCTGCACAAGGCCCTCAGGGAGGCAGGGTGTATGTAGCCCCACCACTTCTGGTGCACCCCGGATAGTGTTACACCCTCAAGGGCTCACGGCTGGTGAGTTAGGAGTTGGTGA
Organism: Meconema thalassinum; assembly: GCA_946902985.2. NCBI lineage: Eukaryota > Metazoa > Arthropoda > Insecta > Orthoptera > Tettigoniidae > Meconema > Meconema thalassinum. The sequence continues at coordinate 489,952,311 of OX336393.1, forward strand.
ACCCGAGGGATTCCTGAGCTGGGTCCGGTTTTCTCCCCTTTTCCATTGCCACTGAGGCGCTTCCTCTTCGCTTTCACTTCCCCATCTGCCTTTCATGGCTCTCCTTCCTTCCATGTCCCTCAATCCTCATTCTTCGAGGGTTGAGGGTATTTATTTTCCTCCTGCCTATTGTTTGCCTTACTCTTTATTTGTTTACCATTTCTTCTTCTAGTATTTAAGTCTGTAGTTAGTATTAGTTATAGCATTCATTTCATTCTCATCTCATGGCGGCCGTAGATTAACTTAAGGGCCTGACTACATTTTTGTTGATATTTCCTGAATCCATGGTCGGATGAGGTGTCGTAGGACTTGATCTAACGCCCTTTTTCCCCTGGACAACTTATTTCCATTCCAAAATAAAACCTACCCCTACTAGGGGGTGAAATAGTATTTTTTTAGGTAAATTTGGCTTTCCATGAGCAACGTGCATGAGGTCCGATACCAGTATGAAATTAAACTTGTTCCTCATGAAAAAACATGTAGGGTCCTGCATACCGCTATGATTTAACATGTTTGTTTTTTGTTTTTATGCATGCGCACTTGAAGTTTTTTGAAAGAGGGCGGGCTTTTTAAAGATAGTGGCTGTAGTGTAACCTAACCTAACCCAACCCACGAGGGGTGATCAAAAAGTATCTAGTAACAAAGTGCAGAACTAGTTGGTCGTTGACGGTGGCGTTTGGTAACAATAGTTGGATCTACTTGAAAATCAATGTATGCAGTCCTTACTTGAATTAAAAACAGATAACACACACTAATACATCCATCACAATTAGCACCGGTTATCAGACAGATTCTACACACACCCAAAGTACACGGGGCTACATGACCACGTTGTCGCGGCCCCTAAACTGAGGAACCAACCAACCTTCGTTGGAACTGTCATTTCTAAGTTTTGCAACATTAAAATGAATATTTAATTTTTGGGATGCTTAATGCCTTAATGTCGATTAGTAATAATTACCACACTTACTGAGAATCTGAGAAGCCTCCGTGGCTTAGGCGGCAGCACGCCGGCCTCTCACCGCTGGGTCCGTGGATCAAATCCCGGTCACTCCATGTGAGATCTGTACTGGACAAAACGGAGGCAGACAGGTTTTTCTCAGGGTACTCTGGTTTTCCCTGTCAAAATTTCATTCCAGAAACACTCTCCACTATCATTTCATTTCATCTGTCATTCATTAATCATTGCCCCAGAGGAGTCCGTCAGGCCTCGGCAGCCAACAGAGTTCATATACTCGCCGCTAGATGAGGGCTTCATTCATTCCATTCCTGACCCGGTCGGAGACTGGAAGCAGGCTGTGGATTTTCATTTTCACTGAGAATCTGACTGGTTTTTATGTTTTGATTTTGTTGGGCAGACACTATCTGTGGGTGTCACCGTAAGCCCATTTGTCTTATTGATTTGAAACTGATGATGCTCACTGGATGGGCGAAGCATGTAATCCATTAGTTTTCTCCTCTTCCCAGAGGTAATTTTTTCACTTATTCCGGTATTTGGAATTATCTTGTGTTGACCGACTCAAAGTTACAATATCAATTTTCAAATCTGACCTCATCACGGAACATTGATTTGGTGTGAGTTAGTCGGAACAGAAGCTGTAGGTAATAGAGTAGGCAGTGAACGAAATTTGAGGGGAGACAGACTAATACAATTTCGTATAGAACACGATCTATTCGTTACCAACACTTTCTTCAAACTTCCTGATTATACACATGGACATCACCTGCTAATAGTGTTGAAAAGATCATTAGGAACCTAATTGATTTCAGTTTGGTGAAGAAACCATTCAGGAAATTAAATGTAACTGCTGCTAAAATAGGTCTAAAGATTAATGAAGAGAAGACAGAATACATGATCATACAGAGAGAAAACATGACTACAGATCAACGCAACAACCTTCATATAGGCAATTTTACCTTTAAGAACACGCCAAACTTCAAATACCTTGGGGTAAATATAAATGACTGCAATAGAAGACAAGTTGAACACCAAATTAGATTACGGAATGCAAACAAAGTTTACTTTTCCCTGCATAAATTACTTTCCTCCAAACTTTTGACCAGGAAAACAAAACTAAAACTATACAACACGATCATCAGGCCGGTACTGCTACACGGAGCCGAAACATGGAGTGTGACCAAAAGGGAGGAACATCAACTTACAGTCTTCGAAAACAAGATATATAGAAAAATTTTCGGCCCCATTTTTGACCAGGAAACACAAAGTTGGGTTATCAGATCAAATCATGAGCTGTACAAGTTAGCCAATCAACCCAGGGTAGTAGACGTCATGAAAGCTAAACGGCTGCAATGGGCAGGGCATGTCATCAGAATGGACGCTGTCAGAATAGTTCGCCAGGTGTATGAGAAGAAGATCGAAGGCTCGAGACCCCCTGGAAGACCTTCGAGTAGATGGCAAGATGAGGTGACCTCTGACTGCAGACAAATGGGTATTACTGGATGGGAGAATACTGCGCTGGATAGGAGGAAATGGAGGCAGATAGTGAGAGCGGCACGGGATCGTCACGTCCCAGAGAAGCCAACGGAGTGAGTGAGTGAGTGAAGAAACCATTAAGGAGGTATGTAACATATGTGAAAACATATCCTAGTGCTGATATAAATAGTGATCACAGTCCAGTTGTACTAAACCTTGAATTGCTACGTTTTGGGAAAGCTAAGAGGATTGTTAAACTTGCAAAGTGCATAGATATTAGAAAATTAACACTTCCTGAACAAGAATAATATTGGAAATGCTCTGGAAGAGAAAATGGAAATGATGAGAAGCACTGGACCAATAGAGGTGGAATCTACTTGGAATTCTTTATAAGAGAGTACAATTGAAATTCAGGAAAATAACATCGGACACAGCAACAACAACAAACGACAGTCCTGGACAACAGATGACATTCTGGCTCTTATGAATGAAAGAAGGAAATATAAAACCACAGAGCACATTAAATACAAAATTCTGCACAAAAGTATTCAAAACAAGACGTTCCGTGACAACTAAAGAGCCTACTTTTCTTGAAATTTAAGATTCATGCCAATGATCATTCTATATGGATCTATCTAGAATAATGAGGAAATTAAGTTGGTAATATCGAAATTTCTAATTAGTTCGATTACGGAATACCTGGCATAATGAAGCCTAATAGAGCACTACAGTTGGCAGCCCTGGTGATTGAATATATTCTTAGTTCCATCTCTTAAGGTACAGAATACAAAATTTGGTTGAAGTCCAATGAATAGCACTGACGTTACATGCAGTAAAACATTAGATCTAAGAGCGCGTAAAATCATGTTGGCAACAATGTCATGCATGTATTGGTCAGAAATAATCTGAAATAATATGATCTATTGTTGTGCCAATTTTGAATGAAATCCATTAGTTAGTATAGAAGTTACATGCATTTTAAAATTGGACCTCTCAGCAGGCTTAGAATCATGTTGGTAGCACTTACGTATATAAGTTACACCAAATTAATATAGAATATCAGGTACTATACGTGTGCATAGTTTAAAGCAGTCGGCTTGCATACTTTCTGATATATGGGTATTTGGATAAAAGAAATTAAGAGCATTTATTAACAGTTGGCAGCCCTGGTGGCTCTTAAGAATACGCTCAGTTATATCTGGTTATGTACACATACAACATACGAAATTTGGTTGAATTCCAATTGTTAGTGTAGAAGTTATATGCATTAAAAAATTGGACCTATCAGCAGGCTTATAATCATTTTGGCAACACTGCCATGTATGGCCTCCTGGAAATTAAACTGCAATATTATTATCTATACGTTTGCCAATTTTCAAATAGCTCCCATTCAAACCTTCCAAGATATCCAACATGGAGCTCAAATTTCAATTGCGATTTTTTAGCAGTTGGTAGCACTGACATCATTTTCAAATATGGCCGTGAGATATTCAGGTATAGATATTTACTCCTACCAAATTTTATTTCGATTGCTCCAGCCGTTTAGGAGTTGATGGGGGGGGGGGGGACACACACACACACAGCCAGACAGACAGACAGAAGGACAGAAGGACAGACAGACAGACAGACAGATCTTATAAGTCTACTTTTTCCTCATTTTTGCAAAATGTGAAAAGTAGACTAAAAAGTGTAAAGAAGCCCCAGAAATATGGATGACTGAAAAATGTAAGGAAATTGAAGTCCTGCAAGAGAAGCATGATTATTTTAACGTGCATAAGAAAGTGAAAGAACTTTGTGGTTTACAGCGGAAACAATATGGTCAAATTCTGAGAAATACCAATAATGAAATCATCACGGATATCGAAGGGAAACTCAAAAGATGGAAAGAATATATTTATACTCTTTTCCCTGACAAAAGAAACGATCCTCCTTCGCCTGATGAAAGAATAAATGAGCCTGGTCCTGGAATAACAACAAGATAGGTTGTGCATGCTGTAAAACTTCATTGAATGGCAAGGCCACAGGGTCAGATGGAGTTTATGCTGAAGTTCTTGAAGTAATGATTGAGCAAGAATCTACCGGCCTTAATATCCTAACATCGCTGTTCAATAAAATATATATTTCTGGAGTTATACCATCTGATTGGTTGAAATCAACCTTCATACCATTACCAAAAAAAAGCCTAACTCTTCTCAGTGCGATGATTATCATATGATTATTCTGATGTCTCACGTACTCAAAATATTTTTTTCGAATCGTTCACACTCGCATATATAGGAAATGTGAATCACACATGGAACAGAATCAATTTGGGTTCAGAAATGGGGTCGGTACACGTGAGGCATGCATCTCCTTGAATGTACTAATGCAGAGATGTGTAGGCATAAATGTCGATGTATATGCATGTTTTATAGACTACAAGAAAGCTTTTGATTGTGTCAGATATGAAAAGTTGATAGAAATTCTGAGATCAACTGGTATTGACCGCAATGGTTTACGCATCGTAAGTAATCTTCATTGGAATCAGACTGCGGATGTTAAAACAGTTCAAGGAACTTCAGAAACGGCTTCAATCAGAAAAGGTTTTCGTCAGGGTTGTGTACTGTCACCGCTTTTGTTCAACATTTATTCTGAGGCAATATTTAAAGAATCGTTGGTAGAAGGTGGAGGGATCAATATAAATGGAAAATGTATTAATAACATACGATATGCGGATGATACTCTTGTCATAGCAGATAAATTATCTACCCTTCAACACATGGTAAATTGCTTAGTACAACTCAGTGAAGAACTCGGCTTGTGTGTGAACGCTTTAAAAACAAAATTGATGGTGTTCTCTAAAAAGACAATAATAGCAAATCTCACAAGAAATAATAATATAGTTGAACAAGTGTCCTCTTTCAAATACTTGGGCACCATATTGAACGAACAATGTGACTCCAAACAAGAAATAAAATCTAGAATTTAACAGGCTAGGAAACAATTCTTTACCTTGCGGAAATTCTTTGTACGATCAGATCTCAGTCTACAGTTGCGAATTCGCATGATTCGTTGTTACATATTTTCTGTTCTTCTATATGGTTGCGAATGCTGGACCATGGTTCCTTCTATTGAAAACGAATCGATTCCTTTGAAATGTATCTATATCGTCGTCTCCTGCGCATACCTTGGATATTGAAAATTTCAAATATCGAGGTCCTACATAGGATGAAAAAGCAAAAAGAACTGTTACATGTTATAAAGCAAAGAAAGACACAATACCTAGGTCACATCATGCGAAACGAGGGGTACCAATTATTACAGCTAATTATTGAAGGAAAGATACAAGGAATAAGATCCGTTTGGAGACGCAGAAATTCATGGTTGAAGGACATTAAAAGGTGGCACCGGTGTACATCGGAAGAAGCATTTCATACTGCAATGTCAAGGTCAGAGCAGGCTACGTGGATCGCCAACCTTCGTTTGGAGACGGCGTCTTAAGAAGAAGAAGTCCACTTCAGCTATTTTGAGGCTGTCCTCCATTTTTAGACTGTTAGACTTATGAGATCTACACAGGGCCACAACTTTGTGTGTCTGTGTGTCTGTCCCCCCCCCCCCCCCTATAAATTCAAATACGACGAAACCGAATTGAATTAAATTTGGTACAGGGGTAGCACTAGCAAAGGGCACTTCAGTGTCATGTTTTATATTGCCACCATCTTAACCAAAACATAATCGCGGCCACTCAAATGGCTAAAAGATAAAATTAAATTCTTCTTCTTCTTCCCCTTCGGCTTTTCCCAAGTAAATGGGGTCGCCGGAGCCAACCAGGCTCATTTTTTGGTTTTGACCGGGGATTTAAGGCCGGATGCCCTTCCTGACACCACGTGATTTTCCATGTGAAAATTCCACCCCGCTTTCACCGGGATTCGAACCCCGGCCGTCCGGGTGAAAGGCGAGAAGCTAAGCCACTGCGCCATCACGCTCCCCAAAAGATAAATTTAAATTACGTTTTTAAATCTTTATCAAATTTGGTTAAAACATACCTTCGTATGGGACGCGTCTAGTGCCCAAACTGATAGGTCATCAGCCGTACCATTTCAGGATGGCAGCCGTGTGAATTATGCAAAATTATAATCTACTAGCTGTACCCGGCATGCGTTGCAATGCCAATCAAAAAAAGAGTTGGCGTTGTAACTTTGTTTGTTGAAGTGCTTTTGGATTCCCAATATTTATTTATTTTCCGTTAACCACCTCTAAACTATTGTAAAATTTATTTACTATCTCAAAAAAAATCATGGGAGCGTGCTCAACAACTCACCAAAGTTTCATCGCAATGAAATGAATGGTATATGAACGCATACGGGACTTTGTTGAAAAGATTCGAGCGCCGTCACCCATTTGTTGAATATACTCGTACGCTACCTATTGTAAAATGGATTTACTAAGTCGAAAACCTTCCCTGGCGTGTACACAACAACTCATGAACGTTTCATCGCAATCAGATGAATGTCATATGAGCGCATACGGGATTTTGTTTAAACGATTCACGCGCCTTCACTCATTCGTTGAATCTTCTTGAGCGCCGTCCATTGAACAATGGATTTACTAATTCATACACCTTCGCAGGACTATACTCAACTCACCAACGTTATATCACAATCGGATGAATGGTATATGAACGCATACGGGACTTGGTTGAAACGATTCACGCGCTGTCGCCCATTAGTTGAATCTACTCGTGCGCTACCAATTGTAACATGGATTTACTAAATCAGAAATCTTTGCGGGAGAGGAAACAACATTTCTCTAAATTTCATTGCAATCACATGAATGGTATATGAACGCATACGAATTCTTTTAAGATGATACGCGCGCCGTTACTCATTTGTTGAATCTACTCGTGCGCTACCTATTGTAAAAAGGACTTACAAAGTCAGAAACCTTTCCTGGAGTGTGCACAACAATTCAACCAAAGATTCATAGCAATCGGATGAATGGTATTTGAACGCTACGGGACTTTGTTTAAGCGATTCGCGTGCCGTCGAACATTTGTTGAATCTACTTGTTCGATACCTATTGTAAAGTGGATGTACTGAGCCAGAAACCTTCCCTGAAGTGTACACAACATCTCACCCAAGTTTCATCGCTATCGGACGAATGGTATATGAACGCACACGGGACATTGTTGAAACGCTTCGCGCGTCTTCGCTCATTTGTTGAATCTACTTATGCGCTACCTATTGTAAAATGGACTTACTAAGCCTGAAACGTTCACTGGAGTGTACACAACAACTCATCCAAGTTTAGTCGCAATCGGACGAATGGTATATTAACACGTATGGGACTATGTTGAAACATTTCGCGCGTCGTCGCTCATTTGTTTAATCTACTTGTGCGATACCTATTGTAAAGTGCATTTACTAACCCAGAAAGCTTCCCTGAAGTGTACACAACAGCTCACCCAAGTTTAGTCGCTATCGGACGAATGGTATATGAACGCATACGGGACTATATTGAAACACTTCGCGCCTCGTCGCTCATTTGTTTAATCTACTTGTACGAAACCTATTGTAAAGAGGATTTACTAACCCAGAAAGCCTCCCTGAAGTGTACACAACATCTCACCTAAGTTTCATCGCTATCAGACGAATAGTATATGAACGCATACGGGACTTTGTTGAAACGCTACGCACGTCGTCGCTCATTTGTTGAATCTGCGCGTGCCCTACCTATCGTTAAGTGGATTTACTAATCCCGAAACCATGCCTGAAGTGTACACAACTTCTCACCCTAGTTTCATAGCTATCGGACGAACGGTATGTGAATGCATAGAGAACTTTGTTGAAACGCTTCGCCCGTCGTCGCTCATTTGTTGAATCTACTCGTGCGCTATATATAGTTAAGTGGATTTACTAAGCCAGAAATCTTCCCTGGAGTGTGCACAAAAATACAACCAAAGTTTCATAGCAATCGGATGAATGGTATATGAACGCATACGGGACTTTGTTTAAGCGATTCGCGCGCCGTCACTCATTTGTGCGCTACAACTTTCATATGTATTCACCTTTTAAACCTTCTCTGGACTTCCACAAATAATTCAAGACCAAAATTAGCCAAATCGGTCCAGCCGTTCTTGAGTTTTAGCGAGACTAACGAACAGCAATTCATTTTTAGCCTTATTTTCAATTTTGAAAAAATAGGCTTATGAGATCACCTTTTGTCCGTGTGTGTGTGCGTGTGTGTGTGTGTGTGATTCGTGTGTGTGTTCCCCCTAATAAAATCTAACCGGCAGGAGCGATTTCAATGAAACTCGGAAAGTTCATAGCACTATTCCCGGCGACCTCGACCGTGCCCTTCAAATTTTGTTAAGACTCACCAATCCAACATGGCGGCTGTGCGAAATATTTCACCAGCATTCAATATCTCCGAAACTATTACCGATATTACCCTGACATTTTCTATGGTGATAGAGGGAACTACTATAAGTTCACTTATGTGACTTTCGAAAACCTGGTAACTACAAAACCAACATGGCGGCCATGCGAATTTGCGACTTTTAAATAGAGGTTTCTCGCGATTTAACCAACCAAACGCAATGAAACTTGGTACAGTAGAAGTTTATATACATTGTAATGCACCGACATCTAAGTTCGTTCAATTGTTTACATAATCACAAGATGGCGGATGTGCGAAATATTTCACCGGCATTCTATAAATCTGAAACTATTAGCGGTATCTCCCTAAAATTTTGTACGGAGATAAAGGGCACTACTGGAAGTTCATCTATAAGATTTTCAAAAACCGGTTAACTACAAAACGAACATGGCGGCCAAGCGAATTTGAACATTTTAAATAGACCTTTCTCGCGATTTAATGTTCCAAGCGCACTGAAACCTGGTACAGGAAATATTTATACACATTGTAATCCACTGGTATCTAATTTAGTTCAATTGTTTACATAACCTCAAGATGGCGGCAGTGCGAATTTTAAAATTAAGTTTTTATTTCTTGTGATGTAGTCATGCGAACGAAGTGAAAGTTTGAATAATGAACCTACGCAATAATTTTCCTTTAATGGGTACATGACTCTATGGCCTATACATTTAACAATACAACATGGCGACCATCCGAAATATTTAGACGATACTGAATATCTACGAATCTATTTTAGCAATCAAACTGCATTTTTTAATGTTCATAGGGGCTATGAACTTAAGTTCACCTATAGGACTTTAAATAACCTGGTGATCACAAATCCAACATGGCGGTGACGCGAATTATAAATATTCACATGGACGTTTCTCGCAATTTAACCATCCGCGTGCAGTGAAACTTGGTACAGTAAATCTTTATCCGAATGTTAATCCACTGGCCTCTAATTTATTTCAATTGTTTCCATAACCTCAAGATGGCAGCTGTGAAAAATTTTTAAATCTCCTTGTTTTTTCTTGTGTCCTAATTATGCGATTGAAGTTTGAATACTGCACGTTCACAATGATCTGCATGTAACAGTACATAACTCTAGGACCTACATATATAAAATCCAACATGGCGACCATCCGAAATATTTAGTCGGTTCTCAATATCTACGAATCTAATACAGCAATCAAACTGAAATTGTGTATGTTGATAGTGGCAATTAACATAAGTAGGATATATGAAAATAGGCTGTATAGTTTTCACGGAACTACTTGTTATATATATAGATAACATGGGACCCTCCAGTTTCAATCGTCGAACCGAAAATCGTTTAAACTGTTCTAGAGGACGTGGCCCGTTCAAAATTAAAAGTTTATATTGTAATATTATAGTGCAGTGACCTCAAAAAGCTGAGTGGTCTGGGTTACAAGACAAGATGACAGCTGATCTCTCGTTCTCACCTATATTTGACTAATTTGAGTATGTTGCATGGAATATAGCCTACTGATAGGAATAATATCAACTTTGTATGAAATGGGTTATAATGGATATATACTCCAGTGAAGAAATCGTTTAGTAAAAGTTATTATTTGTCAAGACGTTGAATGTAAATCAAGTGATAACGATTGACTTGGGACGACGTGTTTGGGTCTGTGGTTAGAACTTTGGTCTTTCACCCGGCCGACCAGGGTTCATAACCTATCCGAGTTGTATTATTTTGCTTGATTTGTTTTATATTTATTATTTCTTGAGTACTGAGACGTTATAAACTTGAGCGTTATATTGTGCATTTTGCAATGGAGGATATACGTATATTTCATTTGAACAACATTCTCCACTGGATCTGCACGAGTGACTTCGTGACATCTACTAGCAACCAGTTGAACTATGCTGGAGCTAGCAACGGCCTAATAGATGCGAACTGGGCTCTATACCGGCCAGTTAGTGAACCCATGCCTAGGGTGTAATTGAAAAAATCCTCTTGTTGCCGATAGAGCGCACTCTCCCCAGGGATAGGCGCGATTAAATATTAACTGTGCAGTAGGTACATTAAATGTGTTTCTCCCAGTGATGCGTTTAGAGCAGCGAAGTTTCAATTATTGTAAGCTGTCGGTGTTAATATACTGAATTCCTACGTTGTTTGGAGTGTTTGCTGATGAAATTGCAAAATGTTGGGTTAAATTATGAACTATGGTTTGAACGCCACTGCTCAATTCCAGTGTACCAATTTGCACTCCGAATAGGAAGAAAATAGGAGGTGAAGAGGACAAAGAGTTATAACTACCTATACCGATACATTTAGGAGAAAGTAGGATATAGTTTCTTTTCTGAACATCTTGTTCTGTCATAGGACTTAGTTTTCTTTACTTCGGAGACAGGGAGATGACCTAGTAATTGTCGTCATAAACTGCCTTCCTGTACTCTGCGTACCCGTCAACGACAGGTACTCAATGCTAGTTAAAATAAATAAGCTCTGCATTCTACCGGAGTTATAGCAAATGACAGGTTGCTCGTCGAGTGTGGTACAGTACATCCCCATTGCCCGTATGACCCGACCCGACCCGACCCAGTGCGTACAGTACTTTATTGATTCACTTGTTGCACGTCCGAGCAAGCACAGGAGCCGAACCGTCTTTACGATAAACAGATGACTTGCTCTCGTTTCACGATCTTTGTGGCTGGCGAAAGGGAAATCACTCAGGTTGTTTGAGACGCACAAGCTCAACCCAAATATTTCCAGCATCACACATTTTTAGATAGAAGGCTTTCGCGACCGGTATCTATAAGGTGCGTTCATAAAGTAACGAGCCGGAGGCATAATTACAGAAAGCAGTACCTGTATGTTAGAAGTATTGGCCCTGGCTCTTGAGGCACTTGTCCCACTTTGACACGAGGCGGTGAATGGCTGTCTCATAAAATTCCCTGGGCTACGATGTGAGCCAGTTCCGCCCGTACAGCTGGACGTCAACGTCCGAGGTGAATCGTTGGTCCCACAGAGTCCTTTTCAGGGGACCAAACATGGCGTAATCACACGGAGAGAGGTCTGGACTGTATGGAGGGTGGCCGAGAACCTCCCATTTGAATTTCTGCTGGAGTGCCGTGACTGTGTTGGCCGTATGAGGTCATGCATTATCGTGGAGCAGAATGACCCCATGGGTGAGATTGCCTGGTCGTTTTGTTCTGATCGCTTGGCGAAGGTTGGTCAAGGTTTGCGAGTAACGCTGGGCATTCACGGTCGTCCCGTGCGGCATGAAGTGTATCGGAAGGGGGCCATCTTGGTCAAAGAAGAACGTCGGCATTACCTTTCCTGCACTCGTGTGGACGGCCTTGCCTTTTTTGGGTGGTGGTGACCCTGGATGCTTCCACTGGAGGCTTTGTCGTTTGGATTCTGGTTCGAAGTGATGACACCATGACTCAACACTCGTGCCAGGAACCCATTCCCTTCCCTCGCATAGCGCTGCAGATGACCAAGACAGTGGGCCATTCGACATGCTTCCTGGTGTGGTTGGAGACTGTGGGGCACACATGGGGCACACACTTTGCGCAAGTGCAGTCGTTCTTTCATGATGGTGTGCACACTTCCGACGCTCAATCCGACCACGGCGGCTATGGCGTTCACTGTCACTCGGCGGTCCTGGGTAATGAGTGCATCAAGCAGCTGGACGTTGTCATCGATAATGCAGGGGAGTGCCCCAGACCGGGCATCATCGGCTAACGACACCCGTCCTTCCCTGAAGCGCTTGTGCCACGCCTTGACCCTTGCAAGGGACATGCAGTGTTCGCCGGACACGTGTGACATTCGGCGATGAATTTCCGTTCCCCCTACTCCTACCGCTGTCAGAAACCGAACAACACCTCTTTGCTCTTCGTTTGACGCCTCCATGTCACTGTTTGCAATGCGACAGGCAGCGTTGGACGATTGATGCATGCTGCTGCTCGCTTTGTATCGTCACGTGACATGCCCTCTAGCGACGGGCTGTGACCTTCCACGCTCTGGTCGTAACCACACCTCGTTACACACGCCACGATTAGCCGATGTCGTCACCGGTTTGCGCATTCAAGCCTCTGGTTCGTTACTTTTTGAACGCACATTGTAGTTTATTATCTAGGCTTACAAGATGGAGCCACGTCGTGTATCGGTGAGTGTTTCCCGACTTTTCGGCTGTCATTGCAGCAGCCTTAATCGAGGGTGAGTAGTGTTGCTGTGAGTACGGATACCAACTCGTAGAGCCGCTACAAGAGGCTAAGGTGGTTTGGACATGTTCTCAGGATGCCTGAACCATGAAGCTGTCTATGGAGCACGAATGCAAGGCACCAGACCGAGGGAAGAATGGGTGGAAGACGTCAGAGGTGCATTGGAAGGGAGAGGAAAGTCTTGGAAACAGGCCAAACAACTGACAAGAGACAGGAAGGCCTGGCGCTCTTTTTGGAAAACCTCGACACCCGAAGGGTACCAGAGGACGACAAAGTAAGAATTTTTATTTATTTTTAATCGAGTTTACCCTTCAGGGTGGTGGCTTCCACGGACTCATCGAGGGAACTCACCCCTATCGGCCTTTTCCAGGCAATATTCTAGAGCTGGGAACATCTGGTCGGAGTGGATACAACTGATGAGGTGTGATTAGCACCTCGCCCAGGTGGCCTAACCTGCAAAGCGAATAAGGACCTCATGAGGGAAGGGATTGGAAGGTTAGGGTGGATAGGCAAGGAGGAGGGAAGGAGGCGGCCGTGGCCCTACAGTAGGTAACATCCCGGCATTTGCCTGAAGACGAAGTGGGAAACCACGGAAAACCACTTCGAGGATGGCTGAGGTGGGAATAGAATCCCCTCTACTCATTTGGACCACCCGAGGCTGAGTAGATCCCGTTCCAGTCCTCATTCCTCATTTCAAATTTCGTGGCAGAGCCGGAATCCAACCCAGGACCTCCGGGGCGGCAGTTAACCACGCTACGCTACGGAGGCGACTCAGTACGAATTATTATTTGAAATGTAATGTTTTACAGTCAGTCAACACGCCTCGTTATAGTGCTGCTTTGAGGTTTTGTGGGTATCTACCGACCCAACCTATGGCCAGCCTCTGAGCTGACTACCTAAGAGATAGACAGCAATATTGTACCCAATTTTAATGTGTGGTTCCCTAATCCTGAAAAAAATTACGTGAGATTAATAAATATACATGGATAACCATTTTCAATCGTCAAGCGATCATCATCAGATCCTTAACACTTAGGCTATTAAATCAGTGTCTACAAGTATGGGTGATGGTATTTATAATATATACACTTATTTAGTTGCAGTAGTAGGAGACTTCTGTTACGTAGGAAGCAAAATAACCAGTGATGGTCGAAGCAAAGAGGATATAAAAAAGTCCTCTCGGCACGCCGGAAGGCGGAGGTAGATTTCACCGGACAAACTTGGGGATAGGCGAAAATAGGCAGAATATGCAGGTTTTCGTAGAAGGATCAGACCTCATTTATTGCGAGAAGGTATTTTATAATTGGAGCTTAATTAACTTTGTTTTTCGTCATTTTATGCTTATTTTAAACATTTTATTGTCTTATGGGAACGGTAACCTTCTTGTCATTTGGGGTCCATTTTTATACTTGTGGTCACACTGTCCTTATGCTAGGTTTCGACACTGATGTGTAACTATGTAACGGTCTGTTACTTCTTCACGCAAAATTATATCTCCCGCAGAGATATTGGTTGGTTCCTCAGTTTAGGGGCTGCGACAACGCGGTCATGTGACCCCGTGTACTTAGGGATGGCTGTATTAGTATGTAATTCAGGTAAGGACTGCAGACGGTCAATTTCAAGCAGTAGTTCCTAATGTTGCTACCAGGTACTACCGTCAACGACACCTAGCTGTGAACTTGGCTACTAGATGCCACCGCAGCCAGCAACTCGCAACGAACGTTGGAATTTCCCCTCCAAAGGAAAGCATACTGAGGGATTTTTAGCGCTCTTAGAAAATCCGACGACTTCGGCTGGCTTTGAACTCGCGACCTTGGGCCTAGACATTCAGCATGCTTGCTACCAGTTACGTCACCGAAGCCGCTTCACACTTAGTCAGATGGAATTCTGAATATGATCTCGTGCAAGTGCGTTATCTTGGCAACGTCTGATGGCGCATCCCTCATCAATTTAGTAGAGTTGCCATGGCAAGCACTGATAGCTCTTGGCATTTTCTTATAATTCCGAAATCATTTTTCTCATCCCTTGGCATAATGGTGGGTCATATCAAAAATTCTTTAAGACAAAATTTTAGGTAATTATTAGGGGAATATTGTCCATTTTGTACGGTTTTGAGATTGTGCCTATTAAGAGAGATATGATTAATGTTTCCCGAAAAACCCACTTTTTCCCACCCCTTTGGTCAATGGTTGGTGCTATAAAAAAAGCTCTTAAAACATAAATTTTTGGGCTTTATCCGACACATAGTTTGAACGTTGAACGGATTCGATATTTCACATATTAAGAGAGTTATAGCAATATTTCACTTTTTCGAAAAAAGCCCCCCATTTTCACCCCCTTCGACCGATTTAGCCCATTAACGAACTCGACCGAGATTTTATTGGTATACATATTCGGTAAAATATTCAAAGTGATTGGTGCAAAATTACGGCAGTTATCGTGTCCACAAGAAACTGATATGCATATATATATATACTAGCTGAAGTACCCGTGCTTCGCTACGCGTCATAAATAAATTTAAATGTGAAGGTGACAGTTAAAACAGGGGATAGGCGAGGTGCTGCGCTGAGGGAGATTGAGGATGGAATATTTTGTCCAACTACACCGCTCCACGTTGACCGTGTTTTATAACGCAAATTTAGGTTTTACTCGCTAACCGTTGGAGATACCTTTCGGATAGAAAAAAGTCCTCTCGGCACGCCGGAAGGCGGAGGTAGATTTCACCGGACAAAATTGGGGATAGGCGAAAATAGGCAGAATATGCAGGTTTTCGTAGAAGGATCAGACCTCATTTATTGCGAGAAGGTATTTTATAATTGAAGCTTAATTAACTTTGTTTTTCGTCATTTTATGCTTATTTTAAACCTTTTATTGTCTTATGGGAAAGGTAACCTTCTTGTCATTTGGGGTCCATTTTTATACTTGTGGTCACACTGTCCTTATGCAAGGTTTCGACACTGACGTGTAACTATGTAACGGTCTGTTACTTCTTCACGCAAAATTATATCTCCCGCAGAGATTTTGGTTGGTTCCTCAGTTTAGGGGCTGCGACAACGCGGTCATGTAACCCCGTGTACTTAGGGATGGCTGTATTAGTCTGTAATTAAGGTAAGGACTGCAGACGGTCAATTTCAAGCAGTAGTTCCTAATGTTGCTACCAGGTACTACCGTCAACGACATCTACCTGTGAACTTGGCTACTAGATGCCACCGCAGCCAGCAACTCGCAACGAACGTTGGAACTTCCCCTCCAAAGGAAAGCATACTGAGGGATTTTTAGCGCTCTTAGAAAATCCGACGACTTCGGCCGGCTTTGAACTCGCGACTTTGGGCATAGACATTCAGCATGCTTGCTACCAGTTACGTCACCGAAGCCGCTTCACAATTAGTCAGATGGAATTCTGAATATGATCTCGTGCAAGTGCGTTATCTTGGCAACGACTGATGGCTCATCCCTCATCAATTTAGTAGTATTGCCATGGCAACCACTGATAGCTCTTGGCATTTTCTTATAATTCTGAAATCATTTTTCTCATCCCTTGGCATAATGGCGGGTCATATCAAAAATTCTTTCAGACAAAATTTTAGGGAATTATTAGGGGAATATTGTCCATTTTGTACGGTTTTGATATTGTGCCTATTAAGAGAGATATGATTAATGTTTCCCGAATAACCCACTTTTTCCCACCCCTTTGGTCAATGGTTGGTGCTATAAAAAACTCTTCAAACATAAATTTTTGGGCTTTATCCGACACATAGTATGAACGTTGAACGGATTCGATATTTCACATATTAAGAGAGTTATAGCAATATTTCACTTTTTCGAAAAAAGCCCCCCATTTTCACCCCCTTCGACCGATTTAGCCCAGTAACGAACTCGACCGAGATTTTATGGGTATACATATTCGGTAAATTATTCAAAGTGATGGGTGCAAAATTACGGCAGTTATCGTGTCCACAAGAAACTGATATGCATATATATATATACACATATACATACATAAATTATATATAAACTTTTGAACTGACGGTGGTTTTGAGGTCTGGGGGATGTGAAACGCGAAGATATGTCGAAATTTTCCGGAAGTCGAAACATGGTACCCATTGCAATAGTTAGCTTTCTAATGAAATCTACCTCTGGTTGGTTCCTCAGTTTAGGGGCTGCGACAACGCGGTCATCTAACCCCGTGTACTTTGGGTGAGTGTAGAATCTGTCTGATAAACGGTGTGAATTGTAATGGCTGTAGTAGTCTTAATTCAGGTAAGGACTGCAGACGGTCAATTTCAAGCAGTAGTTCCTAATGTTGCTACCAGGTACTACCGTCAACGACACCTAGCTGTGAACTTGGCTACTAGATGCCACACCAACCAGCAACTCGCAACGAACGTTGGAACTTCCCCTCCAAAGGAAAGCATACTGAGGGATTTTAGCTCTCTTAGAAAATCTGACGACTTCGGCCGGCTTTGAAACCGCGACCTTGGGCATAGACATTCTGCATGCTACCAGTTACGTCACCGAAGCCGCTTCCCACTTAGATGAAAATACTGAATCTGATCTCGTGCAAGTGCGTTGTCATGGCAACGTCTGATGGCTCATCCCTCATCAATTTAGTAGTGTTGCCATGGCAACCTCTGATAGCTCTTGGCATTTTCTTATAATTCCGAAATCATTTTTCTCATCCCTTGGCATAATGGTGGGTCATATCAAAAATTCTTTCAGACAAAAGTTTTAGGTAATTATTAGGGGAATATTGTCCATTTCGTACGGTTTTGATATTGTGCCTATTAAGAGAGATATGATTAATGTTTCCCGAAAAACCCACTTTTTCCCACCCCTTTGGTCAATGGTTGGTGATATAAAAAAACTCTTCAAACATAAATTTTTGGGCTTTATCCGACACATAGTATGAACGTTGAATGGATTCGATATTTCATATATTAAGAGAGTTATAGCAATATTTCACTTTTTCGAAAAAAGCCCCCCATTTTCACCCCCTTCTACCGGTTTAGCCCAGTAACGAACTCGACCGAGATTTTATAGGTATACATATTCGGTAAAAAGTCATTGGTGAAAAATTACGGCAGTTATCGTGTCCACAAGAAACTGATATATATATATACTTTTGAACTGACCGTGGTTTTGGGGTCTGGGGGATGTGAAACGCGAAGATATGTCGAAATTTCCGGAAGTCGAAACATGGTAGCCTACCCATTGCAATAGTTAGCTTTCTAATGAAATCTACCTCTGGTTGGTTCCTCAGTTTAGGGGCTGCGACGACGTGGTCCATCTAACCCCGTGTACTTTGGGTGAGTGTAGAATCTGTCTGATAAACGGTGTGAATTGTAATGGATGTATTAGTCTGTAATTCAGGTAAGGTCTGCAGACGGTCAATTTCAAGCAGTAGTTCCTAATGTTGCTACCAGGTACTACCGTCAATGACACCTAGCTGTGAACTTGGCTACTAGATGCCACCCCCAACCAGCAACACGAAACGAACGTTGGAACTTCCCCTCCAAAGGAAAGCATACTGAGGGATTTTAGCGCTCTTAGAAAATCCGACGACTTCGGCCGGCTTTGAAACCGCGACCTTGGGCATAGACATTCTGCATGCTACCAGTTACGTCACCGAAGCCGCTTCCCACTTGTTAGTCAGATGTCAAAGTCAACCCCTGGCACCATCCAGCCCATGACGGGCTAAGGCCGACCAAGCGACCGCTGCCCAGCGTGATCAGCGCGTCGGGTCCCCTCGGCCGTTAATATTGGTATTCGTGATCGGGGTGCTGTCTCACTGTCAGACAGCTACTCAATTGTCCTCACGAGGCTGAGTGCACCCCGTTCCAACCCTCACGTCAGTTTTAAAATCCCTGACAGAACCGGGGATCGAACCCGGGGACTCCGGGTGAGAGGCAGGCGCGCTACCCCAACACCACGGGGCCGGCTTAGTCAGATGGAAATACTGAATCTGATCTCGTGCAAGTGCGTTGTCATGGCAACGGCTCATCCCTCATCAATTTAGTAGTGTTGCCATGGCAATCTCTGATAGCTCTTGGCATTTTCTTATAATTCCGAAATCATTTTTCTCATCCCTTGGCGTAATGGTGGGTCATATCAAAAATTCTTTCAGACAAACGTTTTAGGTAATTATTAGGGGAATATTGTCCATTTTGTACGGTTTTGATATTGTGCCTATTAAGAGAGATATGATTAATGTTTCCCGAAAAACCCACTTTTTTCCACCCCTTTGGTCAATGGTTGGTGCTATCAAAAAACTTATTTGACATAAATTGTTGGCACTTATCCGACACATATTATGAACTTTGAATGGATTCTATATTTCGCGTATTAAGAGAGTTATAGCGAAATTTCAATTTTTCGAAAAAAGCCCCCCCATGTTCACCCCCTTCGACCGATTATGCCCATTAACGAACTCGACCGAGATTTTATAGGGATACATATTATGTAAAATATTCAAAGTGATTGGTGCAAAATTACGGCAGTTATCGTGTCCACAAGAAACTGATATACATATATACATATATATATATATATATATATATATATATATATATATATATATATACATACATAAATTATATATAAACTTTTGAACTGACGGTGGTTTTGGAGTCAGGGGGATGTGAAACGCGAAGATATGTCGAAATTTTCCGGAAGTCGAAACATGGGACCCATTCCAATAGTTAGCTTTCTAATGAAATCTACCTAATGTAATTTTAAAACCTCGCATACGCCATCAAATGTTTGCTATTTCTTAGCGTTCTCTTTTTATTTGAAATGGAAATATGAAAGTTTGAAACCAAAGGGTGTAGTGACGTCACTAAAATGGTCACCATCTTAAAATAGTGAAAATTATTGAAATCAAAAGTAACCTATATGTTAACCAGGTAAATCAGCTACTTCCATGTAAAATTCATGTAAATTGCGTGATTGAGTAATGCACAGACACACACCATCTCATTTTTAGCCTCTCTTCGCTCGCGTCATAGTCGTGTCATATTGTTATTCAATGAAATGCAGGTTTAACCCCGTTAACACCCCTATAAACCTGAATACCCCAAATTCCCTCCGTAGTAGAAGTTTTCGACACACAACAAACATATCCCCAAAATGTCATTCTTCTAACTTTAATAGTTTTGGTTGGTCGATGAGAGCGAACATCCAAAAATCCTTCCTTAGTGGACGTTTCTCTTCCAGAATTTCACCCCTCCCCATAGGCCCTTAAATTGCATTTATGAAAAAAACGGTCGAACACCTATTTATTTTATTTATTTATTTATTTATTTATTCATTTATTTATTTATTTATTTTTAAACTGATTGATTTCCTCCGAGTTTCAAACTCCTCGCCTATGCCGTTTAAGAGATACACGCTCCGTTAGGAATCTTTCAACCCCCACTTTTCATCCCTTTCACCTCATAATATACACTACATCGAAAAACCATTTGACATATGTCAGCTTATTTTTAATGATTAGTATATGTGCCAAGTATCACATCCCCAAATGAAACCACTCGTGAGATATTGTTATTCAATGAAATGCACGTGTACCCCCCCCCCCCTTAACACCTCTTTAGAACCTGAATATCCAAAACTCTTTCCTTAGTGGACGTTTTAGACATACAACGAACATATCCCTAAAATGTCATGTTTCTAACTTCAATAATTTTGGCTGGGCGATGATGAGTGAGTGAGTCAGTCTGGACATTTTCTTTCATTTATTTTTGATAATTTCACCCCTCCCCATGAACCCCTTACATTGGATTTATGAAATAAACGGTCAAACACCTATTTACTTATTTAAAGCAGTTTCCCCCCTGAGTTTGATGAGTGAGTAAGTGAGTCAATCAGTTAGGACACTTTCTTTCCTGTCCCCCCCCCCCAGAAATTCACCCCTACCAATGGGCCCTTTAAATTGGATTTATGAAAAAACGGTCAAACACATATTTACTTAATTTTTTATGCTGATTTATTTCCGCTGAGTTTCAAACACCTCGCCTATGTCGTTTAAGAGATACACGCTCCGTTAGGAATCTTTCAATCCCCACTTTTCACCCCTTTCACCTCATAAACACATCGAAAAACCCTCAGACACGTGTCTTGTCACTTTTTAATTATAAGTTTATATGCCGTGTATCACATCCCCCAATGAAAACCAATCGGGAGATATTGTTATTCAATGAAATGCAGGTTTAACCCGTTTAAGACCCCATTAGAACCTGAATATCCGAAAATCCTCCCTTAGTAGACGGTTTTGACATACAATGAACATATCCCCAAACTGTCATGTTTCTAACTTCAATAATTTTGGCTAGGCGATGATGAGTGAGTGAGAGAATCTGGATATTTTCTTTCATTTTTCTTTTTTCAGAATTTCACTCATCCCCATGAACCCCTTAAATTTAATTTATGAAAAATAAACTGTCGAACAGCTATTTACTTACTTTAAAGCAGTTTTTCCCCCTGAGTTTGATGAGTGAGTGAGTCAGTCAAAGGACACTTTCTTTCCTGTTCCTCCCCACCCCAGAATTACATCTCTCCCCATGGGCCCCTTAAATTGGATTTATGAAAAAACGGTCAAACACATATTTACTTCTTTTTTATGTTGATTTTTTTTCTCTGAGTTTCAAACTCCTCGCCTATGTCGTTTAAGAGATACACGCTCCGTTAGGAATCTTTCAATCCCCACTTTTCACCCGTTTCACCTCATAATATACACCACATCGAAAACCCTCAGGACACATGTCTTCTTATTTTTAATGATGAGTTTATATGCTGAGTATCACATCCTCCAATGAAACCAATCGGGAGATATTGCTATTCAATGAAATGCAGATCTACCCCGATAACACCCCTTTTGAACCTGAATATCCTAAAATTCTCTATTAGTGGGCATTTGCGGCCCTTGAGGAAGCTGCATCCATTCGGTGGTTTCTGCGATTTCGTGATGAATAAATGAATGAATGAGTGAGTGAGTCAGTGAGTGGTATTTGACAAATATATAGTAGAAAGAAGATAGTGTCAAGTCTTTGTTATGCTAAACTCGGCTGACAGTGCTGTGTGAGCAGTTGAGTAACTAAAGGGATTTCAAGTAAAGATCCTCATTTTCTATACCGGTAGTGCAGAACGCAACAGGCATCCAGTCGGCCGTGTCTCGACTTGAGCTATGTTGCCATGGAAACTATCTGCCTTGCTATTCCTTCATGAGCTTCTATGCCCAAGATAGCGGGTTCAAACCCGGCCGAAGCCGTCGGATTTTTTAAGAGCGTTAAAAATCCCTCAGTATGCCTTCCTTCGGAGGGGAAGTAAAGCCGGCGGTCCCATGTCATAGATTTATGGCATGTTAAAGATCTTTCCACTAATTACACCTGTGTGAAACTAAATTGGATAGGTTAAGAATGTAAACAACGCTCTTAGGTTGCTATGTTCGTTGCCAAGAGCCGACTGCGGTGGCGTCTAGTAGCTAGTTCTGAACTAGGCCTAGTAGTCGTTGACGGTGGCGTTTGGCGGCAAAAGTAGGAACTATTTGAAAATTCAAAGTTGCAGTCCCTACTTGAATTAAAAAAACAGATACACACACTAATACAGTCATCACAATTAACACCGGTTATCAGACAAATTCTACACACACCCAAAGTACACGGGGCTACATGACCGCGTTGTCGCAGCCCCTAAACTAAGGAACCAACCAACCAACCATATTTTATGATTTGATTAGCCTGTTTTTGAGTGCAAAAGGGCCGAAATCAGAACAATGAGAAAGACTATCAAAAATTCATGTAGCCGGCGGTTCCTTCTGGGTCCTAAACTATGTGTATGCAAAATATGGTTGAGATTGGTGGAACGGTGTTGATATGTATACGGAACCAACCCACATACATACATACATACATACATACATACATACATACATACATACATACATACACACATACATACATACATACAGACTTTCACTTTTATATATTAGATAGATGAGACTTTCCAAGTTGATTTGCTCGTAGAAATATGGAATATAGCTCTTCTTGCGCGTATCAATGTGAGGAGCAATGTTCGTGGTTTCCACTTGGAAGTGGGAACCGAACCCAGCGTTTTAAGGCCCTAAAACGAACGGTTTTCGAGATAATGCCAGAAAACTATCCCCGGACTGGGAAATTTCAGCGGTTGCCATAGTAACGTTGATCTGTTTCTCACAGGGGACACAGTTATTTGGGAATATCTCCGAAAACCGTTCATTTTAGGAACTAAAAAAAAAGTCCTCTCGGCACGCCGGAAGGCGGAGGTAGATTTCACCGGACAAACTTGGAGATAGGCGAAAATAGGCAGAATATGCAGGTTTTCGTAGAAGGATCAGACCTCATTTATCGCGTGAAAGTATTTTATAATTGGAGATTAATTAACTTTGTTTTTCTTCATTTTAAGCATATTTTAAACATTTTATTGTCTTATGGGGACGGTAACCTTCTTGTCATTTGGAGTCCATTTTTAGCCTATTTTCAATTTTGAAAAAATAGGCTTATGAGATCACCTTTTGTCCGTGTGTGTGTGCGCGTGTGTGTGTGAGGTGTGTGTGTGTGTCCCCTAATAAAATCTAAACGGCTGGAGCGATTTCAGTGAAACTCGGTAAGTTCATAGCACTATTCCCGGTGACCTCGACCGTGCCCATCGAATGTTGTTACGTCTCACCAATCCAACATGGCGGCTGTGCGAAATATTTCACTAGCATTCAGTATCTCCGAAACTATAACGGATATCGCCCTGAAATTGTGTACGGTGATAAAGGGTACTACTAGAAGTTCACCTATGAGACTTTCAAAAACCTGGTTACTACATAACCAACATGGCGGCCAAGCGAAGTGGAGACTTTTAAATAGACTTTTCTCGCGATTTAACTATCCAAACGTAATGAAACTTGGTACAGCAAATATTTATACACATTGCAATGCACTGGAGTCTAATTTAGTTCAATTGTTTACATAATCTCAAAATGGCGGCTGTGCGAAATATTTCACTGACATTCTATATCCCCGAAACTATTACAGATATCACCCTGCAATTTTGTACGGTGATAAAGGGTACTGATACAAGTTTACCTATGTATAATTCATAAACCTGTAAAGTACAAAACGAACATGGCGACCAAGCGAATTTGAAATATTTTAATAGACTTTTCTCGTGAGTTAACTCTCTGAGCGCCGTGAAATGTGGTACAGTAAATGATTTTGCAGATTGTAATGTACTGCCATCTAATTTAATTCAATTGTTTACATAACCTCAAGATGGCGGCTGTGCGAAATTTTAAAATTAAGTTTTTATTTCTTGTGTCGTAATCATGCGATCGAAGTGAAAGTTTGAATAATGAACCTAGGCAATAAGTGTCCTTGAATGGTACATAACACTATGGCCTATACATATAACAATCGTAAATGGCAAGCTTCCGTAATATTTAGGACGGTTCTCAATATCTATGAATCATTTACAGCAACCAAACTGAAATTTTTATGTTTATAGAGACTATGAACATATGTTCACCTATAGGACTTTCAGTAACCTGGTGAGCACGAATCCAACATGGCGGCGACGCGAAGTATAACTATTTAAATGGACGTTTCTCGCGAATTAACTATCCGAGTGCCGTGAAACGTTGCACGTTAAATGCTTACACAAATGTTGATCCACTGGCATCTAATTTATTTCAATTGTTTGCATAATCACAAGATGGCTGCTGTGCGTAATTTTAAAATCTCGTTTTTACTTCTTGTGTTCTAATCATGCGATTGAAGTTTGAATACCACACGTACACAATAATCTTAATATAATAGTACAAAAATAAAAATCCAACCTGGCGACCATCTGAAATATTTAGACGGTTCTCAATATCTACGAATCTGTTACAGCAATTAAACTGAAATTTTGTATGTTGATAGAGGCAATTAACATGAGCAGGATATATGAAAATAGGCTGTACAGTTCTTAACGGAACTACTTGTTATACTTGTGGTCACACTGTCCTTATGCAAGGTTTCGACACTGATGTGTAACTATGTAACGGTCTGTTACTTCTTCACGCAAAATTATATCTCCCGCAGAGATGTTGGTTGGTTCCTCAGTTTAGGGGCTGCGACAACGCGGTCATATAACCCCGTGTACTTTGGGTGATTGTAGAATCTGTCTGGTAAACGGTGTGAATTGTGATGGCTGTATTAGTCTGTAATTCAGGTAAGGAATGCAGACGCTAAATTTCAAGCAGTAGTTCCTAATGTTGCTACCAGATACTAACGTCAACGCCACCTAGCTGTGAACTTGGCTACTAGATGCCACCTCAATCAGCAACTCGCAACGGACGTTGGAACTTCCCCTCCAAAGGAAAGCTTACTGAGGGATTTTTAGCGCTCTTAGAAAATCCGACGACTATGGCCGGCTTTGAACCCGCGACCTTGGGCATAGAAGTTCAGCATGCTACCAGTTACGTCACCGAAGCCGCTTCACACTTACTAGTCGGATGGAAATCTGAATCTGATCTCGCGCAAGTGCGTTGTCATGGCAACGTCTGATGGCTCATCCCTCATCAATTTAGTAGTGTTGCCATGTCAACCACTGATAGCTCTTGGCATTTTCTTATAATTCCGAAATCATTTTTCTCATCCCTTGGCGCAATGGAGGCTCATATCAAAAATTCTTTCAGACAAACGTTTTAGGTAATTATTAGGGGAATATTGTCCATTTTGTACGGTTTTGATATTGTGCCTATTAACAGAGATATGATTAATGTTTCCCGAAAAAACCACTTTTTTCCACCCCTTTGGTCAATGGTTGGTGCTATCAAAAAACGTTTCAAACATAAATTTCTGAGCTTTATCCGACACATAGTATGAACTTTGAACGGATTCGATATTTCACATATTAAGAGAGTTATAGCAATATTTCATTTTTTCGATAAAAAAAAGTCCCCCATTTTCATCCCCTTCGACCGATTTAGCCCAGTAACGAACTCGTCCGAGATTATATGGGTATACATATTCGGTAAAAAATTCAAAGTGATTGGTGCAAAATTACGGCAGTTATCGTGTCCCACAAGAAACTGAATATACATATATACATATATTACATAAATTATATATAAACTTTTGAACTGACGGTGGTTTTGGGGTCTGGGGGATGTGAAACGCGAAGATATGTCGAAATTTTCCGGAAATCGAAACATGGTACCCATTGCAATAGTTAGCTTTCTAATGAAATCTACCTAAAATACTACCGTCAACGACACCTAGCTGTGAACTTGGCTACTAGATGCCACCTCAATCAGCAACTCGCAACGAACGTTGGAACTTCCCCTCCGAAGGAAAGCAAACTCAGGTTTTTTAGCGCTCTTAGTAAATCCGACGACTTCAGCCGGGTTTGAACTCGCGACCTTGGGCATAGAAGTTCAGCATGCTACCAGTTCCGATACCGAAGTCGCTTCCCACAGACATATGAAAACTGAATGTGATCTCGTGCAGTGGCGTTGTCATAGCAACTGCTGATGGCTCATCCCTTATCAATTAAAGTAAAGTTGTCATGGCAACCTCTCTTGGCACTTGGCATTTTCTTATAATTTAAATCATTTTGTTCACCCCGTGGCGTAATGGTGGGTCATATCAAAAATTCTTTCAGACAAAAGTTTTAGGTAATAATTGGAGGAATATTGTCCATTTTGTGCGGTGTTGATATTGTGCCTATTAACAGAGATATGATTAATGTTTCCCGAAAAACCCACTTTTTCCCACCCCTTTGGTCAATGGTTGGTGCTATCAAAAAACTTATTTGACATAAATTTTTGGCACTTATCCGACACATATTATGATCTTTGAAGGATTCGATATTTCATGTATTAAGAGAGTTATAGCGATATTTCACTTTTCGAAAAAAGACCCCCATTTTCACCCCCTTTGACCGATTTTGCCCATTAACGAACTCGACCGAGATTTTATAGGGATACATATTATGTAAAAAATTCAAAGTGATTGGTGCAAAATTACGACAGTTATCGTGTCCACAAGAAACTGATATATATATATATATATATAGATAGATAGATAGATAGATACATATATACATAAATTATATATAAACTTTTGAACTGACGGTGGTTTTGGGGTCTGGGGGATGTGAAACGCGAAGATATGTCGAAATTTTCCGGAAGTCGAAACATGGGACCCATTGCAATAGTTAGCTTTCTAATGAAATCTACCTAAAAAGGTGTGTTTCGGGGTCCCTACAGGACCTACGAGTATTGTTTCTCGTATCCTCCGGCTTAAAAGGAGCTAAATCTGACCTATGTACCGACTGTCCTTCCTCAGAGCCAAAGGGCCGAAAATAGTCACTTACAAATTGAATTATCAAAAACCGTTTCTCAGAGGGTCTCTACATACTCGGATCAACCAACATGCAAAACTTCAGCTTTCTAGGTCCTAGTGGTTTGGGCCCTGCGTCGATGAGTCAATTTTGGATGGTCAATGCCAAAAGGGTCGAAAAAAGTCACTTACAAATTGAATTTTCAAAAACCGTTTCTTAGTGAGCCTCTACATACTCGGATCAACCATCATGCAAAATTGCAGCTTTCTAGGTCTAGTGGTTTGAGCCCTGTTGTGATGAGTCAATTTTGGATTATATATAACTAGCAGGTACCCGCGGCTTCGCACGCGTCATAGTCGTGTCATATTTTTATTCAATGAAATGCAGGTTTAACCCCGTTAACACCCTTTTAGAACCTGAATATCAAAAAATCCCTCCTTAGTAGACGTTTTCGACACACAACAAACATATCCCCAAAATATCATTCTTCTAACTTTAATAGATTTGGTTGGTCGATGAGAGTGAATATCCAAAAATCCTTCCTCAGTGGACTTTTTCTTCCAGAATTTCAGCCCTCCCCATTGGCCCCTTGAATTGGATTCATGAAAAAAAAAACGATCGACCACCTTTTTACTTATTTTTCAAGCTGATTCTTCCCCCTGAGTTTCATACTTTATGCCTCTGTCTTTTAAGAGATACTTGCTCCGTTAGGAATCCTTCAAACCCCACTTTTCACACATACACCTCATAATATACAGTTCATCGAAAAAACCCTCAGACATGTGTCTTCTTATTCTTAATGATGAGTTTATATGCCGAGTATCGCATCCCCCAAGGAAACCAATCGGGAGACATTGCTATTCAATTAAATGCAGGTCTACCCCCTTAACACCCCTTTAGAACCTGAATATCCAAAAATCCTCCCTTGGTGGACGTTTTCGAACATACAACGAACACAACCCCAAAATTTCATGTTTCTAACTTCAATAATTTTGGCTGGGCGATGATGAGTGGAGTGAGTAAGTCAGAACATTTTCTTTCATTTATTTTTCAGAATTTCACCCCTCTCATGAATCCCTTATATTGGATTTATGATTTAAAAAAACGGTCGAAGACCTATTTACTTCTTTTTAAGCTGTTCTTCCCCCCTGAGTTTTGATGAGTGAGTGAGTTTAATCAGTTAGAACACTAGCTTTCCTGTTTTTTCCCCCAGAATTTCACCCCTCTCCAAGGGCCCCTTAAATTGGATTTATGGAAAAAAACGGGTTCGAACACCTATTTACTTATATTTTAAGCTGTTTTTTTTTCGCTGAATGTCCAACTTCTCGCCTATGTCGTTTAAGAGATACACGCTCCGTTAAAAATCCTTCAACCCCAATTTTCACCCCTTTCACCTCTTAATATACACCACATCGATAAACCCTTAGACATATGTCTGCTTAATTTTAATGATTAGTTTATATGCCGAGTATCACATCCACAAATGCAACCACTCATGAGATATTGTTATTCAATAAAATGCAGGTTTAACCCCATTAAGACACCTTTAGAACCTGAATATCCGAAAATCCTCCCTTAGTGTATGGTTTTGAGACATACAAACGAAAATATCCCAAAAATGTCATGTTTCTAACTTCAATAATTTTGGCTGGACGATGAGTGAGTGAGTGAGTGAGTGAGTCAGGACATTTTCTTTCATTTTTTTTTTCCAGAATTTGTCCCCTCACAATGAACCCCTTAAATTTGATTTATGAAAAATAAACTGTCAAACACTTATTGACTTATATTTAAGCGGTTTTCTCTCCCTGAGTTTGAAGAGTGAGTGAGTGAGTCAATCAGTTAGGACACTTTCTTTCCGCCCCCCCCCCCCCCCCCAGAATTTCAACCCTCCCCATGAGCCCCGTAAATTGAATTTAAGAAAAAGAAAACGATCGAACCTCTATTTACTTATCTTTTAAGCTGATTTTTTCCGCTGAGTTTAAAACTCCTCGCCTATGTCGTTTAAGAGATACACGCTCCGTTAGGAATCCTTCAACCCCCACTTTTCACCCCTTTCACCTCATAATATACACCACATCGAAATCCTCAGACACATGTCTTCTTATTTTTTATGTGTTCATATGCCGAGTAACACATCCCCCAATGAAACCAATCGGGAGTTATTGTTATTCAATGAAATGCAGGTTTAACCCCCTTAAGACCCCCTGAATATACGAAAATCCTCCCTTAGTGGACGGTTCCGACATACAATGATCATATTCCCCGAAATGTCATGTGTCTAACTTCAATAATTTTGGCTGGGCAATGGTGAGTGAGTCAGGACTTTTTCTCTCAATTTCCTTTTTCAGAACGTCACCCCTCCCAAAGAACCCCTTAAATTGGGTTTATGAAAAAGACTGTCGAACACCTATTTACTTATTTTTAAGAATTTTTTTTTTTCCTGAGTTTGATGAGTGAGTCTGTCAGTCAATCAGTTAGGACACTTTCCTGTTTTTTCCCCCCCAGAATTTCACCCCTCCCTATTGGCCCCTTAAATTGGATTTATGAAAAAACGGTCAAACACCTATTTACTTATTTTTTAAGCTGATTTTTTTCCACTGAGTTTCAAACTCATCGCCTATGTCGTTTAAGAGATACACGCTCCGTTAGGAATCCTTCAACCCCTACTTTTCACCCCTGTCACCTCATAATATACTTCACATCGAAAAACCCTCAGACACGTGTCTTCTTATTTTTAATGATGAGTGTATATGCCGAGTATCACATCTCCCAATGAAACCAATCGGGAGATATTGTTATTCAATGAAATGCAGGTCTATCCCCTTAACACCCCTTTAGAACCTGAATATTCAAAAATCCTTCCTTAGTGCGCGTTTTCGACTTACCACGAACATATCCTCAAAATGTCATGATTCTAACTTCAATAGTTTTGGCTGGGCGATGATGAGTCAGTCAGTCAGTCAGTCAGG